>JAZKJV010011540.1:390000-861844 GCA_037367405.1 Ottelia alismoides
GAAAAGAGGTGGGAGCATGTAAGTTAGCTACACCCAGGGAGCATACTCCTTTTTCCCATATATATATATATATATATATATATATATATATATATGAGTGATCCTATGAGAGCAAAAAGTAGTGAGAGCATGAGAGGAATGATTCTGGACCATATATATATATGAGGGCTGTCACCTGGGGCAGCCAACATGGCTGCCCCTACCTCATTTTTCGCAATTTTTTTAATTTTTATGGAAAATATCACCATGTATATTCATCCTTATATCCCACCTATATGTCATTCGAATTTCGTCAGAAACAGAGACTCCTACGGTCTCCATCCAGACGTCATTTTTTTTAACGGTCGCAGGATTTTTTAAATCGACTATGTATGGATGGAGGTCGTAGGAGTCTCTGTTTCTGACGAAATTCGAATGACATATAGGAGGGATATAGGGATGACTATATATATACATGATGATATTTTTCAAAAAAAATAAAAAATTTTTCCCAAAAATGAGGCGGGGAAGCCATGTTGGCTGCCCCCAGGGGGCAGCCCCATCAACCCCTATATATATATATATATATATATATATATGAAAAACTTCAGATAAGATGATCCTTTCCTGGATGCGTGGAAAGCCAACCATCTTATCCATCCGTAATCATTCCGATGGCTATTATTAATGACTCGTTATCTATATTTTTTAAATGTTGAAAAAAGTCATTATGGTCATTTTAACATATTTTATATTTATAATGTAACAAATATCTCCCTAATAATCTCTCCTCTCTCTCTCTCGCGCAGCACGCGAGGAGGAGGTTGATGCACGTCGGTGATGGCGTGCAATGATGGTGGGGGGAGAGCATTGGGTGGCGGATACGGTGTGCTTCTCTACGGTGGACGGTGACGACGTGTTGCTCTGTGGACCTATGATGATTGCTTCTCGCGATGGTATGGTATTTCTTTCTCCTTCAGATCTGGAAAAAATGAATTCTCCAATGTTGTTTTCTCACAGGCAATGGAGGTGGCGTTGTGTGGAGGCGATTGCTGCGCGTGGAGGAGGTGGATCATGGAGGAGAAGATTGAAGGAGAGTGGGGATGAAGGAAAAAGGTGCAGGTGGAGGAGCGGTGTTGGCAGGGGATGGTGCAGGTGGAAGAGGTGAATCATGGAGGAGAAGGGCGGAGGAGGGTGCGAGTAGAGGAGGAATGCGGGCGAAGGTGGGCGCAACTAGTTTTTGCAATATGTGGCCGTTTTTATAATCTTTGATCTTTTTTACAGTATCCGATCTTTTTTTACAAATCGCAAATTATTTTTACAATATCAGATTTTTTACATTTACTATAGCTTTTTATAAATTTCTAACAATGTCACATCTTTTTTTACTATCTCAGGCATTTTATTTATAATATCAGATCATTTCTTACTAATCTCAATTCATATTTTCAATATCAGATTATTTTTTTACATTGATCATTTATCTTATCAATTTCTAACATTATTAAAATATTTTTTTTACAATCTCAGATTTTTTTACAATCTCAGATTGTTTATTACAAATCTCAAGTCGTTTTTTTTGCAATTTTAGATTATCTTTTTACATTTATCATTTCTTTAAATTTCTAACAATATATTTTTGTTACAGAACACAATATATTTTTTACAATTCTCAATTTTTTACTTTTTTCTCTTTCCGCTTAATAATTGTTGAATTACTATATATATTGCATATCTCCAAACGAATATTACAAACAAGTATGAAATTTTTACAGAGGCATTACCTAAATTACAATTACAACAATAAATGTATTACTAACTTTGATTTTGTTTTACAAAGCAGGTTACAATCTTACAACGACAATGAGCATTTTACAAAGAGTTCTGCCATTATGCATACTGTAGAAATGATACCATGTTGGCAAAACCTCATCGCATAAATAGCAAGAAAAAAAATACTAATTCGGCTAAAAATGGAAAATAAAAGGATTAAATGAAATTCAAATTCAAAAAGAATTCAAATGAAAATGAAAATACATGGACTAAAGTACCCTTTTGGATAAAAAACCGTTAGATTGAGATCTAACGGATGAGATGGTTGGCTATCCATACATATAGGAAAGGTCCACCTCATTGGAAAGTCCCCTACACACATATATACATACATACATGCATACATACATATATATGGGGCCCTTCCAATAGGACGCAATCCTTCCTGAGTTCAGGATGATTGTCCTGTTTTTGTAGAAAACAGTAGCACTCTAATAGAATACATATACAATTTGTATTATAACTGCACATTATAAATACCAAATCGCATACTAATATGCATATTATAATACAGACATTAAAACTGCGCATTATAATACAAGGTGTATGCGTATTCTATTGAAGTCATTGTGTTTTTACAAAAAAAAAAAGATCGACCTTCCTAAAGTAAACTCATGAAGGATTGTTTTCTATTGGAAGAAAATCCGATATATATATATATATATATATATATATATATATATATATATATATATATGGGGTTGATGGGGCTGCCCCGCCCCATTTTGGGGCAAATTTTTTATTTTTTTTGAAAAATATCATCATATATTCATCCCTATATCCCTCCTATATGCCATTCGAATATCGTAGAAACAGAGATTCCTACGGCCTCCATCCAGACAGAGTCGATTTAAAAAATCATGCGATCGTTAAAAAATGACGTCTGGATGGAGACCGTAGGAGTCTCTGTTTCTGACGAAATTTGAATGACATATAGAAGGGATATAGGGATGAATAAATGGTGATATTTTTCCAAAAAAAAATAAAAAAAAATTACGAAAAATGGGGTGGGCGCAGCCATGTTGGCTACCCTTAAGGGGCATCCCCATTTTTCCCTATATATATAGGGTTAAATGGGGCTGCCCCTGGGAGTAGCCAACTTGGCTACTCCCACCCCTATTTTTCCTTCATTTTGAATTTCTTTGGAAAATAAAAATTTGTAAATTCATCATTATATCCCTCTAACATTCATTAAAATTTCGTCAGAAACGGAGACTCCTGCGGCCTACATCCAAACAGGGTCGATTTTAAAAACCCCGCGACCGTTAAAGAAAATGACGTCTGGATGGAGGGCCTACGAGTCTCTGTTTCTGACGAAATTTTAATAGAATGTTAGAGGGATATAGTGATGAATATACAAAATTTTATTTTCCAAAGAAACGAAAAAATGAGGGGAAAATAGGGGTGGGAGTAGCCCAGTTGGCTACTCTCAGGGGGTAGCCCCATTTTACCCATATATTATATAGGGCAAAATGGGGCTGCCCCCAGGGAGTAGCCAACTTGACTACTCTCACCCTTATTTTTTCCTCATTTTTTTATTTTTTTGGAAAATAAAAATTTGTATATTCATCACTATATCCCTCTCACATTCTATTAAAATTTCGTCAGAAACAGAGACTCCTAAGCCCTCCATCCAGACGTCATTTTTTTAACGGTCGCAGGATTTTTTAAATCGACCATATTTGGATGGAGGCCGTAGGAGTCTCTGTTTCTGACGAAATTTTAATAGAATGTGAGAGGGATATAATGATGAATATACAAATTTTTATTTTCCAAAAAAATAAAAAAATGAGGGAAAATAGGGGTGGGAGTAGCCAAGTTGGCTACTCCTTGGGGGCAGCCCCATTTACCTCTATTATATATATATATAGTAAAATGGGTTCCCCTCATTTTTTCGTTTCTTTGGAAAATAAAATTTTGTATATTCATCACTATATCCCTCTAACATTCTATTAAAATTTCGTCAGAAACAGAGACTCGTAGGCCCTCCATCCAGACGCCATTTTGTTTAACGGTCGCAGGATTTTTTAAATCGACCATGTTTGGAGGAAGGCCGCAGGAGTCTATGAGGGAAAATAGGGGTGGGAGTAGCCAAGTTGGCTACTCCCTGGGGGCAGCCCCGTTTTACCCTATATATAATATTATATATATATATATATATATATATATATATATATATATATATATATAATATCAAAGGACGACTTCAACCTCTACTCAACATCGAAAGTAAGAACCAAGTGGACGTTCCTCAATCACATGTATACCTAGGTAGGTAATAAAATGGGGTACAAGTCAACTAGCGCATAAAGCGAAAAGGTGATAAACAAACAGATACAGTGTATGTTAGGCTCAACGGGTACACACATTTATGAGAAGTTTAAAGGGGGAGCAAACAAAGAAACAACTCATGCTTGTACTTCTAGTCTAAAGCTTGTAAAGGAAAGGTTATATATCATAACTACATAGTCATACGTTATATCCATAGGTTGTCAAGTATGGTTGGTAAGTAACATCTCATCTAACTTATTCACATCAAGTACTTATTCAGTCCAACTGTAGCTGAAGTGTCAACTTGTCAAACTATCGAATTTTATCTATGGTAAATCACATGCAAGTCTATATCGTGTTCAAGGTCATGGATTTCTAAGTAAACAAGCAATTATAGAAGAAGAAACTTTATGCAATTGATGACAACATGGCATGTAAAGAAACACATTTATTCTACAACTTAGATAAATGTATATAAGATCCCCCGATCATATTTAACAAGTTCATCCCAAGGTTTTGCTAGAATCTCCTAGGAAAGATAGAGTCTTGTCTTATAACTAGGGAGACTCGTATCCCTCCTTAGTCTCTTTTTTTAGTGATTAACGTGGGGAGGGTGAGGTTGAATTCTGATCTTTAGAGCGGGAGTTCACTGCTTCTACCACCAAACATAAGGTGGTTCCCTCCTTGATCTCTTCTCCATGACCATGTGACTATTAAGGGAAAGTGCTCATCAACTAGAGTGTATTATAGCCTGTTGCGTAAAGATTTTCAGCATGATGTAACAAATGTACGCACACAATTTAAATACTAGCATGTATCTTGTGCGACAATTCTTACATATCCTCTTAATTTCCTTATATTCAACCAAGTCCATTAGTGCATGTTCGGCTAGGAGGTTAAACCCCCCTTTGGGGGGTTTGCCCCCACAAACCTTCTTTTTTCTCTTTTATGTAGGGTCCACTTTTCCTCTCTTTTTTAATACATTAAATAAATCATTTCTCTTTGATCTATTTGAAAAAATAATATATTATACCATCATATCAACTAGAAAATATAAACTACTCTTCTACCTACTTTTTCAAACTCTAATACAATCACATCACAAAAACTACTCACTTTTCCAAACTTCAATATAATCATATCAGAACAAACCCACCCACAGTTTAACCCTCTATCCAAACACGAAAGTACAAAAACGGGTTACCCCCTACCAGTTTACCTCGGGATAACCTGCGTACCAAACACACCCTTAATCATGTTAAATCCCCCCACAAGCCTCTTTTTCTCTCTCTTGTGGGGTCTATTTTTCCTCTATTTTTTAATACGTTAAATAAATTATTTCTCTTTTATCTATTCCAAAAAATAATATATTATACCATTATATCATCTAAAAAATATAAAATACTCAACTTCTACCTACTTTTTCAAACTCCAATACAATCACATCACAATAACTACTCACTTTTCCAAACTTCAATACAATCATATCGCAATAAACCAACAAACCCACCTCCAGTTTAACCCTCTATCCATACACCAAAATACAAAAATGGGTTACCCCCTACCAGTTTACCCCGATGTAACCCGCATACCAAATGCACCCTTTAGGTTTTTGAGGTTCTTTATGGTGCATTTGGTTGGGGGTTACTCGGCCCGCTTGGGGGGAGGGGGGGGGTTACCAAAGTTAACTCCCTATCTTATTTAATACATCAAATAACTCATTTATTTCAATAAAAAATAATATAGTATACCATATTATCATCTAAAAGTTATAGAATGTCCAACTTCTACTCACTTTTTTCAAATTCCAATACAATCAAATCACACCAACTACTCACATTTTCAAACTTCAGTATAATCACATTATATTAAATCCTCTCAATCTCAAAATCCTCTATCCAAACATCAAAAATACAAAAATAAGTTACTGTAACGGCTGATTTTTGTAACTCCTCCAGCCCATAATTCCTCTTTATTTTCCTATTAAATAGCATGGATATTACTACAAAAGTTAATGGGTATTATTACCCAATTAATTGTTCTATTTAGGGGCTTAAAAAGCCAAAGGAAGCCCTCCCCCACGTCACTTCCCCTTGCAAAATTTTGAGAGAGAAAGAGAGAAGGAGAGAGGAAGAGTAGAGAAAGAATTTCTCACCGAGAGATTTATCCCCATCGCAGGAGACACCGGCGTCGATTCGGTGGAGGAGCACATCTGCTTGAGAGCAAGGAGAAGGGCGTAGAGATCTCGTAGTTGTGTTTCGTCAGCCTTGAGGTATGTGTCGAACCCCTAGGACTCGTATAATATGGTAATACCTTAAATCGGAGATATATTATTTTCAAAGTTTGTTCTTGATCGGTATGTATCGGCTTTAGGTTATTACGTACATACATCGATTCGACTTAGAATAGATAGCTGAATGCATGTATCGTCTCATAATTATATGTGACCACAGAGAATAGATATCTGAATGTTTCCTTGTGACCTCTTCTATACATTTATATTGGGTATACAGGAAGGCATCATCGTTGTATGCTATAAATCCCTTTCTGCCTTGTGTGTATACGGATTTAGCGATGTCTGTATCTCGTGATCAATTATGGAGAGATTATGGTATAAAGAAAATAATAGAGAATGATCAACGGGCTTTAAGGGCATGGGGGTGGATTTGATCTTTAACGGGTTGGATAGTCTTATATGAAAGGAGAAATTGTTTTCACTAGATTTATACCACACGTATAATACCATAAGAAATTCTTGCTATATTTGAAATTATTGAATCTTACTGTCCTAAACTCTGTGACTCCGTTACTTAATCATGGACGGTATAATTGATCTTTTTGAAACCATTAAAGTTTTTTCTATCAATGTACATGTCAGCAATAATCTTATTAGCCGCAACAGGCTATGAATATGGAAACGCACATTAGGAGCAATGCTAATTTTATGATAAATGAAGAGATATATTTTGAGTTTATGGAAAAGACCAATTGTTGAAAAATATATACGTATAAAATTAGCTATGTATTTTTGTTTTAACAATGAAATCCTCCCTTGTTAGTGGAACTAAATGAACCAATTGGTGGTTTTAAATGAAATGATATGTATATGTGTATATGAATATTGTATGGAAAGGAAATGCTATAAAAAAATTGAAATTTCTTTAAGATGAATAATGGTATAATGACGATAAGCGGAGCTAAGTGCTACACCGATTGGTGGGAGCCATCTCTATAGTCCAATTATCGTAGGCCTAAAGGGGGCCAACGCCTTCCGAGGGCGTGCAGTTCAAGGAACCGAATGAGGCAAAAGATAAGTCCTCTACAGTTGTAGCTATACTGTCATGTATGACATATTCATGGATCGCTTGTGCCAGCGGTAAAGCCACCAAAGCCACCAAAGCCGTTAAGAATTTAAAAATTAAGACAACTTTAACCATTAAACAAACCAAATGGTATGCGTACAGTTTCTGAAATTGTTAAGGCACATGTGTGCAATTATCGCCAAATAATGGCATTATGCAAGTGTTATGATTATACCGGGGCATATATAAAATTATGAGAAATTCTGAGAGTATAAGCGAAAATTTTGAAAATGTTAAGGCGTATATGCAAATATGACAAACTTTAAGAGTGTGTATATATATATATATATATATATATATATATGAAATTATGGCTTTAATGTATGGATCCGGAAGAAATTCCCATTGTATGCATGTTTACTTGAAATATGAGTCTCATAGTGATAGTATATGAGAACAAGTTAGTATCATATGCAATAAGATAAATTATGCAAATCGTATAGTTGTGTTGATAATTGATTGTATAGAAGAGATTATGTTCTAACAGTTTAAAGTTAGCATAGGGAGACTTGTTTGCCACGCTAGCCGGCTTGACATGAACTCGGCACATACTGAGCGTTAGCATGTGATGTTATTTTTTTCAGGAGAACACGAGTTGTGATATAATTTCCAATTAAAGGACAACTATTGTCATGTGAAGTGGATCCGGTACGGACTATGGATGGATTGTTATGAAGGGATGTCATTATGCCCACTGGGACATTGTTGTGCTAATTTATTTCGTAGTTCTTTTTGCATTTTCCTTGTTGGAGTGTAATAATGGAACTCTATAGAGTAATGGACTCATTTGAGAATGATTATTTTCTCTGCTCATTGAATACCATGCAAGTGTTCGGTAACGGTTCGGTCGTGCAACCTAATATTGCATGCTTCCGCCGGTCGTCACGACATGTTCCGTTACAGTTACCATCCTCTTATAACCCTTTATCCAAATACATCCTTAAATTATTATGGACATGATTAGTCTGAGCCACTTTTCATGTATATTAATAGCCCTATCATAATTTCATAATAACATATAGCATATTCCAATAGATCATGCATTTCAGTGCAATTCATAAACAGTTCATGATTTCAAGACATCATAATTATGCATACCAGCATTAAGATAATAGCAAATCATCATATAAACTTGTGTGTTATCATCGGCACCGTATAGGGGTAATGCATATCAATGAATCATTTATGTTTATTAGGCATAAGTCAAAGCCAAAAAAGTGAGAAACAAGCATTTCTTAGGCGGAACCCGATCATGCATATTTTGGATATTTAGTAAAGGTATTTAGCATCTAAGAATGACATCAAATGCCATATTATACATGTGTTCGTGTACCATAAATCAACACAAAAGTTGTGAAGTACTAGTGGTATATACAATCTATACTACTACTATTCGTGGGTTTCTTCCCACCTTTGTGCCACGTGGCACTTTATAGTCTCTCCCATCTCCTTCTCATTCCCTTCCCCAGCCAAATCCCACTCCCACCGTCTCTCTCTCCAATTGCGTTGGACCGCACCCATCTCTCTCTGCCTTAAAATCACGTGCCCCCCTCTCCCTCCCTCAAAGTCCGTTATATCTCTCTCCCTCTCTCTTTCTTTGTTTCTTTTCTCTCTCTCAAACGATGCACCTATCTCTCTCTCTCTTCTCTTTTCTCTCTCCTATAATATATTTATTACATATACATATTATATTTTTCCTTTATATTTAATATAATATTTATATATACATATCTGCTATATTTATCAAATTAAAATTTTAATATCTCATATAAATTTACAATGTTTCCTAGGTAATTTATTTAAATTTCGTATTTTTTTTATATCTATTAAATAAATATTTATACATATATATATATATTATATTTATTAAATTAAAAATTTTAAATTTACAAATTTTTTATAGTTGATGATACATACATTACATTAAAGGCTATGATAATAAATCTCACAACAATTAAATTTAATAAGTGACCTTATTCAAACGAGTTGTGACAATTATATTTTTCATCACATTTTTATTCAAATTAGGTTTAACTATGATAAGTGATTGCTAATATTTCATTTCTTCTTATGAGTGGTATTATAGTCTTATATGTTCTATATTGTTTATTGTTGAATTTATATGCCATTATTTTATGTATATAATTTAATTTCTATCTAAAATAATACTTATTTTAATTTAATGACAATGATAACAACTCTTATCACAACTAACTACAACGAATAAGATTTGTAAATCTTAAAATGTTGTAGCAACTTAGAATGTATTTTGCATAATCAGATGGTAAACTTTTAAGAATCAAATATATGTTGTCATTGAAAAAGACTAAATATTTCATATTTATTTTAATTTATTTATGTTCTTTTAGTTTCATTTCTAAATATTATGCTGGTATTTTTATAATCATAATTCTGGTAATTATATGTTAATTTATAACTATATTAAAGGCAAGGATGGCCACACCTGACATGATTAAGATGATGTATCACGTATTTTATTTTCCGCCACGAAGTGCGGGTATGCACCCTAGTCATATATAAAAGCTTAGTCAATTATATATACTGAGACATGAAAGTGGATACATGGTTTGGCGTATAATTGAGCCATAAGGTTCGGTTAACACATTAATGTAAGAATTTATATCTATATATTCAAGTCTTCATACATAGCATTATAGCATCACATATAATTATTTGATTAGAGGATGTTACTTGCCACCAAGCATATATAAGCATTGAATAAACACGAATAACTACAAGATAGTATAAAAATGAAATTCATATCTTTATCTATGTTGGTCTTAGAAGTGTTTGTCTTTTATTTGTGACAATAACCAAGGCACATTTTTCCGTTGTTAAATATAATACAAATAATTTTTTATACATTAATATGAACATAATCATTATCAAATTTATTATATAATCAGTTTTATATTAGTTTTTTATTCATATATGTATTTATTTTGTATACATGAAAAATTATATCACTTTGATATTCATAAAATATTCAATCTATATATTTATATCCATTTTAACGTATATTGACAAAATTTTCAATCTTTGATACAACAACAATAGAGCTTTTTCCAGCATTAAGTAGGGTCCTACATGGATTCTTTGCTTTATTTAGATCTATCTTGGGACATTCTCGAGCTTAGATCTAAAAATCTATGATCACTATGTATAGTCCCATTCCAACACTTCTTGGACCTTCCTCGCCCTCTCTTAACCGGCTCAACATTCCAAAACTCGCATCTCCTAACCGGTGCATCAGTTGACCTCTTTTGCAAATGGCCAAACCACCTTAAGCGGATTTCTCGCACTTATCCTTGATTGGAACTCCACCAACTTTCATTCTGATTGCATCATTCCGAATCCGATCTTTAACTGTGTGCCCATACATCCACCTTAGTATTTTCATTACTGCTACTAATATTCTTTGCACATGTCTATGGTCTACATGCCAACATTCAGATCCATAGAGCATAACAGGTCTCACAACTGTTTTCAGAATTTTCTTTGATTTTCAAATGAATTTTCTTATAACAGAGAACATCAAAGACTCATCTCCACTTCAGTCAGCCTGCATTCATTTTATTAGTAACATCTCCATCAATTTCCCATCACGACACAAAATAGATCCCAGGTGTTTAAAAGAATATCTCTTCTGAATGTTATCATCATCAATCTTCACATTAATTCCTTCATCATTGCTTCCATCAAAAGTGCACTCCATATATTCTATCTTAGCCCTATTTATACGAAATCCTTTAGCTTCCAATGCATGTCTCTAGATCTCAAGCTTCTCATTTACTCCATTTCTAGTCTCATCAATCAACACAATATCATCAACAAATAACATACACCAAGGTATCTCAACCTGAATGTGACTTATCAGCTCATCCATAATCAAAGTAAAAAGAAATGGACTCAAAATTGGCCCCTGATGTAAACCAATATTGATACCAAAATAGTCAATCTTCCTAGACTGGATCCTTACACAAGATAAAGCTCTATCATACATATCCTTTATGATGCTAATGTAAATGACATGTACTTGTCTGTTCTCCAAAACTCTCCACAATATCTCACATGGGATAGAATCATAAGCCTTCTCCAAATCAATAAAAATCATGTGGAGATTTTCCCTTGCAGCTCTATAAATCCCCATTGTTCTCCTCAGCAAATGGACAACTTCAATGGTTGAGCAACCTTGTATGATCCTAAATTGATTTTCTTTTACTTTGGAAACTTTCCTCAACCTTCTATCGATCATACGTTCCCAATTTTTCATAATGTTGCTCATCAGCTTGATACATTTATTATTTAAATAATTTTGGATGTCCCCTTTGTTCTTATAAAAAGGCACCATGATACTTCTCCTTCAACCTTCGGGCATTTTCTTGCTTCGTCAAATAACATTTAATAAAATTGTAAGCAAAGTCAAACCATGTTCACTTAAAACTCTCTAAACTTCTATAGGAATGTCATATGGTCCTACACGTTTCTCATGTCTCATAACCTTCAAAGGTTCTTCTACTTCATTTTTTTGTATTCATCTATAGCTTGCACGATTCAAGTAGCTTTCAGTACTAGCTAGATCACCCAAAGTGATCGCTCTATTTCTATCCACAATGAAAAGCTTATGGAATATTGCTTCCTTATAGTTTCTTTGATGGTTGTTATAAAAAATACATTTAATGTATTATTTCATAGTTACGTTGTTCAATACATGTATATTTATACTAATTTATACAGTATTTTTGTTATTCTCAACATCCGCTCTATAGTTTTATATCCATGCCCATTTTAAACCATTTTTAGATATATGGTAACCCAATTTTTATGTCCACCATTATCTGAATTTGCATCTATTTACATATTTTTTTTAAAAATAAATTATATCTTCCAATCATTTGCCTCTTTAAGAGCCAAGATAACTTTTAAATCACTGGTGAAAATATAATCTTCAAATTTTTCCACAATATTCTCGAATATACCGAACCTTATTTAATAAAAGTTTCCAATTTTGAAAACCCTCTCAGTGATGATGGGCCCTGAAATGATTGGGCTTTAGGCTCAGATCAATATTTAGACAAAATATGCAAGTCATCTCCCACAGCTGGTCTCGCCCATGGATACCGGCGGCACCATCCCGACTCCCATCACCACGACCCGCGGCAGTGGTGGCGCGACCAGCTCCGAGGATTCCCGGGGAAGATTGCAACTTGGGTCGGTGGAGAATCCCTTCACCTTCAAGGTCGGCCAGATCTTTACGGGCTTTGGCGTGGGATGCGGGGTTGGTATCGGCGTCGGGCGCCCCATCTACTTAGGCATGTCACCACCTTCAAGTTCGATTGTTGTGTCGAGTGAGCTCGTCGGATTTAGTGATGTGGGGAAGAAATCCAAGTGACTCTAGTACTTGCTCTCTCGATATTTGTTTGCATTTGCTTTGTTGGGTTGTTGGCAAGTCTGAATTTTGGACGTTTAAGTTGGTAGTAATTCGGTGGTAGCGAGTTGGGATTCGACTTCTCTTTGATTCGTAGTTGCTTGTCTATCTGCGTTGTTCTTATTCTTGACTTAGATTCCAAATGATGAATATAGTTGCCCGGTTTAGCTAGTACTTTTATCAAACAGGTGATGTGCTGGAGTGTTCGAAGTCGGATGTGTTGGGCATTATAATGAGCATTTATGGTTAGTGATTCGTGGTTAGGAGCTTTTAAGTATACTACTGAATGCAAAATCTTAGAGCAGATGAATCCCCAATGGCTGTTTTATAACATGTAGCCTTATCAATCTTAACTTTTGACGCATTCTTCTATATAAACTTGACTAGCCCAGGAAAAAAACGAGTGTACGTAAAAGGGGTTTTGTTTACGATGGATTGAACAAATGTCAATAATATTCATGTTTAGCACGTTTTTGTCAGGGGCGATACTTGCACTGCAGCAAGTATTAGTTGCTACTAGAGGAGCTACCGACATTTTTTCTGGAGCTGGGAGACATCTAAATAGCTCTGTAAGTCTCTTTGATTTGGAAGCAGGTAGATTGTTTTTCTCTCTAACTGGGGCAAGTTTACAAATTTTCAATTTAGGAACTGTTAGTTTGACAATGCATGTTTCTTTGTTTTCAACCAGCTGAGGAAATTTGGAGTAAAGGGAATTGAAGCAGGCATTGGATGTGGGGTTGGGTTTGGTCATGGATTCGGAGTAGGTAAGATGTTCTGCATGACTAATAAAACATGGTGCTCAGTGTTCAAATTTGTTGTTAGCGATTTATTTTGCATGATTTTCCTTTCTACTTTGCCTTTTGTTTTTTTGGGTTAGTTTTGATGTTAAAGAAATAATCTTGCATGCTATAAAATTCTTGAAAAAAAAGTAAATGCTGATATCTACTGATGTTGCCAACAGAATAGGAAGTGCAGCCCAATGGAAGATGTTCCAAACTTACTATGTTAATCTCAGGGTTAAAGAATAAGTTTGAGGAAAATCAAATTAGTGAAAAGGTTTTCGCAAAATTAAGTTTCAGGACATTTGAATAAGATAAAACCTGAATGAAGGAGAAGTTTTCGTTACCCACTCGTTTATTTATGTGGAAGAATGAGGCAACTAACGAACGAATAACTGAAAATTTCAAAATTGATTTATAAGCATTATAGTAAAGAGGAATAGGAGTGATCCTGTGCTGATCAATGGAACTTCTTGGCTGTGTCCGATCCTCCTATGCATCTTGTCTTACTAAACCCTACACGCTAATTCCTTGTTTGAATATAAAAAAGGTGTTTGCTTCTTTGAGGTGTAGATGGCAAAACTATTGTTCTTACTCTTTCTGAGGTCTTGAGACCTTGACCAGTCTTGCGCACACAAACACACCGACGTGTGCACACAAGGTCCCACTCACGCACCCACCCAAACACATGCTCTCGCGCACATGCATACACCCACGTATACATGCACATGCAAGCACACACGTACACTAGCGCACACACATGATGAAATAAATCCACTATATACATATACATGTATATGTGTACATATATAAATGTGTACACACATTGTTGTAATAGTCGCCCGACTAGACCGATTAGTTGGTCCGATATGCTATTCGGTGTGGTGACTGGTGATCGAATAGAATAACTATGACCAAATAGCCACCCGACTGATAATATTTTTATTATTTTTATTTTATTATTTTTTATACTTTTCCTTAATGTAATATAAAAGTTAAATGTATACAATTTGATTACAATTACTTTGGTCTTTTTATCTTCTTAATTAATGTTTGTACGTGTGTATATATATAATTTGATGTATTAAGGCATAAATTCTATATTTGAATTAAAATAAAAATATGTTACCGAATATGCCCAATTAGTTACTTAAATATCATTTATTCTTTGTTTAGTGACCCTTCTCGACCGAGTTCCGAAATACCGGCTTTTGCAATAGTGTGTACATGTATATAGATATGCACGTGAGCACACACATATACACACGCCCACACACACATATACACACAAATGCATACATGTTTACACATAATAAAATAATAATTCAAGATCAATCCACATATATTTATACATGTATACATATGTACCTATATACATGTGTGTGATTCAAAATTATACATATGGATACATACACATACATATATATGTACACATATTTGTATATATGTCTAGACATACATATATGTGTGTGTATGCAGACACTTGTATGTGTTTGTGTGCATGTGTGTATTATATCTCTGTATATATATTGTATATCTATGTGTGTAAGAGGGGCTTCAAATGGAGCTTTGATCTTTCCTCAATTAAAAAAGTAAACGTATTTATGATATATTCTATAAGTCGTTTAGCCATACACTCAATAAATAAGCATTAACATTATATACACAGACACACACAGAGACATACTACAAATATAAAACCATTAGTTACAAATAGATGTTCTTTTTTACAATGCATTCTTTTTACTATTTTTTTACAATATGCAATTTATAGTTTGTAAATTTTTTCATCTAGTTCTACTAAATTGATTTTTTTGAAAGCAATTTTACCAAATTGATATTAGCTTTAATTAGCTAAGCAAAGATCCAATGAAAGATCCCTATATACATCACCTAAAGGTACAAGAGTAAGATCAATCTAATATATACAAGTTTATATATGTGTGTATATGAATGTGCCAATGTATGTTTCATGTATATATATGCGCAAGTGTAGATCTTCATATATTTGTCTATGTACTCATTTATATGTATAATATGTATATTGTATGTGGATATTTCTATGTACACACACACACACATATATATGTTGAGAAAAAGGAAAATGTGCCCATGGGCACACGCAAGTGTGTGTTCCCATGGTGTAAACTAGATATTTTAAAATTAAAATATAAATTAAATTTGTTGATCTTGATTCATATTATAAAATTCATATTATATTAAAGTTTCAGGTCATTTGGAATTATGTAACCCGTCCATTGAGTGATGCTGGATTCATTTCATCAGAGCCTTTGATGGTTTATTAATGCTAGATTGTGTTCACGCTAGAACTTGGGTATTTAAAGCTTAGTGAGCACACAATGTTGTGTGTGCCCATGGCCACATACTCCGTGCTCTCATATGTTAATATGTATAAATATTTCTATTTATACACATATATTTATTTTTGTACTTATAGTTTTTAGATTATATTGTTGCATGATATGAGCTGTACATCTTTAGGAACCATTTTATCCTTTTCATTTTATGGTGTAATCCTAACCCTAGCCTCTTCTTATTTATTTGATATTATAGCTAAGGGCTGGCTCATATAAGCTCACCCGAGGGTAGCTTTTAAGGTCGGACTAATGGTTTCGCTCCTTCAGTTGGACCTTTCATACGATCAGGTCAGAAGGTGCACTGAGAGGAGTGGAAATGTGGTAATAGCCCCAGGATCAAGGAATGATCCTGGAGGCTGACATCCTATGATTGTTGATTCGTGTGAGCTTTCACATATGAGAACGAGTGAATTGACGGGCATTGAAAAAAGGATAGTGCTTGCTAGAGCTAAAAATACTAGTTTAAGGAGCCAAACTCAAATATTAGTCTCAAGCATACAAGGTCCGTGGGGAGCGATCAAAGGAGGCTCGATGTCTTATCTCGTATAGAGGGTAGTCTGATCCCTTACTAAGATCGGTATGTAGGAGAATGAATGCTCTGTCCTTATTGGAAATGCGATCCATAGTTTATGCATGATTGGCCACACTTGATAAATAAATGAATGCGTTCGGAGAGGCCATTCTTTTTTAGAGGACCAAACCTGACTTGATTTAGGTAGAACACTTAGATGCGCCTTTTTCCTCATTTATGTCAATAGCTTGGAGCTTTCTTTTCCTTCTTTAGTTAGAGGGTCACTGATTCATCGATTTACCCACGACTACGAAACTGGAATACTTGATTTTCTTCCTCAAGCCGAGGCTAGCTATTCTTAGGGGCCTCTCAGTATCTGAGATGTCATACTTCTCATCTTTCGAGTTCGACATTTCACAACCAGACTCCTTTGCTCTTTTATGTTTTTTCTAGAACCTTGGCATGTGGTAATGGAAGATACTTTCTCCCTTATCCGCCCTTCCCCTTAGCTTCTAGAGTGAGGATCGAGCTTTGATTGAGTCAGTTTTTGATGATATTTCATTACCTATTTATATAAATCAACCTTTTTAACTTGATGGCCACATTGTTGTATGGTTATGGAGATCTAAGTTTTCTCTCTTTCCTCTAGAATATGACATCACCATATAAATCGACTACCTAGGAAGTAGACTATCCCTTCACTCTAGTAGTAGATCACCTCCCCTTGAAGGAGACCTAAGCAAGCTTGGAAGAAGTTGACCTCGACCTCTTGAAAAACATGGATTCTAGGATTCATTCGCCTCCCAATCCCCTCTCCCTCAAGCATACCCCAACAGGAATCTACTAAGCAGGGGGGGGGGCGCAAGGGGAGGGCTTGTTATGATCTTTGATAAGATCATATGATGCTGAAGTGGAGGGTGTTGGGTGGAAATGAAAGGGGTGTTGGGTCACAAGGGGTAATGCATGTTTTCGTTAAACAACTAGATAGGCTGAGAAGAAAAACCAAACACAAATATATTTAATAAAGTTTTTTTGACTTGCTTTTGTTGATGAGGCATTTTCGTGCTTAGCAAATAGGTAGCAACATTTGGGAAAGTTCACTATTTTCGAGATATGTTGGCTCTTACTTGATGTCTGTATGTGGTAGAGTTTGGTTAACAACTCGACCACATCTTTAATTCTTCTCTTATCAACGCTAGCACTTTTCAAAATTATTGTATAGTTAGTCCCATTCACGAGATTATAAGAGAGTGGGGATAATCTCAATCTCTATTCATTAGTTTCAATCTGAATTTATCCTTTCTATATTGCCAATCCTTCTTAGTGAGAAATTATTCTGCAAATTATCATATAATGATACTATTGGGAATTTTATACAAGTAATGCAAAAGGAAAGAAAGTCTAGACTAAGCAAGCATTCTCGTGCGAAGCCCGAAAGATATGGAGAAGGATATGTAATTACAATGCTCAGTTTTTGAAGGAAGACGAGACTAGGCCACATAATGGAGAAAGAGGTGCGAGACCTTTAGCAGGTAGGCTCTCTAGACCACCCAACAATAGGGAAGTGCAAGCTCCACAACTGATTGGTTGCCACATAAAATGATCCGCCCCCCGTCATCGCCTTTACCTCCGCAGAACCACCAATGTTGCTGTCTTTATTTGTCTTCCACACGATGCCAATACCTTTGCACCTCCTCTCCCTGCCATCGTTGCTTCCGTTACCCTAACCAACCACAAGACGACTGCCCACGCAGTCTCCCTCTGTCCACATAGTCCTTCGCTGCCACCTACACATTGTAATGCGATTCCTCACCATTTCTCGAGTAATCTAAGGCTTCTTTTACTTCATTGTATAATTAAAATCAAGTCTATATCTATTTTTACATGCTACGAGCATGCACCAGTTGTGCATGAAAGATGTCTATTTCATCCAATATGACATAAGGAGTGATATAAGGAGCACATGATGTTCACCATTTGATTCGATCTAGAATCTAAATGAGATCAATTATCTCAAGTTATCTGAATGCAATATGAAAAGGAGTACATTCTTTGAGAGTTCGATCGATCATGCATTTGCTACTTCTCCAGGTCATGAAGGCTATGGTGCATATCGAGGATGCGATTGTTGTCGTGTTGATCTTAGAAGTTAGAAGAGGATGAATATATATTTAGTGCATATTTTGTGGATTGTCTTGCCACTTTGGGATTGATTGTTGTGTAGAGCATGACTGTCTTTCTGTCACTTCTGTTGTTAGTACTGATGATGATGGACAATATATGGTGTTCTATATAAGGGGTTTTGATGTTATGATGAGAGTTTGAGTATGCTTTCTCGTGGTAGTGCTACCAAGGTTTGGAAAAATGAAAGGCAGCAGAACAAGGTGTTTTCCTCAAGACGGTCGAGGCGTAAGCCTCAGTTTGTATAGGAAAATTATTATAAAAAATATAATAAATATATTTATTGATGAAATAATCTAATATGACAGACATGTTTTATATAACATTGTAATATATGATGACATTATTAAGATAAGAACATGAAAAACAGATGTCATATCCATAAACATTTCTACCAAATTTCTACCCAATCAAAAAGGAAATCATTGACCACTAAAATATTTATCAAAAAGGAAGTCATTGGCTATATTTATCATCAAAGATATCAGAGATGTTGATATGAGTCATATGATTTGAATCCTAATAATATGTTCTGTTGAACCAGGTTGAGGAGCGGTCCGATGTCCCACTGTGCCACCATACCCTACAAGTACGGGGGTCTCGCTACCCGGTCAGCGAGCCTAGGGGTTCTAGAGGGGGACCAGGTTCCCCCACTCCTTGCGAGGGTTGTAGGGGACAGTGTCTCTGTCCCAAAAAGTTTTCTCATATGGATATTCGAATTCACATGCATCTGAGATTTGCTGATTCATGTGTTTAAGGGTGTAATATTACGAGTTCACTGAAATAATTGGACATGTTAATGGTAAATATGAATAAGAAAGATGTCGAATTTAAGCATTCATCTTATATAAATATATCATCAACAACCAAACCTTTCTAATCACTTAAAACTGCCAATAGAACCAATTATTTTATTAAAAAATGCTTGGTAAATCCATAATGCCTCAGGTACCGCCTCGCCCCGTCGTGCATCGATCACGTCGTCATCCGATGTGCTCGCCTTAGCTATGGGGTCCGAGGTGGTTGCGTCTAGTCTCTTTTCCTCCGTCCCGTTTCGCCTCGAGCGCCTTTGCACCTCGAGGTGTGTTTTTTCGAACAATGAGGGCTATACCTCACTCAAGTAGTCTCACTTATTCTATTAAGCATGATTCTAATGCAGATTGGTTTGGTTGTTTGAAACTGTAGCTTCTACTCATTTTTATGGAGAGAGGAGTCTCATTAGACAACTATGAACAATGAGCCCTAGTTGAACTGTACATGTTACTGATGGCAACCTATCTCAGGTTGAAGGGAATTAGGAGGTTGCCCTCAACCCAAGTATTTGACTTATATATGTTATGTTTGTTTGTGATCTCCATCAGCCAATTATTTGTTATACAGATCTGTAGATCGATTAACTACTAGGCTATTTTTGACGTTGTCTCATTTTTTTGAGGATATCTTTATTGGGAGGATGCTTGATACACGTTGTGAAGAAGATGGTGTTTATTATTTATTTCAGCCTTCAATTGTTGCTGTTTGTTTCAGAAATCCAATTTTCTCTCTTTTTAGACAATTTTAAGCATCGTGAAAAGTAACAAATGACTCGATTATTCTGAGGACCATATGACTATATAGAGAGGATAAACCCTTGAGGATAAATTACATGATAGATATAAAATAAATAAGCAAATACAAAATAAATTTCAACACTCTCCTTTAAGATAGAGCATGGATGTCAATCATGCTCAGCATGGAATACCACCTCTGGAATGACCCTCTGTCTAAGGCCTTGGAGAAAACATATGCTGTCTGATCCCTTGAGTTGACTTGAGAAGTAGAGATAAATCTTTTCTATATCATATCTCATGTCTAATGGCAATCTACCTCAATATGTTTGGTCCTTTCACGAAAAGCGGGATTGTTGGAAATGAATAGAAGAACCTGGTTGTCACAAAGCAACTGCATGGGAAGAGGAGGCGCATCGATAGCTAAGTCTGTCAGAATGGATCTGACCCATATCATCTCAGTTCAATGCTCCCATGTGCCTTAGCTCTGTATTCTGTCTTCACACTGGATTTAGCATCCACGGTCTGCTTCTTGCTGTTCCTTGAGACCAAATAACTCGTTATGTGAAATGTAAGTTTAGAGGTAAACTTCCTGTCTTTAGGGCACCCTGCATAGTCAGTATCTGCATATGCCATGATGGCAAGGGAAATCCCTTTGCTAAAAAACAACCCTATACCTGGAAAAGACTTTATATACCTTAAGATCATTCACATCAAAAAAAACCCTTAAGATCATATGAACAATATCCATGTGAGTCTGTTGTGGCTGCTCCATAAATTAGCTGACTTATTCTCTTCAAAGGAGATATGTGGCCTGGTAACAGTCACATGGAGGAGATTTCCAACAAGATATGTGGAAAGGGAAAAGGAATTATATTGTTCATTGCTGACCCTAGGGATCTCTTATACAAGAGAAAAGCCATATGGGAAAATTACTTAAAGTAGATAAAGGAATAAGAAATGTGGATAAAGGACAAATAAAAGCAACTATCTCAACATCCCCCCTCAAGCTAGAGCATATACGTCTATCATGCACAGCTTGGAACAACAACGATGGAATGAGCCTCTAGCAAGTGCTTTGGTGAACATATCTGCCAAGCTTGCAAAAGTCGGCCGACTAGTCGGCCTAGTCAGCCGATTACTCTGCCGATTTTTACAACAACCTTTTTTTATTTTTTTTGTTTTTCACTTTTCTTAAAGCAAACATATTCTAATATGCTTAACGTTATATTTAAAGTCAATTAGTTCTTTTGTTTCATCATGATGTCATATAAAATGTACAAATATATGTATATACATACGAATATATGTATAAAAAACTGATTTATATATTTAAAATAATTAAAAAATTCAGAACCGACTAATGACCGACTAGTCGCCTGACTGCCGACTAATTCTTAGTAGGTGACCCCGCCGACCGAATACTGACTACTGCTTTCTGCAACCTTGATATCTGCAGTTTGATCTCCTGAAGTAACATGAGAAGTGGAGATAAATCCCTTTTGAATAATAGCTTGAGTGTAGTGGCATACCTCGATGTGCTTGGTTCTTCATGGAAGGTTGGATTATTGGCTATGAACATGACATCCTAGTTGTCGCATTGGAGGTACATGGGAAGTGACACCTCAATAGTCAGGTCAGTCAGGACGGATCTGACCCACATCATCTCTGTGCTACCTTGTGCCATGGCCCTATATTTTGATTCGACATTGGATCTAGCGACAATCTTCTATTTCTTACTCTTCCATGAAACAAATGAACTCCATACAAAGGCATCAAAGCATGAAGTGGATTTTCTGCCTTTGGGGCATCCTGCATAATCTGCGTCAGCACAAGCTGTAACTGTAAGGGATGTGTCTCTACTGAATAAGAGTTCTGCACATGGAGAAGTCTTCTAATATCTCTCAATATCATGTGTACAACATCCATATGTACCTGCCTGGGCTGCTCCATAAACTGACTAACTCTGCTCACTGTGAAGGATATATCAGATATGGTAACAGTTGTTAGACATGTGAGCTCTGGGCGAACCATTCTTACAATAAGTGTTATTGTAATATATATGTTTATCAATAAAAGTGATTGATGTTTCACTCCCTTTCTGAAATTAAAAGAATGAATGCACTATAAGGTCCCTCTGTACAATTAGGGTTATATACCATGGCCATCTTGATGATCATATAGCTGTTGATTCATTAAATGAATCATAGAGGCCGATGTTTGGATGAATATCTAAGGAGTTAGATAGAGGACTCATCAAGCACCGTCAAATGATTATTAAGAGATGATCTCCAGCATGAGTAGGAGATGTCAATCCTTTCTCACATAGGCTGATATCTGACCGACCTCTTCATGTAGGTCATCTGCATGGGAATAGTGATTCAGAGGTGTCAGATTAGTTAGGTCAATGGGTTGACTTAACGAGATCGAGATAACCTAAGTCCTATGTTGAATGCTGTCACAGCATAGGCACGCATCCTCTGACCGGAGACAAATGTATTGCTATATGTCTGAGTATGTACATTTGGCAGACCGATAGGTTGATGGCCTAACCAAGGTCTATACACCGACGAACTGGTGTGCATATAAGGGCATATGAGCAATACGATCTCTCAAAGGGATCATACAGGTTCACTTATGAACCGGAAGACATGAGCTCACTCATGAGGTATTGGGACCGATCAAATTCAATGCATGGTCGTTGTGCTTTGGAAGCATGACATGAATTTGAAGGTATGATATATGCTTTGGGAAAGCATATGATCGATACCAATTCCCAGTGACCAAGATTGAGAAACTTAGTGATTAAACTCTGAAGAAGACATTGTAAAATTGATCTTAATCTTCAGATTGATCATGGGTCTTCCAGTATGCAGGATGTACAGGTATTGGGAATACCTGAGGGTGATGTGATCATAAATGATTGTATAACCATGGCGCTTCCATTCCGAGGGAGTGATGAAACAGGTCTGGATTTTAGTGACTCCTTTCAGTAGAGAAGTACTCTGATCTTAGTCCAAATATTGGACATTGGTCTGAATGAGATTCAGATGCAATGAGAAGATTATATTTGCGGTCTTGATTTAATCAAGCATCTGCGGGAGGTTCGTAAGATCTGGATTTGAGATGAAATCTCAACATCCAAGTCACTATACGTGGAACAATACAATCGCCCTGTCCTTATCTCCAAGTATCTACGGAGAAAGCACATTATTCTTGAAAGTGTTCAAGAATAATTCATTTGATGAACTACATATCCAAACAAGAAGGACTTGATGATTAAATGAGATTTAATTATCAAGCATAATATGAATGAGATTCATATTGTGAGAATAATTATCCAAGATAATTAAATGGGATTTGATTATCAAGGATTAGAGAATATGGATAATACTATCCATAATATTTGTGTATTATAAATATGATTTATAATATGCATATATTGAAGAGAGAGAATTTTTGTAAATAACATTAGTTAATTATTAATGTGGATTGGATTCACATTAATTAATTAATTGGAAATATAATTTACAAATTAGTTTGGGTTGTAAATATGATTCACATATTTTCAATGGCATGATTGAAATATTCACAAATTAATTTGGAATTAATTTGGTAGATAATTTTGTGATAATGGTTATTACAAAATTAATTAAGAGATAATGGATAGGATAAAGGGGAGATAAAATCACCACAAAAAGGTGGCGTGCACCATGGGTGACGCCACCTATTTTTGGGGTGATTTATTTATCTCCTCATTATCTTTATCCTATTATCTCTTGATAAATTAATTTATGTTAAATTAAATTATGTTGATAATGTTTCAACATATATTTGATTTAAATATAAATTAATGTTGTTGGTTTTTAACCAATATATTGAAGAGAGAGAATTTTTGTAAATAACATTTGTTAATTATTAATGTGGATTGGATTCACATTAATTAATTGGAAATGTAATTTACAAATTAGTTTGGGTTGTGAATATGATTCACATATTTTCAATGGCATGATTGAAATATTCACAAATTAATTTGGAATTAATTTGGTAGATAATTTTGTGATAATGGTTATTACAAAATTAATTAAGAGATAATGGATAGGATAAGGGGGAGATAAAATCACCACAAAAAGGTGGCGTGCACCATGGGTGACGCCACCTATTTTTGGGGTGATTTATTTATTTCCTCATTATCTTTATCCTATTATCTCTTGATAAATTAATTTATGTTAAATTAAATTATGTTGATAATGTTTCAACATATATTTGATTTAAATATAAATTAATGTTGTTGGTTTTTAACCAACAACAATCATGGCCATTTATTAATATATAGACCAACATGGCCGTTGGATCTATGTGTCCCATGGATTGAGATCCATTGGATCCCAAATTACTATATAAGGAGGGCTAACCTAGCCTTTCAAAGGTACATTATTAAGAGTTGTAGAAGCCTATTACTCTCTCTCTCTCTCATTCTCGTCCTCTCTCTCTCTCTCTATCTCTCCTTCAAGAGGTGGCCGTTCACCTTATATTGAAAGGGAGTCTCTCGCCTTCGCCTTCGACGACTCGAGGATCTCCTTCTTCTTTGGGGCTTGTTGAGATAATTCCTATTATTTTGTATTAGGATAATGTCTATTTTCTTTACTTTATCTTTTTGTAATCCTCTATTTATCTTTTTCTCTTTTTGTATTTTATCCAATGGGATTTTCTCCTATATAAGAGAACCCTTGGGCCTTTCATAATCTATCTCAGTTGATCCCTTTAACATGGTATCAGAGCCACCCTTATATCCCTAACCCTCCCTAATCGCCTCATGTGGACCCCCATGCGTCTTCTGACATCGACGCCCGCGCTCGAACCCCCCTCGCCCGCGCGTGGTGCCCCGCACCCCGCACCCGCGCGTGGTGCCCTGCGCCCTTCTCCCCGCGCACGCCTCTCGCGATGCTGCCTCTCGCAACCTCAGCGACCCTGCACGACGCAGGCGCGACATCTGCCTAGGCGCGCATCTGCCCAGGCGCGACATCTTTGCCCAGGCGCGCATCTGCGACCCCCTCGCGACATCTTGCCCAGGAGTATCTGCGCCTTGTGACCCCCTCGCGACATCTCGCCCAGGAGCATCCCGCGTGCATGCGATCCTCCCCGCCCTCGGCATACTGTGAAGATCTGCGCCCTGTGAAGCGCGCCCTCTGTGCATGTTGTGAAGCCCTGCGCATGCTGTGAAGCCCTCGCGTGTCCCCTGTGAAGCGCGTTGCCTGTGAAGCCCCGTGCGCCCTGAGCCCCCTCGGCTCCGCGTTCTCTGTGCGCCCAGGCCGCGACCTGATCCCTGAATCATGAATCAAACCTTTCACGAATAGTTCTACACCAGAGAGGGTAACTTCGGACCCCTAAGTCCCTCTTTTTTTCGGTAAACAACAAGAAGAAGTAAGGATGGTTGTATGAGTCTACACATACAACCAATCCTTCGTATGAATTTGTAGACTCTTTTATATCAGTCTATCCTCCGGTCGAGTTCTATTATTTGGTCATCTTACAATATGTCAGATAACAAGGGTGGCATCTTCTCGTCCGGAGCCTTCAAGGGCCCGGCTCCCATCGTTAAGATGGATGGGACCAACTATGAGTTGTGGTCCATGCAGTTCCTCACCCTCATGCAGTGCAACAACAAAGAACACATCCTTACAGATCCAGAACCAACGGAGAAGACCGAAGCAAATGCTTCTTGGAAGCAAGATGACGCGTATGCACGTGTTTGGCTTTGTGGGACCCTTTCTACAGAAATAGCTAATGATATACTAACTCAGCCAACTGCGAAGGCAATGTGGGACACTTTGGCATCCACCTATGCCCATGCAAAGAATGAAGCCAAGATTCTTCAACTCCGGTTTGATATCTACAACACCAAGCAGAATGGCCGTCCCTTGCATGTTTACTATTCTTCACTACGCGGTATGTTTGAAAAGCTTCATAGCTACATGCCCATTACGACGTCTACTGAGCAGCAGAAGACATATAGGAACTCCATGATAGTTGGAGTTTTTATGGCTGGACTTGACAAAGAATATGATGCTGCACGTACTCAACTTCTTACTGGAGCAACCATTCCCCCTATAGAGGAGGCCTATAGCCGTCTCAGTCGGCTCGTCATCCCTTCGACATCCACGTCTTCACACTTCTCAGCGATGGCCGCTTCTCATGGTCGAGGTGGTGCGACCCAACTCAGAGGACGCACACATCGAGGAAGAGGTGGGGGACGCCAACGTGGTCCCTGCACCTACTGTCGTAAGCCTGGACATACAAATGATACATGCTATCAGAAGCATGGATATCCTATTTCTGGTCGAGCAGTAGAGCAGATTACGTCCTCAGAGACTTCATCTCCGTAGGCCTATCCTCGACTGGATGATATCGTCTCTCGTATTCGAGAGATCATAACTCCTAGTGCTGACACCACCACAGATACCGCTGCAGTATCCAGAGCCTCTTCAAGCTCCTCAGGTATCACATATGCTTTTACTGGTAGTACAAATGCAGACATGACAGAATGGATTATGGACTCTGGTGCTTCTCACCACTTGTGTGGAGACAAAACACAGCTGAAGTCCTACAGGGCTATACCACCTGGCAGATGGGTTGTTATTACTAATGGCGACCACTTACCTGTTAAAAGGCAGGGGAAGGTGCAGTTGACACCTTCCATGCGCCTGAAGAATGTTTTATATGCTCCTGCTTTTCAGATAAATTTACTTTCTATTAGTCAGATCACTAAGGATCTGCATTGTTGTGCCATCTTTGACCATTCATCTCTTGTGTTTCAGGACATACTCACGGGTAGGGTGATTGGATATGACCGTGAGCAGCGAGGACTCTACAGATTGGTCCAACCCCCCTCATGCTAGTGTTTCCATTATACCTACAAGACCTGTCTCTCCTTATCTATGGCACCTTAGGTTTGAACATCTTCCTCTGCAGAAGGTATGCCATGTTCTCCCTTAGATTTCTACAAGATCCTCTTTTCAGTGTGAGGCATGTCAATTTGGGAAGCATCACCGTTCCCCTTTTCCATCCCGTCAGAGTCGGAGCAGTTCTCAGCTTTTTGAGCTCCTTCATTTAGACATTTGGAGTCCTAGTCGTGTTCCTGATCTCCAAGGACACTGCTTTTTTCTCGTAATTGTAGATGATTTTTCTAGACTTTCCTGGGTTTTGTTATTAAAAAATAAATCTGAGGCTGGATCTGTTATCATGTATTTTATTAATGAAATAAAGAATATTTTTTTCTGCCAAAGTCAAGTATCTTCGTACTGATAATGCCTTGGAATTTGGCACCTTACATCTTTCTGAGTTCCTTAGATCCCATGGCATTGTTCACTAGACATCACGTGTCTACACTTCCCAGTAAAACGGTGTTGCTGAGCGCAAACATCATCACCTACTTGATGTAACCAGAACACTGTTAATATAGAGCTGTGCTCCTCATGCTTACTGGGGTGATGTTGTCCTTACTGCTTGTTATTTGGTTAATCGTATGCCCTCATCCGTGTTAAGAGAAAAGATTCCTTACTCGATTGCGTTTCCCGAGAAGGATCTTTTCTCTCTTACACCTCGTGTGTTTGGATCTGTTGCCTTTGTTCATGATGTCTCTCCAGGGCATGACAAGCTCTCTCCTAGAGCTATCAAGTGCGTGTTTGTTGGTTACTCTCGTACCCAAAAGGGGCATCGCTGCTTTGATCCATTTAGCCAGAAATATTTTGTTAGTGCTGACGTTACTTTCTTTGAGTCGGTCATGTATTTTTCTCCTACAGGTGACAGCATTATTCCATCTGACTCTGATAATGAAATATACATGCCACCACCACCTTCAGTTGGTCCTTTATCTTCACCTACCCCTCATCCTACACCACCTCCACCACCACCTCCACCACCTCCGCTAGTTCAGTTCTTGCCTCGTATTTTTCCCCGCAAATCTCGCTCTGTTCGTCTTGCTCACGAGCCTTGCCCATCATCCAACACGCCTCAGGTGTGTAATGAGCATATTGTTTCTACTGATGGGACTCCTGAATTGACTGAACAACATGATTCTAGACATGAGGAGTATGTACCTTCTCAAGAGGGAGGTATCCAGGCCCATGATTTGGCAGATGATCTTGACGTACCAATTGCTCTGCGAAAGCAAAAAAGGACATGTGCTACTTACCCTCTTGCAACCCAGAGTTCTTTGGAAAGGTTGTCAGAAGATTTCAGGAGATTTACGCTAGCACTATCAGCAGTGCAAATACCACGGACATACCAGGAGGCTCTCAAAGATAGTCACTGGAGGATTGCCATGGAGGAGGAGATGGCTGCGCTACAATCACATGGTACGTGGAGTCTTGTTTCTGCTCCCGTTGACACATCAATTGTGGGATGCAAATGGGTATTCACTGTGAAACACCGCGCGGATGGCAGTGTGGATCGCTATAAGGCGAGACTTGTGGCACGAGGGTTCACCCAGACATATGGGGTGGACTATCAGGATACTTTCTCCCCAGTTGCCAGACATTCTACTCTACGTATTCTCCTTGCTATTGTCGTGACACGAGATTGGCCTCTTCATCAGCTTGATGTGAAGAATGCAAGAGGAGGTCTACATGCAGCAACCACCTGGGTTTGCTGCTGAGGGGGAGTGTCAGAAGGTTTGCAGGTTACACAAGGCTATCTATGGCCTCAAACAAAGTCCAAGAGCATGGTTCCAAAAACGCTCGGACTTGATAGAGCAAAAAGGGTTTGTAAGATCAACTGCTGATCACACCTTTTTCATATAAAAGACCCAGAGAGGTATTACAGCTATTCTTGTTTATGTTGATGACATTATTATTACAGGAGATGGCGAGCATGGTATTTAGGATACCAAGGACTTCCTAGGTCAACAGTTTGTGACTAAGGACCTTAGACATTTACGTTATTTCCTCGGAATAGAGTTTGCCAGAAATCAACGGGGTCTTGTAATGACCCAGAGAAAATATATTATAGATCTTCTTTCAGAGACTGGCATGGCAGATTGTAGACCTACCACTACTCCACTTGATCCAAGCATGAAATTCTATGATGATGATACTGAGGAAGTCGACAAGAGAAGATACAGAGAGCTGGTTGGCAAGCTACTATATGTAACTATTACCAGGCCCGATATAGCATTTGCAGTAAGCAAAGTGAGTCAATTTATGGAGCAGCCCAGACAAGCACATATGGATGTAGTCCACATGATTCTAAGATATCTGAAGACTTCACCTGGTACTGGACTTCTTTTCAGCAGAGGCACATCTCTATCAGTGACAGCATGCGCAGATGCAGATTATGCTGGGTGTCCAAAAGATAGAAAGTCTACATCTGGATTTGCTGTGTTCATAGGAAACTCTCTTGTTTCATGGAAAAGTAAGAAGCAGACGGTGGTTGCTAGATCAAGTGCTGAATCAGAATACAGGGCCATGGCACAGGCTATTTCAGAAATGATGTGGGTCTGATCTGTTCTTACTGACCTAACTATAGAAGTACCTATTCCCATGCATCTCTAGTGTGATAATCAAGCTGCTCTCTTCATTGCAAATAACCCAGCCTTTCATGAAAGAACGAAGCACATAGAGGTGGATTGTCACTACACTCGTGACATGATACAAAAGGGTATTATCACTACTACACATGTCAGCTCTGGAGACCAGACAACAGATATACTTACAAAAGCTCTAGCAAGAGGACCTTATCAAAAATGTTGTTCCAAGCCGAGTGTCATTGATATCTACGCTCCAGCTTGAGGGGGAGTGTTGAGATAATTCCTATTATTTTGTATTAAGATAATGTCTATTTTCTTTACTTTATCTTTTTGTAATTCTCTATTTATCTTTTTCTCTTTTTGTATTTTATGCAATGGGTTTTTCTCCTATATAAGAGAACCCTTGGGCCTTTCATAATCTATCTCAGTTGATCCCTTTAACAGGGCTGCTTGTTCTAAAGGAAGACGACGGATTTCGTTGGACGAAATCAGGGGATTCGTAGCTTGGATCTTCATCGAGGATTGCGGGAGGAACGCGTCTCATCATCACGTCCGCAAGTGCATTCTTCGTGGATCGGACTTAAGACAGGAGGATCTCTTACTTTAGAGATCTCGTGATTACAACCACGCTTCAAGAGGTATTTCTTATACTTTGTGGTTTGATGAAACGATCCGAGAAATGTTCTCGTGATCATGTGGTTTCATCACTTGAATTAAAAATTTTAATTTCCGCCGCATCTAGCGACTAGTGCGACTAGTTGCCCCGATTGCATATGATGCGATCGACACGCTTCCGTGATGAGCTTTAAGGATTCTCAATATCCTTCAACGGTGACATATAAAAGCTTTCCCATAAGATCTTTATATCGTCTCTTATCAGCCTCCTCAGTGTCATCATCATAGAGTTTAACATTCGGATTCATGGAGTAGCTGGTCTACATCATGTCATGCCCGTCTCAGCTAGGAGATCAGTAACATACTTTCTTTGCATTGTCACTTTGCTATGTCGTTTCCTTGCAAATTCAAGGCCAAGAAAATAACGAAGATTGCCAAGGTCCTTGGTCACAAATTGTTGTCCAAGGAAGTCCTTAGCTGCATGAATACCATGCTTGTCATCCCCTGTAACAATGATATTATCTACGTAAATCAAAATAGCAATGGTACCTTTTTAGGATCTCGGAACAAAAGGGAGTGATCTACAGTCGATTTATCAAAACCTTGTTGCTCAATCAACTCGGAGAGCTTCTGGAATCAAGCTCTCGGACTCTGCTTAAAGTCATTGATAGATTTGTGAAGTCTACAAACCACATAAGACCCCCTTCTTCCCTCAACAACAAAACCTGGTGGCTGCTGCATGTAGACTTCCTCTTACAAGTCACCATACAAGAAGACATTCTTGATATCTAACTGAAAGAGAGGCCAATCATATACCATAACAACATAAATAAGAATTCTCATGTAGAATGATGAGTGACAAGAGAAAACATATCCTGATAGTCCATCCTATTTATCTGGGTGAACCCATAAGCAACAAGTTTTGCATTGTGTCTATCCACAGTACCATCTACACGATGTTTCATTGTAAACACCCACTTGCTTCCCACGACAGATGCATCGGGCAGAACAAGAACAATACTGCACGTGCCACAAGACTGTAACACATCCATCTCTTCCTCCATAGCCAAATGCCACCGACTAATTTGTAATGCCTCATGGTATGCCCATAGTATATCCACGACAGATAGTCCCACCAACAAATCTTTTAAACTCCTCTGAGAGATGTACAAGAGAAACATGAAAAGCACGAGGGTACGTAGGACAAATACACCTCTGCTCTCATAAAGCAATGGGCACGTCAAGGTCCTCACTCGCCTCAGTGACCAAGGCATGAACATCCATAGCCACCTAGTCATCCTCCTGTAAATACAAATCACCAGTGCCATTAGTAGAACCCATGTGCTCAAAACATACCTGGGTCGTGTTTGATGATGGAGGATGCTCATTAGCATGAGTTCTCAGCATGTAAACCTGTGGTAAAAAGATAAAGGTTGCTGGTGGAGGCGGCAACGGAGGAGGTGGTGGTAAAGATGGTGGTGAAAGAGTGAGGTGTAGGAGTCATGGGCGTGGTAGACGAATTCAAAGCTTCTCCATACTCTAAAGGAAGCAACCTATCACCTGTAAGAGAGAAAAACATAGTAGACTCAAATAAAGTGACATCTGCACTAACATAATACCTCCGTTGAACATGATCAAAACAACGGTATCTCTTTTGAGTCCTCGAATATCCCACAAACACACACTTAACAACTCTAGGAGAGAGCATGGCCAGGAGACATATAATGAACAAAGGCAACCGATCCAAATACATAAGGAGTGAGGGAGAAAAGATCCTTCTCGAGAAACACGATCAAGAACAGAATCTTCTCTCCGAACACAAATGAGGGCATACGATTCACCATATAGCAAGCAGTTAGAACCGCATCTCCCCAATAGGAATGAGGAGCAGACTTTGAATTAAGAGGGTTCTGGTGACATCTAAAAGGAGACTATGTTTTTATTCGGCCACCCCATTTTGTTGAGATGTATATGCACATAAAGTTTGATGAACAATACCAAGGGTTCTGAAAAACTGTGAAAGTTGTAAACTACAAAATTCTAAAGCAGTGTCAGAACGAATATACTTAACATTAGCCGAAAAAATATTTTTTATTTCATTTTTAAAGTCCCGAATAACAAGACCAACACCAGACTTCTTTTTAAGTAGAAATACCTAAGATAGTCTGGAAAAATCATCAATTGCAACCCTGACGACTTTGAAAAGTAGATCGGTGGTGCTTCTCAAGCTGACAAGCCTCGAACTGGAGGGTAGAGTGAGAGAAATCTGAGAAGGACGTGATACAATTTCTGTAGAGGAGGGTGATCAAATTGGAGGTGCCATGCATAAGGAGAGATCGATCCAATGTGAATGGTCGAAGCACCAGTATATGGGGACTGAACCAGTCTATAGAGACCTTGCTCATGGCTAGATCCAATAACCCCACCTGTAAGAATGCCCTGAAACACAAGAGAAGACCGATTAAATATGCCACGATAATGTAAGTATTTGGTGATTTGACTAATAGATAACAAATTAACAGAAAATAGGAGCTTGAAGAACATTATTTAGACTCATTGCCGAAGTCAACTGAACCTCCCCTTGTTCAGATATGGGAGAGTGAGTCCCATCCGCTATCACTACATATCTTCCTGGGGGAATCAATTTGTATGCACTAAGCTGCCCTCTATCACCACAGAAGTGGTGTGAAGCTCCTGAATCCATAATCCATTCTGACGAATTTGCTTTGTAATAGCTATGTGGTGGCAGATATTGATGCAGCTACCTTTGAAGACCTTGAAGGTGTAGCAGACGACCCCGGTGCATGCACAATCTCTCCCAGTCGTGCCACAAGCTGATCGAACCTCTGATCAGATGCAGGAGGAGGAACACTAGCTGGCTGAGTCTTCTCTACAACACGAGCTGAAGCAAGAAAGCCCTCATTGGAGTAGCATGTATCCTTAGAATGATCTAGCTTATGACATTAAGTGCACGACTGACGGGGTCGACTATGCCCTGCCCAAACACGGATATCATGCCCTCGATACCATGTAGAACTCCCTCTACCACGACATGTGGTCATAACTGAGGAGGTCTATGACTGCTGAGTAGCACCCCCGGATATTATAATGAGCCTACTCAATCTGGGATATGCCTCCTCCATTGGAGGTATAGTGGCATCAGTAAGGATATGTGATCGAGCCACATCATATTTGGGATCAAGAGCTGCTATAAAGACTCCAGTCATCACCAAATCTCTATAAGCCTTGAGCTGTTCTAGCGAAGCAATCAAGAGAGTGAGACCATGAAGCTTCTCAAACATACCCTTAAGAGAATAGTAAAGGGTTGAAGATGACATCCACTATGCTTAGATGTGAAGATATCATGCTAAAGTTGCAGTATCTTCGACTCATTCTTCGCCTGTGAGTAAGTAGCGACGAGGATGTCCCACATTGCCTTCGTTGTGGGCTGACTCAGAATATCATTTGCTGTCTCCATGGACACAATCCCTGACACCCAGACACATGCATATGCATCATCTGCCTCCTACAAGGCACTAACCATAGTCTTGTCGATTGATTCATCTTGCGTCAGAATGTGCTTTTTACTGTTGCACTACATTAGGCTCATGAATTGCATAGCCCATAACTCATAATTAGTCCCATCATCTTGACAATGGGTACTGTTAGAAAACTAGAATGCGGAAGCGTAATAGTAGAGATACAAAATAATAATAAGAACATCGGGATTTTACGTTGAACCCTACTTCGTGAGGAGCAGGATGAAACCACGGGAGAACGCCTCAAAGGACTGATGTGCTCATTGAACTTTCTCTCATCTGATACATTTGGTGTGTGGTTTCTTATATAGTCCCCACTGACTCTCCACATCCCACGAATAGATGTGTAACTAAACATAAGCGGGTGTTCTAATTGGATACTAGAGGATCCAATTACCCACCTATACATGACACATACTCCAACAATCCCCCTCAAGTTGGAGCGTGCAATGCTCTGTTTGGACATATAGAAAGAAATCACTCAAACTCACTATACAAGACACTATAAACAATATCAACTCAACACATACGCAACTGTCGGTTGCTGTCGACGACGTTGCTTCTCATGCCGTGCAGGCATGGTATTAAAAGGATATCCTCGAGGCAGTTGAGGCGGAACGAGGCGGTGGTTTTTAGAGGCATACGCCTCCGATGGAATTGATGAGGCGTACGACTCAAAAGGTTGAGGCGGTCCGAGGCGGTCAAGGCGAGGCGAGGCGGTCTGTGAGGTGTTTTCTGGAATTTAAAGCATTTTCTAAGGATTTAAATTGTCTTATTGGTAGTTTTAGATGCTTATAAATGTATAGTTGTCTAGGATATATATTTACAAGATGAATGCTTGGAATTTTAAGTTTGTTCATATTCATATTAAGCATTAAACTTGTCTATTTTTTCGAGAAATTCTCAATATTGCACTTATAAATACACAATCCATAAAGCTTAAAGAAAAACTAGTGCTAAGAGAGGTGACATAATGGACAACGTAATATACTAACTAGAAAAAAGCAGGATTAGATTCAAGGCATGCCAATGTTACATATTTTATATATTAGTCCTATAACAAGTACATCTAATCATAATTTTTTATGCACCTCAATATTTTTAACGAAAAATATACAATCTTTGATATTTTAATGACAATTATAGCTAATGATTCTATTTTTGATTTGGTAGAAATTTAGTAGATAGGTTTATGGAATTTACATATCCTTTCTTTTACGTTCTTATCTTCATAATTGCATCATATATTGCAATGTTATACATCATATATGTCAACTTAGATAATTCCATCAGTAAATATATTTATTATAGGTTGTTGACGCATATAGAGTAGTGCCTGTACCTCTTCGTTATTTTATTTTCAGTTGTATGCTTTATGTAATTTACCCATAGGCTACTCTCCTATATAAGAGAGCCTAGGGCTTATGGAATAAACAAGCCGTTCATTTTTCTTAACATGGTATCAGAGCGACGGTCCTAGACCGGAGTTCTCGAAACCCTAACCCTAATCCCACCACACCCGTCGGCCTCTCCTTCTCGCTCCATCTCATCGGCGTCGCCCGAGCTCGCCGTTATTGCTCCAGCGCCGCCTCTCCAATCGCTGCTGCGCCACTGCGTCTGCCCCCGCGCGCTGTGCGCGTAGCCCCTGCGCGCCGTGCGCGTAGCCCCCGCGCACTGTGCGCTGTGCTGCAGCGCCTGTGCGCGCCTCCTCCTTGCGCGCTGTAGCGCCTGTGCGCGAAGCGTGCGTCCCTGCACCTCCCTGCGCCTGTGCGCGCTCTTGCGCATCGCCTCCTGGCGCCTGTGCGCGCTCGTGTGCATCTCCAGTGCAGGCCTAGTGCATCTCCAGTGCACGCATCCCCTGTAGCGTGCATCTACTGTTCAGGACCTGCGCGTGCATCTCTGTACCTGCGCGTGATTCTTGCGCGCGTGTAGGGCTTAGCACGCACATCTTCATCTACATGGGGTTAGTTGCTTGAGGTCTACACATGCAACTAATCCTGTTTATGTCATTGTAGACGAAGCTCATCTTCTGTCAATTGCTCCAGTCTTCCATCTCTAGTATGTCAGAAAGCAAGGCGGATATCCCATCTATTGGCGCCTTTCGTGGTCCAGCGCCTATTGTCAAGATGGACGGTACAAACTATGAACTGTGGGCAATGCAGTTCATGAGTATGATGAAGTCAACAGGTGAGAATCACATTCTTACCGAACCTGAGCCTGCTGAGAAGACTGGAGTCAATGCCTCTTGGGAGGCCGATGATGCATATGCCAAGATTTGGCTATCTGGTACGTTGGCTATTGAAATTGCCAATGACATCCTACATCAACCCACAACCAAGGATATGTGGGATATTCTGGCGGCAACATACTCTCAGGCGAAGAACGAGACGAAGATTCTGCAACTTCAGCATGATATATTCACAATAAAGCAGAATGATCGCCCTTTACATTCTCTTTATACATCACTGAGAGGGATGTTCGAGAAGCTCTATAGCTTCATGCCTCTTACTACCACGCCAGAACAACAGAAGACATACAGGAATGCGACCATGGTGGGTGTGTTCCTGGCTGCACTCGATCCAGAGTATGAGGCGGCACGATCACAGATTTTGGCTGACTCGACTATTCCTCCCATGGAGGAAGCTTTTCATAGATTGAGTCGGATCACAGTTCCTTCCACGGCTGCGAGTCAGAATTCTTCAGCCATGGCAGCTAACAGAGGTCGCGGATTTCATCACCAGGGCCGTGGACGTGGACCTCGTGGAAGAGGTGGCCGCACTAGGCCAACATGTACCTACTGTCACCGAGTTGGACACAATGAAGATACATGCTACTCGAAGCATGGATTTCCTGCATCCGCACGAGCTGCTGAGCAGATAGAGCCTCCATCTGCTGCTACTTTCGATCAACGGTTCGACGATCTAGTTGCCCGTCTGAGGGGCATTATTCCACCATCTGGACCAGCACCGACTGCAGAGAGTCATTCTGATGCCGCTGCTTCTGCCTCTGCGTCTACCAGTGCCTCAGGTAGTATACTTGCACTCAACAGTAGTAGATCAGATAATATACCATGGATTATGGACTCGGGCGCTACACATCACCTATGTGGCGACCGGAGTCTACTTACAGGATACACTCAGATCCCTCCAGGATGGACAGTAGTAATTGCCAATGGTACACATTCCCCCATCACCAGTCAGGGGGAGATTAGATTGACATCTTCTATGCAGCTTAAGAATGTGCTACATGCACCTGCTTTTTCAATGAATTTGTTGTCAATTAGTCAGATTACGAAGGATCTACATTGTCGGGCAATTTTTGATCCATCTTCTTTGATTTTTCAGGACATCCGTACGGGCAACGTGATTGGTCGTGGCTATGAGCAAGGAGGCCTCTACCGCCTGATTCATACCCCATTTGCTGGAGCCTCATCCTCTCCTTCTGGACAAGTATCTACTTTATTGTGGCATCTGCGCTTTGGTCATTTACCGCTTCAGAAGTTGCGTCAAGTGTTACCGTACGGTCTTCCTCACACACCTATTCAGTGTGAGGCGTGTCAGTTGGGAAAGCATCACATGTCGTCCTTTCCCAGTCGTCCAGGTCGGAGTAGTACCTCCAAGTTCGAGTTATTTCATATTGATGTCTGGGGTCCGAGTCGTGTACCTGATCATCAGGGACACAGATTTTATATAGTATTTGTTGATGATTTTTCTAGAGTGTCATGGGTGTTTCTGATGAAAAATAAATCTGAAGCAGGAAATATCATTATCCACTTTTTAAATGAAATACAAAATGTTTTCTCCACATCTGTGAAGTTTGTGAGAAGTGATAATGCTTTAGAATTGTGCACCAATATTCTTGCAAATTATTACTCCTCAAAAGGGATCGTTCACCAAACATCTTGTGCTCGTACATCACAACAGAACGGAATTGCTGAAAGAAAACACCGTCACCTTCTTGATGTCACAAGATCACTACTTATACAGAGTCATGTTCCCTACTCCTACTGGGGTGATGCAGTTCTCATTGCATGTTACCTAATCAATCGAATGCCTTCTTCTGTCCTGAATGAAAAGATTCCGTTTTCCCTGATTCATCCTGGCAGGGATCTGTTCACTCTTACTCCTCGTGTGTTTGGGTCGGTTGCATTTGTCCATCAGTTGTCGCCTGGTACTGACAAGCTCTCTCCTAGGGCTGTCAAGTGTGTTTTCGTTGTGTACTCCAGACTCAAAAGGGGTACAAGTGCTTTGATCCTCTGCGTCGGCGGTATATGATCAGTGCAGATGTTACATTTTTTGAATCTGTTATGTATTTTTCAGCATCAGGAGACAAGCAGCTACCACCTATATCTACTGATGCCATATACATGACACCACCACCTCAGATGCCGTCATCAGTACCACCACCCCAGATGCCGTCACCACCACCACAACCACCACCACCACCACCACCACCACCACCTATCTCACCACTACCGTTCCATTATACCCGTAGGCCTCCTCCCACTCATGACCATGACTCGTCTACTAGCTCGCCTATGGTATGTGATGAAAATATTACTGTTGATGGATCTGACGATATTTCTGAGCAGGATATGTTGCAGGGGCCAGCTGAGACTACAACTGATTTAGATGTTCCCATTGCTTTATGCAAGTCGAAGAGGAGCTGTGCTACATATCCATTATCAGCATCCGTGTCTTTTGAGAGGCTATCTGGAGATTTCAAGTCATTTGCTATGGCACTATCAGCTGTAGATATTCCACGAAATCATCAAGATGCTCTGCAGGATAGTAGATGGCGGCTAGCAATGGAAGAAGAAATGACAGCACTTCAGTCCAGAGGAACTTGGAGTTTGGTTCCTATACCTCCAAATGTGAACCCGGTGAGCTGCAAGTGGGTGTTTACAGTGAAGCACAATGCAGATGGCTCTATTGACAGGTACAAGGCGCGTCTTGTTGCACGTGGCTTTACACAGACATACGGGGTAGATTACCTTGACACATTCTCGCCTGTGGCACGTCATTCCACTCTACGGATCTTGTTGTCAGTTGCAGTTGCTAGAGACTGGCCGCTCCATCAGCTGGACGTGAAGAATGCATTCCTATATGGCGATTTGCAGGAGGAAGTCTATATGCAACAACCACCTGGTTTTGCTGTTGAGGGGGAGTGTTCCAAGGTATGCAGGTTACATAAGGCCATCTATGGCCTTAAGCAGAGCCCCAGAGCGTGGTTTCAGAAGCTCTCAGATCTCTTTGAGAAACAAGGATACAAACGCTCCAATGCTGATCATTCCTTGTTTGTACAGAAGACGGCTAGAGGTATCATTGTAATCATGGTTTATGTTGATGACATCTTGATTACAGGAGATGATGAGCAGGGCATAAAGCAGGCGAAAGAAAGACTGGGAACCGAATTTGTCACCAAGGACTTGGGAGTCCTTAGATATTTTCTGGGGTTGGAGTTTGCTAGAAATCCATATTGACTAGTAATGTCGCAGAGGAAATATGTTACAGATCTATTGAGTGAAACAGGTATGCTAGGGTGTCGGCCTGCTAGGACACCAATGGATCCCAGCATGAAGCTCTATGGTGATGACACGGAAGAGGTGGACAGGAGAAGGTACAGAGAACTGGTAGGCAAACTACTGTATGTCATGATCACTAGACCTGATATATCATTTGCAGTGAGTCGTGTGAGCCAGTTCATGGAGCAACCACGTCAGGTCCATATGGATGCAATACACATGATTCTGAGATATCTAAAATCATCTCCAGGTGCAGGCTTGCTATTTAAGAAGGGAAAGGAGATCTCTATCACAGCGTGTGCTGGTGCAGACTATGCAGGATGCCCCAAGGACAGGAAGTCCACCTCAGGATTTGCAGTCTATGTTGGAGATGCCCTAGTCTTATGGAGGAGCAAGAAACAGACAGGGCTATGGCCCAGGCTAGCACAGAAATGATGTGGGTGAAAGCTCTACTTACAGATCTATGTCTTGATATACCGCTTCCTATGAAGTTGGAATGTGATAATTAGGCAGCCTTGTTCATTGCAAACAACCCAGCTTTCCATGAGAGGACCAAGCATATTGAGGTTGACTGTCACTACATACGTGACATGATTCAGAAGGGGTTCATTGCTACATCTCACGTCACCTCAGAGAATCCGACTGCTGATATATTCACCAAGGCATTACTTCGAGGCCCATTCCTGAAGTGTACGTCCAAGCTGAGCATGATTGATATCTATGCTCCATCTTGAGGGGGAGTGTTGACGCATATAGAGTAGTGCCTGTACCTGTTCGTTATTTTATTTTCAGTTGTATGCTTTATGTAATTTACCCATAGGCTACTCTCCTATATAAGAGAGCCTAGGGCTTATGGAATAAACAAGCCGTTCATTTTTCCCAACATAGGTTTTATAAGTATTTTCCTATACAAACAGAGGCTTACACCTCGACCTCCTCGAGGCTACGCCTCGCCCTGTCTCCAGGGAAAACGTCTCGTTCCGCCTTTCGTTTTTTCAAACCTTGCGTGCAGGTGAGGAGGAATAAACGGGATGGAGTGTGAGTCAAACCGGGTCTCCTCGTCGGAGAACATGTGCTCTGTACTGCATCTGTCAGAATCATAGAAACTGAATGAGTTTTCTCATCGGAGTACTCTAGCCTGCCACATGTAGAAGATTGAATCATGTGGACAACTGCTCCATCTCTGAAGGGCCGAACTGAAAAAACCATAGAAACATCCTCGTCGGAGTCCACAGGTGCTGGAGAATGGAGTATGAAAAGTCTCCTCATCGGAGAGCCGGGTCTCCCATACTAACTCGAAGAATGGGATCTCTACTCCGGAGTCCCTATGTATCCACGTGAAAACCCTAGCCCACAATGGCATGGAGAATGAGATCTCTACTTTTAGGTCCCTATGGATCACATGAAAACTTTGAGATAAAAAACGAAGATGAGGACTACAAAACTGATGATCGCAAACACGTACGTATCATACTGAAGACACGTAACCAATATGAACGTTGGGTGTGAATATGAAAATTTGTAGAGCTTGAAATCTGGCTTGGAGAATCTGAATCTGAAATAGACATGTAGCTTATACAATACTCCCCCTTTATCCCATACTTTTCGGAAAACAATGACATCGACAAAGCTGGGAGAAGACAAGAAAATGGGGAAAATAACACAATCTCAAATGATTTTTTTTTGTAAAAAAGCCATTCCATTTTCCAGCTTTCTCCTCAATTTTGTCCTCATAAGGTTTTTTTTGTACAATTCTTTTTTTCTCGGCTATTTCCTCTATAGTCTTAGAGGAAGTATGCTACCAATCTATTATAAGAGATCGAGATTTTGGGATCCAAGCCAATTTGAATTCCAGTTGATTGTAAGGCATACATCTACGACTTTAGAGAGATTGGGGATACGAGTCAATACATGTGGTTTGTTAGGAAGCTGTTATATCTTATTATCATCAGGCAAAGTTTATCACTTGCAGTTCGCAACCGCAGTTAGTTCATGTGTTGTTGTACTTAAACCCACTTTGATGCATGCGTGATGGTTCTGAGATACATTAGGTTCTCTCTATGAAGGATATCAATGTTTACCATGGTGATGAATCTCGGATTCATCACCCTAAATCTCATTTATTAAGCTCAAGTCCCTAAAAATCAACAACATATTTGCATTTATTCTGCATAATTAGCGTTCATGCATGTTTTCATAAGAATTGCATTTTAGCATTATTTCTGCACCAAATAAGAAGCCAAAAATCCAAGCCACATTTGACCTGTAAATATCCTAACTTCCCAGATTTTTAACTCCTTCATGCTAACTCCGAATAACACAAAACCACTTCCATTGTGTACATATCACTCACAAGAATAAATGAAAAATACAAAAAAATCACTAACCCAAATAAGTGGACCAAAAACCCAAACCCTAGTTTCAGGATTTTCGGACTAAAAGCCACATATCTTCCCCATCCAGTGTCCGATTTGATCCTACTCACTTTTGAACTAATGCACATTCAATTACCTTCAAAACAAGACCAAGTTCAAGTGAATCGGAGCTCGTACGTGAAAGTTGGGTTTTGGGCCTCTTTTGGACTTGTATATTTTAGCGTTTTTCTGACCTATATTTTATGTATATATTTTCTTTATCAATAAAAATCCAAAAAAAAGTAGAATTAAGTGTCTTTTATTTATCTTTGGATTTTCCATATTCTTCCGGATTTTTATCTTGTTTTGAAAAATGACAAAAAAAATTATAAAACCCAAAAATCAAAGTATTCTATGTACATGGGATACGCCAAAAATTCATTTTTTTTACATTTGACTGATTTTGATTTTGATGTCTTCATGAAAGTTGTAGATCTCGTCGAGACGAGCATTTTTCGTGAAGGGACTTTTTCAATCCAAGGCCATTTGCTATTTCTTTCTGATTTTACAAAAGATTTTTTTTTACGATTTTTCTGGTGTTGACACGTGGCAGCCCCAGAGGCCGCCACGTGTCATCATTTTTTAAGCCTTCTAAATATTCGTTTTTATTAAAAAAATAAAAAATAAAAAAAATAAAAAAATAATAAAAATAAAAATAAAAAATAATAAAAAGCCAGCGCACGTGCGAGGCACGTGCCCCCAGGCACGCGCCAAGCACGTGCGCGCCCAACCTCTACTTGCGGCCTCTCTCACCCCCATGCCATGTGGCTCCTCCTTGGCCGTCCGATCTCGGCCGATCGGACGGCCCACCCGCATCTCCTACCTCTCGCACTCCCCTTCGCAACCTCCGCCGCCGATCACGCCAACCAACCGCTTCCCGCAACTCGCGCAACGGCCGCCGCCTCCTCCGCTTCTATTGCAACGCCGTTGACATCCCAACGATCCCCGCTCGTCCCCTTCGCTCCTATATATAGAGCGGCGTCGACCCACAGGAGCCCTATCCGCCGTTACCCGGAGATCGCGGTGGTGACAGCCCGCGACCACCTTCGGCGAGGTCCGGTCGCCCTTCTCCAGTGGCCGTCGCAGCGCCGCGAGCGGCCTTCTGCTCCTGCTCCAGCCACCTCGCGCCGTCGAGCCAACGAATATCCGCTCCGCCTTACGATCATCTTCATCGACTTCCTTCTCCGACAACCCATTTCGCCGCCACGCCTTCGACCACCTTCTGCACCAACCTCCGATCGCTCCGTAACTCCACCGACATCGCGAGTCTTCGCCGATCAACATCGACGCGACGCCAGCCACGTCTTCACCGACTTCGACCGTCGCACGCCATCTCCACCGACATCTGGACCATCCAGAAGCTCACAACGGCCCCGGAGGCTCTTCCAGCCCTCAGCCGCTTCGCATCATCTTCTCCGACCACCGGTGCTCCGACCTCCTTCTTCCGCGACCGCCGCCCCGCCTTCATCAACGGCCGCCGCACCGCCAGGCTCCAGCCAGGAGCAAGGACCCTCTGCTACTCCGCCACCAGCCGCCGGGCGCTGAGCCCGAGGCCCTCCCACGTGAGGCGCACGTGCGGAGGGAACACCCACGTCAGCGCTGACGTCAGCCCAGGTCACGTGCTACGCACGTGACCGTGGGCAAATTGCAAAGACGCCCCCGGCGTTTCCTCGATTTGCGCCTCAGTCCACCAGGCCAAGGGCACGTGCGCAGCACATGCCTCTTGGTAAAATTGCAGAAAACTACCCTTTTGTTTAGGTAATTACGTATATACCCCCCCTCTGCATTGTTATTTATTTATTTAATTATTGCATTCATACCCCTGTATTCCCCCTTTGTTTTGAACATTTTCTAGACATCATTTTATTTATTTAAAAATAGCACTTTGTTCTTCACTTAATTCTCTACATTCGAACATATTGTGGCCATTTTTGTGATTGACGGTTAATTAATAAATAAAGATTTTGTGGAAAATTGGAAACTTTGCCCATTTTATGCTCTTCAATTTATATTTAATTAACCGCTGCTCTAAATATCCCTGAAAAATCACACATTGTAGAGATTATTTTGCTTAACATTGTGCCCAAAAAGCTTTGCATTTGCATGCATCGTTTGCCCTGTAAAAATCATTTTGCACATTTCACTATTTAATTTTTAATAGTCACATTTTTGAGGGTTAGGATTTTTCTGAGATCAATCACCTAGTGATAGATCTTAGATAATTTTGGTTCTCGAAAATAAGTAGGTTTGATATTTATTATAATTAAATATTGAAAATCATTTTGTTCGCATTTAAAAATTCATAAAAAATTCATTTTGAATCCGAAAATTCCAAAAAAAATACAGTGCATTTATTTCATCATCATTTACGTTGTGGCCAAGTTTCATATTTTTTGGACATTGTTTGATTGAAATTTACATTTTAGTCCCTAAAATAGGCCAAAACCGCATTTTGCATCCCTAATTTGCATTAAAAATTCCAAAAAAAAGAGATCGCCTTAAAAACCGGACACGAAATTGGATAGACATATTTCTAGGTTGTTCCTTTACCTTCTTGTGATCGACCTTGGGACTTGTCGAAGTAAAACAAACATAAGAACCACTTATTTGACATTGATTATTATTTGTGGTTTTTTTGACAGTTTCCGATTGCCGCCTACAACGAACGACACATCATTATTAATACGAACAAAGATTAAAAACAACTTCTTAACGCGGCTTTTTCGGGACCGTCAGATGGCACCGTTGCCGGGGAGGCAAACGGCTTAGTTTTGTGTTTTGAAAATTTTTCGCTCGGTTTTCCGAATTCGGGTAGTCTGACCCCCGAATTTTTCATTGTAAATCCCATTTTATTTCTTGTATTTATTTTCCAGCATTTATTCGCTTGTTCTATTTTCTGAGTCACTCTCTTACACATATCTCTTATTTTTTCTTGCGAGGTAACCGGTGTACGTGGAGCGGTTCTCAAGAAACCGACGCATCTTCACCGACAACCAAAGAAGCCGCAATTAATTTAAGATCGAGTCGAGTCGTGAGAGAGCGTAGAGTCTAGGTTTTTAATTTCTGCAAATTTCCATTTCTGCTCATTTACAGCGGTGTCCGTTTGGACTCTCGCGCATGTAAAAAAGACCTTGAACTTTTTCTGTGGTGTGTCGTGGCCTGTTTCACTCTCCGGTGAGGGTGGGGCCCGACTTGAGTGGCGAATAGGATAGACCTGCACATACGGCTCTCAGAGCATTTATATTTTTGATTGTGCTCGTAGGATCTTAAGCCACACTGCACTATCAAGACGCACATAGATTGTTCAACTTAGCCAAATTTAACTCAATTCTTCCCGCTAATAGATCTTTCTGTTTAGGTGCGGTTTTTATCGGCTTGCACACATTCAGAATAATTTTTAAATTCTGTCTAGCATCCCACATGAAGATTGCGAGGAGGCACTGTAAGTCTTCTAACTGAGCATTCATCATAGTTTTCCGCGTGCATCGGCTTTTCCCGACTTTCTCCCCCTTGTTTTATCACATAAATCTAAAGGAAATTGGGACTGGACGGTAGACATGTGCTTGTGCTCATCTAATTTTTCAGTGATCACCTTATTAAAAATTGGGACTGCTAAATATAGCCGATCAAAATAATCCATAAAATCAAGAATTTCTGCGGGAGAGCAACCCCGACCTTATATGTTTCTAGTTTCCTGAGTGAGCGAGAGACGACACTTAAGGCTAGAGCCCAAATCTTAAATCTCAGGTCGCTAAATTCCTGCCAAGATTGATTTATCACCAACTAAAATCGAAAAGATAATAGCCGAACTCTTACGGCTTCATTGTGTGCGTTGGTGAACCCAGGGTTTGAATTGTGTTTGCATTGGTGTGCGTGAACTGATTTCAAGATCAATAGCCGCACATTTGATTTCTCTTGACTATCCCGTGCAATCATCTCTCGCCTCTCTTGATTTAAAATTCACCATGGAATTCTTGTCCAATAACTCTTGCAGACCCAACCCCTCATTCCTTTCAGCTCTTTCAAAAATAGCCGAACGTTTATCCGAGAATCCATCAGAGCTATATTATGAAAATGAATTCGTATTGGTTATACCCAAAACACCTTCCCCTCAACCACCAATAAATCCATCTCCTTCTGCTAATCCGACCTGTTTCATGAATGACAACCCTTTGTATTCGGAGCAGACAAACCAAGAAATGATTGAGGGCTCTACTTCTTCATTTAATCCTCTTTACATTGATCATACCATTCATCCCTCATATTCGGTAAATGTCAATCCATCATTCATGGGAGAAGATAACCACATGATCGAATTAAACACTTCTTCACCCCTTCCATCAATCTTGAACACCAAAGAAAAATCATTATCTTGGATTGAACATAACAATCCCCTCTTCACTCATACAGAGGATTGGGCCGACCACATAGGATCACAACTCCCCTTGGACCAACTCCACTTACCTAGATCATATGAGCAGCCACCTTCCATGATTATTGAGGAGGTACTTTCAGAAAATGATGATCGTATATCGGATATTTCAAGAGACCCCTCCCCTAGTACATATAGAAAAATGGAAGAGGACATTCAATTACAAAAACATACCCCAACTGCTCCCATACTTGACCAAGAAGAGATTTTGGAAAATATTTTAAGGATGAATAAGAAATTTGATTTGATGGAGGATAAATTTCAAGAACTTGCCGATCGATTAATCTCTGGTAGGTCGGATATAAAATGACTGAGGAAATGATTGGATCTAAGATTGAAAATTTTGAGGATATTCAGGGGCCTAGGGATTATTCTGACAACTTCACTTCTACATATTATTCCCGTAGAGATGACTATGCCCCAAACTATCACCCTGAACACCAGAGCCCTTTTTCATCTGAAGAACACACCACACCCCCACACCACCCAGAAAATATCAAAAAAATGGAAATATTTGAAAACCACAAAAAATTTGAAAATTTAGAAAATTCCATAGAAATTGAGACTGAAGACGATCTGAGGAATTTGGATCCAACCGTACGGGAAGCATTAGGAAGGAAATTGATTTTTGAACTTCCCTTTCTACAGGCCATTGAACACTTTCACGATCTTAAAGGATTTGTGATAGACAAATTAACGATGAAGAAATCGGGCAGGATTAGAACAAAGACCGAGAGACATATATTATCAATGGCCTCCTCCTTGGTGTTGAGGAGAAAAACCAAGAGCCGCATAGTGAAGCGGTTGCCCAGATTTGAATGTATACTCAAAGACATGATTTTCACCCATGTTCGGATTGATATCGATTCACCAATTAATATCCTCCCGACCTATGTATTCCATGAACTCAAACTCGGACCGATTCGAAAGATACGAGAGATTGTTCAATTAGCGGACCGATCGATAAAACGACCGAGAGGAACCATTTCTGTCATCATTAAATTCGAAGGTGCTCCGCTCAAAGTAGAATTTACGATCATTGATATTGAGCATCAAGGAGAATTCACCCAGTCTCCAATCATTCTCGGAAAGCCATTCTTGGCATTGGCCAAGGCGAGTATTGATTGTGAGACTCGGGAAATCAATTTCACAGCATTGGAAGCACTTAGATCTGACCATGTCTTTGAGGAACCACGATCTCCTGGGGCAACCCACGAAGTCCCCGACAACCGTAACCATGAAGCGGTAGAAGAGCCCTACCCCGCAGCCACACCTGAGATAGCGGTTGTTGATGAGACTACTGGTTTAGAAAATCTCCCCCCTGCTCCATTCCCAGCCGCTCTCACCAGGGAGAATCATGTATATGAATCATATGATCCGGAGACTTATGCATGGGCACACCCTGGGTCAACCTACTCTGACTACATGGATTACATCAACTCGACTCAGGAATGCACCAACATCGAATCAATGGAGAAAGAACATGCAGAGACTCTCCCCAATATTCAAATCCCCGAGGATCTCAAAATAGACAAATCTTTCTACTACGATCCTGAGACATATGCATGGTCACACCCGGGAGCAACATTCTCTGAATATCTTGACCAAATCATCCCAAATCGAGAATGCTCAAAGATTCGGGAGACTAAGACCAAGCACGCAGATCGAGCACCGACCAAGGAAAATTCAAATGGCTATTCATCTGGATACTCAAGTGAACCGACACCTTCACGACGAAATAAAAAGAGAGTCACCTTTGACCTTCCGGAAGAGGTATCGTCTGATGGTCCCTCATCAGGTCCGGAAAAGGTAGTCTACATGAGTGAAGTCTGTTCGGCAGCCCTAAAGTCATATCTTCGTAAGGATCCAAAATTCAATTCTCATTGGACAACTCCCGTTCCTAACTACTACTCATCCAAAGCTGATGCTTCTGCCCTCTTCAAGTACACTGGAATTCTTTCGTATGAGCTGACTGAGACCGGTGCTTCTGAGCTATCATCTGAGGACAAATTGATTGACCCCAAGAAGGAACGAATTCTGAGGAAACAATTAAAGAAACAAAGAGATATGCAGACTTGGAGTATGTCCACTTTCAAATACTACTCCTCTGAGGATAACTCTGATGATGGATATCTTGCATCTGACTCAAACACTCCATCTATTATCCATCATGATTTTTCTGAGGATAACTCTGATCATAGTTGGGAATCATATGCTCCATCTTCACCTCATCATTATGATCTCCCACCGCAGGCTCACAAGAAGATCAGCCGAAAACCGCCTTAATCATCGGCTACCCACCCTCCCTCCCGACCACATCGGTCTCCTTGTACAGCTTCTTCCTCTACTTAGGCCAAGGACTAAGTATAGGGGGGACCGATGCCATCTGTTTATACCATCCTTCTCATCCTCCCAACCGCTCCATTCCACCCTTCTTCCATACTTAGGCTGTCCAGAGCCTAAGTATAGGGGGAACTGACATCCACCTGTATATCCTCTCCTCATTCACATATCATGACCGCCTCTTTTCCGCTTTACTTCCTAACCCATTGTATATAAATTTTCCACTCCCTTACGCTTAGCACGAGCTATGTCTTCATTACGCTTTTTATGCTCTGAGGACACAACACTCGCTAAGTATAGGGGGGTCTGTATATATACTTTGTATATATTTTACCCATATCTCGTACTTTCGCGTAAGTCTATATGTATTTACGGGGTGGGTACTAACTTAAAAAAAAAAGAAGAAGAGTTTTTCTACTAACACTGACTTGCCCAAAATTTTTGAAAAAAAATGGCTTCTTATTTCATCTTTGCACACACACACGCAAAAAAAAAAATAACAAAAAATTTTTTTTTCACACACTTGCACTTCATCCAACATCACATGCATTTGCATTTGTGAAAAGTCATTGGGTTCTGAACCAAGTTGTGAGCCGAAACCGAGAGTGGTCTGAACTTGCCCTTAATCCACCTAATTTTCAGAGGAACTTCACCGAGAAATAGGATTTTAAGAGCTTCAGGTCTTTTGACTTAATTCTTTAAGTTCCACACGATAATGTGCAGCGTTTGACTCTTAGTGTCTAACCTGATCTCTTCATTCTGGGTACCACTCTGGAATAGGGAATTAATTTGTACTCTCGCACTATGCACTTAGCTCAACCCAGACGGGATGTTGGAAGATTGTGGGAGTCTCTTTTCTGGTAGCGTGGAAATCTAAAGACCGGAGTACGGGTTGAAATAAAGCTTCGGAAAAGGGATGGACGGCTGGGCACAATTTTTTCTAAGACCCCAAAATATGTACGGAATAAAAAGATGCTATATCCGTAGGGGCAAAACAAGATCCAAGCAGAACCACCAAAAATTCCAAATACAAAGAAGCATTCTACCAAATAAAAATTCGACCAAAAAGGTCCAAGCTTCAAGAAACCTGCAGATCTTGGTGGAGACTTGGCTACACTGGCCATCTTCACAAGGAGAGGTGACTACACTGGCCACCCCCTCCAGTTCTTTTCTCTTTCTTCTAGCTTCTCCCCCATTTCGATTGTGAACACAGCACGACAGACCTTAGAAGGAAATACCTGACTCCCCGAGGACGAGTTACTGGAAAGGAGAGGAGCATGGTAGTCCGGCATTCTGGATGGGAAGAGCTAAATCCCTTCACACACACACACACGAGTCGGTTATCAATGTTCATAGGGTATACTTTGGGAAGAGGATTGATCTAAGATGACTTCTGAGCTGAAACTGTAACAATGATGTGTAGAACTTGAGGGCTGTTGATTTTAAAATTCTAAGTCTCACAGAAGTTCCGCCACACTACTAATCCAAAGGTCGAGTTTAGTTTCATTCTCACCTTCAGCTCATGGTCTTGGTATGGAACCCAGTCTCATTTCACTTCATGGCATGTCTTTTGATACTCAGGGACGAGCATGGTTTAAGTATAGGGGGATGATGAATCTCGGATTCATCACTCTAAATCTCATTTATTAAGCTCACGTCCCTAAAAATCAACAGCATATTTGCATTTATTCTGGATAATTAGCGTTCATGCATGTTTTCATAAGAATTGCATTTTAGCATTATTTCTGCACCAAATAAGAAGCCAAAAATCCAAGCCACATTTGACCTGTAAATATCCTAACTTCCCAGATTTTTAACTCCTTCATGCTAACTCCGAATAACACAAAACCACTTCCATTGTGTACATATCACTCACAAGAATAAATGAAAAATACAAAAAAATCACTAACCCAAATAAGTGGACCAAAAACCCAAACCCTAGTTTCAGGATTTTCGGACTAAAAGCCACATATCTTCCCCATCCAGTGTCCGATTTGATCCTACTCACTTTTGAACTAATGCACATTCAATTACCTTCAAAACAAGACCAAGTTCAAGTGAATCGGAGCTCGTACGTGAAAGTTGGGTTTTGGGCCTCTTTTGGACTTGTATATTTTAGCGTTTTTCTGACCTATATTTTATGTATATATTTTCTTTATCAATAAAAATCCAAAAAAAAGTAGAATTAAGTGTCTTTCATTTATCTTTGGATTTTCCATATTCTTCCGGATTTTTATCTTGTTTTAAAAAATGACAAAAAAAATTATAAAACCCAAAAATCAAGGTATTCTATGTACATGGGATACGCCAAAAATTCATTTTTTTTACATTTGACCGATTTTGATTTTGATGTCTTCATGAAAGTTGTAGATCTCGTCGAGACGAGCATTTTTCATGAAGGGACTTTTTCAATCCAAGGCCATTTGCTATTTCTTTCTGATTTTACAAAAGATTTTTTTTTACGATTTTTCTGGTGTTGACACGTGGCAGCCCCAGAGGCCGCCACGTGTCATCGTTTTTTAAGCCTTCTAAATATTCGTTTTTATTAAAAAATAAAAAATAAAAAAATAAAAAAAATAATAAAAATAAAAATAAAAAATAATAAAAAGCCAGCGCACGTGCGAGGCACGTGCCCCCAGGCACGCGCCAAGCACGTGCGCGCCCAACCTCTACTTGCGGCCTCTCTCACCCCCATGCCACGTGGCTCCTCCTTGGCCGTCCGATCTCGGCCGATCGGACGGCCCACCCGCATCTCCTACCTCCCGCACTCCCCTTCGCAACCTCCGCCGCCGATCACGCCAACCAACCGCTTCCCGCAACTCGCGCAACGGCCGCCGCCTCCTCCGCTTCTATTGCAACGCCGTTGACATCCCAACGATCCCCGCTCGTCCCCTTCGCTCCTATATATAGAGCGGCGTCGACCTACAGGAGCCCTATCCGCCGTTACCCGGAGATCGCGGTGGTGACAGCCCGCGACCACCTTCGGCGAGGTCCGGTCGCCCTTCTCCAGTGGCCGTCGCAGCGCCGCGAGCGGCCTTCTGCTCCTGCTCCAGCCACCTCGCGCCGTCGAGCCAACGAATATCCGCTCCGCCTTACGATCATCTTCATCGACTTCCTTCTCCGACAACCCATTTCGCCGCCACGCCTTCGACCACCTTCTGCACCAACCTCCGATCGCTCCGTAACTCCACCGACATCGCGAGTCTTCGTCGGTCAACATCGACGTGACGCCAGCCACGTCTTCACCGACTTCAGCCGTCGCACGCCATCTCCACCGACATCTGGACCATCCAGAAGCTCACAACGGCCCCGGAGGCTCTTCCAGCCCTCAGCCGCTTCGCATCATCTTCTCCGACCACCGGTGCTCCGACCTCCTTCTTCCGCGACCGCCGCCCCGCCTTCATCAACGGCCGCCGCACCGCCAGGCTCCAGCCAGGAGCAAGGACCCTCCGCTACTCCGCCACCAGCCGTCGGGCGTTGAGCCCGAGGCCCTCCCACGTGAGGCGCACGTGCGGAGGGAACGCCCACGTCAGCGCTGACGTCAGCCCAGGTCACGTGCTACGCACGTGACCGTGGGCAAATTGCAAAGACGCCCCCAGCGTTTCCTCGATTTGCGCCTCAGTCCACCAGGCCAAGGGCACGTGCGCAGCACATGCCTCTTGGTAAAATTGCAGAAAACCACCCTTTTTGTTTAGGTAATTACGTATATACCCCCCCTCTGCATTGTTATTTATTTATTTGATTATTGCATTCATACCCCTGTATTCCCCCTTTGTTTTGAACATCTTCTAGACATCATTTTATTTATTTAAAAATAGCACTTTGTTCTTCACTTAATTCTCTACATTCGAACATATTGTGGCCATTTTTGTGATTGACGGTTAATTAATAAATAAAGATTTTGTGGAAAATTGGAAATTTTGCCCATTTTATGCTCTTCAATTTATATTTAATTAACCGCTGTTCTAAATATCCCTGAAAAATCAAACATTGTAGAGATTATTTTGCTTAACATTGTGCCCAAAAAGCTTTGCATTTGCATGCATCGTTTGCCCTGTAAAAACCATTTTGCACATTTCACTATTTAATTTTTAATAGGTATTAGATCTCACATTTTTGAGGGTTAGGATTTTTCTGAGATCAATCACCTAGTGATAGATCTTAGATAATTTTGGTTCTCGAAAATAAGTAGGTTTGATATTTATTATAATTAAATATTGAAAATCATTTTGTTCGCATTTGAAAATTCATAAAAAATTCATTTTGCATCCGAAAATTCCAAAAAAAAATATAGTGCATTTATTTCATCATCATTTACGTTGTGGCCAAGTTTCATATTTTTTGGACATTGTTTGATTGAAATTTACATTTTAGTCCCTAAAATAGGCCAAAACCGTATTTTGCATCCCTAATTTGCATTAAAAATTCCAAAAAAAAAGAGATCGCCTTAAAAACCGGACACGAAATTGGATAGACATATTTTTAGGTTGTTCCTTTGCCTCCTTGTGATCGACCTTGGGACTTGCCCAAGTAAAACAAACATAAGAACCACTTGTTTGACATTGATTATTATTTGTGGTTTTTTTTGACAGTTTCCGATTGCCGCCTACAACGAACGACTCATCATTATTAATACGAACAAAGATTAAAAACAACTTCTTAACGCGGCTTTTTCGGGATCGTCACATGGGGATGATTGAATGAAAGAGGTGCCTTCACCGTAGCCCGAGAGCTCTCTTATATAGGAGAAAAGCTCTAAGGGAAAATTACATAAAGAGATAAAAGAAATAGAAAAATTACAAGATAACAATAAAGAGATATAAATATCTCAACACTCCTCCTTAAGCTGGAGCATATATATATCTATCATGCTCAGCTTGGAACAATAACGGTGAAAGGGCCCCTTTGCAAGAGCTTTCGTAAACATGTCGGCAATCTGATTGCCTGAAGCAACATGAGAAGTGGATATAAACCCCTTTTGAATCAAATCAAAGGTGTAGTCGCAGTCAACCTCAATGTGCTTTGTTCTTTAATGGAAAAGTAGTTTATTAGCTACGAATAGAGCTGCTTGAAGAGGCACCTCAATTGTTAGGTCAGTCAGAACGGACTTGATCCACATCATTTCTGTGCTTCCTTGGGCCATGGCCTTATACTCTAATTCAACGCTCGATCTGGCCACAACCGTCCGTTTCTTGCTTTACCATGAAATCAATAAGATGCCCGCAAACAAAGTGAAGCTTCAAGTAGACTTCCTGTCCTTGGGACATCCAACATAGTATGCATCCGCACATCCTGAAACTACAAGAGAAGCCCTGCACCTGAAAAAGACTTGAGATAACTCAAGATCAAGTTGACTGCATCCATATGAACCTGCCTAGGCTGCTCCATAAACTGGCTGACCCTATTGACAAACCCGCAAATTACCCTTTTAATAGTATCAATTTATTGTAGCATTCGAGCAATCAAGGATTAATAAAAAATCATAATTTTAATTATTAGTTCAATTAAAGCGAGCGGTCAACTTTTTTTACTTGGTAAGTTCAAGGTCGAAGTCATGGAGGTAATTGTCTCCTTAGGTAGATTTTTGGTCGATCTCATGGTTAGGTTTTCAAAGAGGCATTTTTTTGTTATTTTTAACCGCGATAAATGAATTGAATGCAGATTTGGCGAAGTTCAGGGATAAAAATGCAATTTTAATTTAAATAATGTTCAAAATTATGAAACTTGGACGGAATGTGAAATGTGATGAAATTAGGATACTATATTTTTTTGGATTTTTTGGATGCAAAATGAATTAAGTATGATTTAATGAATGCATATGAGATTTTTAATAATTAATTATAATAAATATTAAGCCTACTTATTTTCAGGAAATAAAATTATCTAAGATATATCACTAGGAATATATCTCTGAAAAATCTCAAACCCAAAAAATATTGAATTTAATACCTATTAAAAATTAATTAGTGAAATACACCAAATTATTTTTGTAGAGAAAAACATACATGTAAATGCAATTCTTTTTAGGCACAATTTAAATATCTATTAATTCTACCATCAATGAATTTTTGGCAATTTTTAGAGCAATGGGTAATTAACTATGAATTTCCAAGAGGCAAATTTCCGTAAGAATAATAATTATTAATTAATCACGGAGAATAAAAATATCACAAGCATGCCATAGTGTAGATAATTTATATATATATGGAATAACAAAATTCCTATTTTTGGATGATAAAATTATGCAAGAATATTGTTCAAATTATAGAGGGAACACATTGGTCTAGCTGCAAATACAGTAATGAAATAAAAGAACTGACTGAAGAAAAAGGGCTAAAAGGAAATACCAAATCCTATGGGTGTTTATGCTAAATTTTCTGGAAGGTAAGTGCAAAGCACGTGCCCCCAAGGCGGCTGGACCTTTTATGAGTTCTCTGGATCTTTGGGGGATCTTCTGCAAATTCTTTAACCCCCCACGTACTTATCACGTGAGCATGGTATCTTCAGAAATAAGGCACACCCCGAGGGGATTCTTTGCAAATTCTCCTTACCCCATGCGTGCGGGTCACGTGCGGGGAGGGAAGCTTCTGATCACGTGCTGGGCGGGTGTAGCCTCTTGGACCTTGATTTTTTCTCCCGACGGTAGAGCAGAGGTGCGACGAGGGCTTTGCGGAGTCATGGATTTGCAGAACCTGGAATTGGCGAAGGTGTTCGATGAAGGTGGAGCTCTAGCTGCGGTCGTTGGCGACGTAGGTGAAGGAGACGATGAAAGGTGGCCGACACATGGCCAGGGAATGTTGCGGCGAAGGATGGCGAGCTGTTGCGGTGCGAGGGCGGTGACGGTGGTCGGCTATGCGAAGGCGAGGCGGAGGTGATGATGAATGGATGAGCGTGCCTAGTCGGTGGAATCTGCAGCGGATGGCAGTGTCACGGGCATATACGAGATAGAGGAGCTCGACGAAGTCGATGGTGCTATGAAATGTGCCCATGGTGACCAAAGATGGTTCGGACGGAGGAGTTGTGGAGAGTAAATGTATTGAAGGTGGTTGTCGTGGATCGAGCGAAGGCGAAAAGTAGAATGGATAGACGGAGGGGAAAGATGAAGAAGGCAAAAAAGAATGGTTTACCTGATAATGAAGAAGTCAGAGCAGATGTGTGCTCCGAGCTTGGCTCGACGGTGTGAGATCGGAGCAGAGCAACCACGTGGAGGTGAGTTGCAACGAGGTGCTGACGCCTCGGATCACACCTCGCTTGGAGGGGGCTTTGTCATGGAATAGCGAGACTTAGCATCGCTATCACTGACTCTCAAGGCCTGAGACTCCCTTCATTGATGATGAATTGGCAGATGCCTTGACTGGAATTTGCATCGAGGGTTAAATAGAAGAGAGGTGTAGCGAGGGAGTTGCGAGAGATGAGGGAATATTAGAGGGAGTCAACGACCGGAGGATAAGGTCGTTAGGGTCTTAAGCGATAGGATAGAGGGAGTTAGGTTGTTAGAGGCGATCGAGGAGGCGTGAGGTAGAGAGGATTGGCCGAGATTATCAGAGATGGGAGTTGGTGGCCGATAGAGGGGGAGACAGGTGCGGCGGAGTGGGTTGCAGTTTGACTGGTGAGGGAGAAGACCCTCACGTGCGTGACACGTGAGGTGAGATGTAGGAGGGTTGGGCGGCATGTGCTGGGCATGTGCGAAGGTTTTATTTTTTTTAAATAATGAAGTATAAAAGGCTAAAAAATGAGTGACATGTGGCGTCTACAGGAGTTGCCACGTGTCAACTCTAGAAAATTCAGAAAATAAAATACAAAGATAAAAAAGGAAATAACAAACGACCTCGGATCAAAAAAATTTCTTCATGAAAATTGATCGTCTCGATGAGATCTACAACTTTCATGAAGGGACCAAGAGCAAAAAAAGCCATCTGTGCAAAATGATATTTTTGGGGTACTTTATGTACATGAATATCTTGATTTTTGGATTTTGTAATTTTTTATGATTTTTAATTAAGAGAAAAATCAAGGAGAAAATACGATAAAATAAAGGACACATATTTACACTTTAATCATTTTTTTTGGATTTTTAATAAATAAGAAAATAAGGAAATAAAATAAAAAACAAATCAGGAGATATTTGTATAGACTCACAAGAGACACTCAAACTTGGTCAGTTTATTTGATTTCAATCTTATTTTGAATTTGGATTTTTGTGAATTTTATTAAAGCTTTCATTGAAGAATATAAATGAAAAAGAAATAAAATGAAATGAGTTAATTATGTACATAAGATAATAGGTCAAAATCGGGTAAACCACAAAATGCACAAAAGAGGCCCAAAACCCAACTTTCACACATGCACTTCGATTTTTATGAAATTGATATGGTTTTGAAGGTCCTTGAATGTATATTACTTTAAAAGTGAGTAGACCAAAATCGGGGACTGTGTGAGGAAGAAATGTGCGTTTTAGTCTGTCAATTCTGAAATTAGAGTTCTGTCTCACGGGCCAATTATTTGAGTTAGCATTTTTTGTATTTTTCCTTTAATATTTTTGTAATATGTACACAATGAAGGTGTTTGAGGCCAATCGGAGTTAGCATGAATTAGTTAAAAATGCATGAAGTTTAGTGAAAATGTGAAGATGATTATGAATGCAATTATGCATGCTAAAATGCAGATATTAATTCTAAGTGTATGAATGTTAAAAATGCAAAATAAATGATGAAATGCAGCTAATTACTCGGGAACACAGCTCTACTTATTAGGTCGCTGGGGGCGAGGAGGCCAAGATTGCATGATTGGAACAAGGTGATGGACAAGGCGGAAAGGAGGCTTGCTGGGTGGAGTGCGGCATTGCTCTCTCGGGGAGGCCGACTCGTTCTTATTAGGTCGGTCCTTGCCTCTATCCCTGTTTACTTTCTTTCAAACTGGATTATCCCGGTGGGGATTAGGAGGCGTCTCGAGGGCCTCATGCGGAGTTTCCTTTGGGGAAGAAAGGAGCCCTCTTCGCGGGGCCTACATCTGGTGGCCTGGGAGGAGGTGGCGAAGAGAAAGTGCAAGGGTGGTCTTGGCATACGGCGGCTGGATTTGGTTAATGACGCGTTGATGCTCAAGTGGGTCAACAGGCTTTGGGGCACAGCTTCTTTCCCTCCATGTTACGGGCTGTTCTATCTCTCGGGGTGGAGATGCTGAGCGACGTGGACACTCGGCGATCTGGAACCCCTTTCTGGCGGGGGATCACGTCGGCAGTTAGGCGTTATTCTCATCTCTTTAAGCCTTTGCTTGGGGATGGCAACTCCTTACTTTTCTGGCGCGACGCTTGGGCGGGGAGACCTCTCTCGGTGTTTCTTTCCCTCGCCTTTGCACGCTGGCTACAGATTCTCGTGCGACGGTGGCCTCCTCATGGAGTGGGAGCGAGTGGTTCCCTTCTTTTGCTAGCAACATCTCGGACGAGCGGTTTGATGATCTCTTAGCTCTCCTGCAGCTGCTAAGGGTTGCGCCCACGCCTTCGAGTGGCAGGGATCATTGGGTATGGCGCGATGGCATCTTCTCCACGAGGCGGGCGTTCAGGGTCATCTCGCAGCAGCAGACCTCACAGCAAAACATCTTGTGCAAGGATCTTTGTTGGTTGTGGCGCCTGAAGCTCCCGGAGAGGGTTGTGTTCTTCCTGTGGCTTTTGAGGCGCGGGAGGGTGATGACCCAAGATAGATGTGCGAGGTTTGTTGCGGGGATTGACTCCTTGGACTGTGCGCTGTGTGGTGGCAGTGTGGAGACCTTGGAGCACCTCTTTTTCCTTTGTCCGAGCACTGCCGCAATTTGGGAGGACGCCCATGTACCGTGGGTTAACGCCTCTTCAGCTTCATCGTTTTGGGACTCTTTGCGTTCAAGTAATGGTCGGCCGAGGAGGGAGCTGCTTCGCCCGTTCGTGTGCATTTGGGCGCTGTGGTTTGGTCGGAACGCGAAGATTTTCAGGGGTCAAAGATTTACAAGGAGAATATTATCGCGCACGTCTCTTTGCTTGTGAATGACTGGCTGCTTATGTAATGCGTTTCTTTTTTGGGGCTTCCTGCGGGATCCACTCGATCCTAGGTGTTTGTAAAACTCTCTTCCTCCTTTCCTTCTTCGCCTTTTTAATAAAATTTTGGGACGATTACCATGGCGTGTATCCCCCGAAGAGCTTTGGTTTCAAAAAAAAAAACACAGCTCTACTTTCATCTTTTAGTGTGATGAATCACGGATTCATCACCTGTTGACATCAAATGATATATTAGGTCCGGTAATAGTGACATATAATAGCTTCCCTACCATCTCTCTGTACTGTCTCTTATCTACCTTTGCAGAGTCATCATCATATAGCCCAACATTGGGATCCATTGGAGTAGTAGCATGTCTACATCCTATCATGCACGTCTTAGATAGAGGATCAATGACATATTTCCTTTGCGTTTTTACCATTCCTCGATGACTTCTTGCAAATTCTAGGCCAAAAAATACCATAGCTTGCTAAGGTCCTTGGTCACGAACTGTTGTCCAAGGAAATCCTTAGTTGCCTGAATACCCTGGTTATCACTGCTTGTAACAATAATATCATCCACATAGACCAAAATATCAACAGTACCTCTCAGGGTTCTCTTAACAAATAGAGAGTGATTTACAGTAGATCTGCCAAAATGCTGTTGTTCAATCAACTCTGAGAGCTTTTGGAACCAAGCCTTCAGGCTCTACTTAAGACCATATATGGCCTTGTGGAGCTTACACACCATATTGGACTCTCCCTCAACAACAAACCCTGGTGGCTTCTGCAAATACACTTCTTCATGCAGATCCTCATCAAGAAAGCATTCTTGACATCTAATTGGAAAAGTGGTCAGTCTTGTACCACAACAACGACAATAAGAAGACACAGTGTTGAGTGACGCGCCACCGGAGAAAAGGTGTCTTGATAATTCACCCCATAGGTTTGAGTGAACCCACGAGTAACTAACCTGACCTTGTATCTATCCATAGAACCATATGCACGGTGTTTTATTGTAAACACCCATTAACTGCCAACAATAGAAGCACCTGGGGGAGCAGAGACGACACTCCATGTATCACGAGACTATAAAGCAACCATTTCCTCTTCCATAGCTAGATGCCACGGACCACTTTACAAAGCCTCCTGATAGGATCGCGGTATCTGCACAACTGATAAGGCAATAACACCTCTTAAAATCCCTAGAGAGCCGTGCCAGAGAAACATAGAAGAAAGGGGATGCATAGTGCATGCACGCCTCTTCCTACGTAGAGCAATAGACACGTCCAAGTCCACAATATCATCGGGAGGAGTATCATCTATGACATCCTGCACCTTAATCTGCACACTCAAATCACCAGTGCCATTAGTGGAACTCAAATGCTCAGAACATACCTTGGGCGTACTGGATGATGGAGGAGGTATATGAGCACGACGTCGGAATTGGTAAACCTGTGGAAAGAAAGTAGTTGTGGTATGTGGTGATGGTGGCTGAAGAGGAGAGGACAGTGGTGGTGGTGGGGTCGTAATGTCGCATGGAGTAGGTGAGACCAGAGGTAGATGCATATAAACCTCTTCTCCATTTTCTGAAGGATTGAGCTTGTCATCTGCAGGAGAGAAATACATAACAGATTCAAAGAGGTGACATCTACACTAACATAGTATCTTTGTCGAGCAAGGTCAAAGCAACGATACCCCTTTTAGGTCTTGGAATACACAACAAACACACACTTGACAGCTCTACAAGAGAGCTTGTCAAGACCTGGAGACATCTGATGAACAAAAGCAATGGATCCAAAAACACGAGGCGTGAGGGAGAAAAGATCCATCTTGGGAAATGCAATCGAGAACATGATCTTCTCCCCTAGAGCCGATGAAGCCATACGATTCACCAAATAACATACAGTAAGAACCCGTCCCCCAGTAAGAATGGGGAGCACAACTCTGAATCAGAAGAGTCCTGGTAACATTCAAAAGATGGCGATGTTTCCTCTCGACCACCCCATTCTGTTGAGAAGTGTACACACAAGATGTCTGATGCACAATGCCATATGATCTAAGGAACTGAGAAAGTTATGTACTGCAGAATTCAAGTGCATTAAACTTGACATTTGCAGAAAACACATTCCTTATGTCATTAATAAAGGACTGAGTAACAGGACCAGCACCAGACTTGTTCTTAAGAAGAAAAACCCACGACAATCTAGAGAAGTCATTAGCAACAACAAGATAAAACCTATGCCCCTGAAGATCTGGGACATGATTGGGACCTCAGATGAATCAACTAAAAAAGACTATGACTACTTTGACCCTAACGACTCAGGAATGTGGACCTTTGATGCTTCCCAAGCTGGCAGGCCTCGTACTGAAAAGTAGAGTGAGGAGAGATATGAGGAAGAACGTGACACAACTTTCGCAAAGGAAGACGACCAAATCGAAGATGCCACATATATGGAGAAAATATCCAATGCGAAGAGAAGAGGCATCAACAAAAGGAGATTGTACCAGTCTGTAGAGACTTCCTTGCTCATGGCCAGAACCAATCACCTTGCCCATAAGAATGTCCTGAAACACAAGAGCAGAAGGGTCAAATATGGCACGACAATGTAAATCCTTGATGATCTGACTAATAGATAGTAAGTTCATAAAGAATTCATGAGCGTAAAGAACGTTATGAAGACGCATTGCAGGTATACTGCACCTCCCCCTGACCAGTAATGGGAGAGTGTGTCCCATCTTCTATCACGACTGATCTGCCTGACTGAGTTGGGATATAGGTAATAAACTATCCTTTGTCACCACAAAGATGATGGGAAGCTCCTGAATCCATAATCCACTCTGACAAGTCTGCTATGTAACAGCTAGTAAAAGCACATGCCATACTTGATGTAGATGCAGAGGCTGAAGATGCTACCTCTGATGATCCGGACGGAGAGCTAGTTGACCCAGGAGAAGGCATAATCTCCTTGAGCCACGCTACTAACTCATCAAATCTCTGATCAGATGCAGTTGAAGAACTGCTGCCCTGCTGGATTTGTTCTGCAATACACATTGAAGTGGAAAACCCATGCTTAGAATAATATGTTTTTTTAAAATGACCTGACCAGTGGCAGCAAGTGCAAGGTTGACGAGGAGGTTGACTGTCCCCTCCTCTTCCACGACCACCTCGACCATGGAACTGTGTAGGGCTCCCCCTACCACGAGATGCTGCCATGGCTGAAGAAGTCTGAGACAATTGAGTATCACCAGAAGATATGGAGAGCCTGCTCAACCTGCGATAAACCTCCTCCATTGGAGGTATAATGGCATCGGTAAGAATCTATGCTCTAACATCATACTTAGAGTCAAGTGCCGCTAGAAAAACTCCAGTCATCACCGAATCCCTATATGCGTTGAGCTACTCTGTTGTGGCAGTCAAGGCATGTAATTCTCAAACATACGTTTTAAAGAAGTGTAAAGGATATGAAGAGAGCGACCATTCCGCTTGGACGCGAAGATGTCATGTTGAAGTTGCAGAATCTTCAACTCGTTCTTTGCTGGAGAGTAAGTAGTAGCAAGAATGTCCTACATAGCATTGGCCGTGGGCTGACTCAATATATCATTGGCTATCTCCATGGATATTGCCCTATAAAGCCACACGTGCATAAGCGTCATCTGCCTCCCATGAGGTGTTAACCCCAGTTTTGTCACCGGGCTCCTCCTGTGTAAGGATATGCTTCTTGCCATTACATTGCATTAGACTCATGAACTGCATGGCCCATAGTTCGTTCCATCCATCTTCACGATGGGTGCTGGACCTTTGATGGCACCCAGGGATGGAACATCTGCTTTATTGTCTGACATGATGACAACAAACTCCAAGACAGTTGTGGGTGTAAACTCATACCATAACCTCTCTCATCTATTAAGGGCTTCTTGAGGTACCTAAGATGGGTTTAGAGAGTTAAGCACCACACCATAGGAACCAAATCAGACTAAGACATTCTAGGTGGCCTCACGGGAAGTGACAGGGGTCAGGCAGCGGCAGTGGATACCGCTGTTGCTGGAGGTGGTGAGCGGCGGGCTGTCGCGCTACTGCAGGCGGCGGCAACGAGCTACGGAAACCGCATGATGCGAGGACGGCTACGGTAACCGATGATGCTGCTTCCTTGCGGCAGTGTCCGCGCCAGGAAAAACCAGGGTTTTGGTGGAAATTCTAGGGCACAGGCTTCGGTTTAAGACCGTCGCTCTAATACCATGTGGAAAGGATTGAAACGAAAGAGACGCATTCACTGTAGCCCTATAGCTCTCTTATATAGGAGAAAAGCTTTAAGGGAAAATTACATAAAGAGATAAAAGAAATAGAAAATTACGAGATAACAATAAAGAGATATAAATATCTCAACATGGACGACTATGTATCTTATGACCTACTTTTATGCAAAGCCTTAAATGTCGGATTTCGGCTTCGTTTCGGTAAGCTTGGAAGAGAAATTCAATGGAATTTCGGTGAAATGGTCAGAAATTGGGGAAATGACTTGAAACTGATTTTTCTCTAACATTAAAATGTTAGAATCCAACAATTAATTAATGATATAGAAATACACAAGTTTTTGCTAATAATAAGATGTTAACATGACATATTACATTCAATTTCCATTTAATCTCTCAAACAATCATAGTTTGCTGTTCAAAGCCAAAACCATATGTGGAACCACAATTAGAAGACATTACTTTCACCTCTTGAACATGAAGAGAATGGTGACACATGCAATAATAATAGAAAAACACAGGCCAACAAAGAGGACTAATAAAATGATATCTTACGTAAGAAATTGAATACGAAATGATCGCTTAAAAGTTGTATCTAGTCAAAATACTTCTAACTTAAAAATATGTAATTTTTGGAATAACGTAAGACACATACATACACAAACACACAAAACTTTCTAATATGTATGTCTAATAGAAGCATTGTAGAGCTTGTGATTGTAAAATATATGTTATACGAGATACAAACAAATCAATTAACACCAAAAATTGTGTAGCATTCTCAAGCGCAATTTATGTTCAACATAATAGTAGGCATATACTTATAATCACAAGATTTGGAAGGTTGCGAGCAACCTAACACTCGCACATGCGCACATACACCTTGTAGTAGAGATAAGAAACAAGAAATTAAGCCCGAGAAATGAGCAAAGACGCTCCCCCAATGCCATCATTACTTCTACTACCCCACCATGGTTTCTCCCTTCTCCCATGCCTCCACCCCCACCACAACCCTCTCCTCACATCGCCACTGCGACCTCTATTCCACAACATCGCCGCCTCTACTGATCGTCAACAACATGGTCGCCAAATATCCCAAGCATCCTTCACTTGACCATAGAAGTACATTGCCATAGCAATTCCCCAAATCTCCCCACCATCATTCGTGGGAAGAACACCGCAATCATCACATTTTTACGCACGATCGTGACCTTCGCCACTGTATGATGGAGTCTTGTTGCCAAAGGGACCCAAACTCCCTTTGTCGTTTTCCTATCTTCACAAGTCACTGTCGTTGGATCGATTGCCTCTGCCGCCATCGATGTCGCCTAATGTTCCTATGATGGAAATCTTATCCCACTCTCGGCAACGCCATGGGTGTTTGGATGAATAAACCATATTAAAGGTTTTTATCTCGTCAAGGGCATCCTTGTCCCACAAAAATATGATAAGTGGTTTTCCTAGAAGTCTGTCAAAGATTACTTGTTATGCAGGATTCTGTAGGGAAACACAGAGATGCGTAGAGGGAGAATGAGAAAAGAGAAGGATAGATGGAGAAACTCCAATTTTTGATATAAATTAAACTGACCCTCAATATGATTCATAGCCTCTTTAAATAAATTGGGAGACTTAAAAACTTTAAATGGAAAATAAAGAGTTCGGGGACCCGCATCATGACGTAGTAACTCGCCTACACCCACCTCTTTTCCCCTCTCTTTTTTTATCATGACGTAGTAACTTACCTACACCCACCCCTTTTCCCCTCTTTTTTTATTTCTGCCAACCCAAATAGCCCAAAGAACGACAAATGGCCTCGAGACGTCATCTGAGGACCCAAGACCCACCGATTGAATAGATCTCCAGAAATGCTCCAAGCTGGATGCCTGGACCCAAGACAACTCCAACGATTCCTAGACCTGCACCGAAGACCTGCAACCGAAGAATATGTGCTCCGCATCCTCCAAACACTCCTCGCATCTATCGCAACTCAGATCTGCCACGCCAAACAATCTGCCCCTCCTTACTTTGTCGCACAGACGGTTTCTCCTTAGACACCATAGGAATACCTTAAGCTGAGTAGGAATCTTGACCGCCCAAATCACTTTTGTGTCTGCACAGAGGTCTTCATCACGCCCCACTCCTCCACCACGCAACTTCCGATATGCGCTCTTTACAGAGAATCTTCCATCTGCCCACTCAAAATGGTCCAACTCACCAGACATCTCCCCAGGAGAGGGAACCTCTGACTGCAACCGCAAGAACTCATTGAGCCGCTGATCCGATAAAACCGAAAGAAACCCCGAGTCCGCCACCTCTGCCAGCCACGCCTCCCAGTTAGCTGCTAAGGCCATCAGCCTTGGGAAACGGTGGCCCAACACCTCCTCCCCCGTCGAGTCATCCAGCCAAAACCTGAATAGCTGACCATTCCCCAACCTCAGCCGCAGAAAAGACCTTAGCTCTTCAAGCATTGCACGGATCCCCATCCACAACGGAGACTTACCAAGCTTCCTCCTAGCCACCAACTCCCCAGTGATCCCATAAATCCTCCTTAGAAGCCTGGTGACCAACGAGTCAGAGGAGCCCCAAATCTGCACCACCCATTTGGCAAGCAAAGCTTTGTTCATCATCTCCACATCCAGGACACAAGGCCCCCCTCAGCAACAGGCCTAGCAAGATCCTCCCAAGCAACAAAATGCAAACCCCTCTTTATCTGCCTCCCATCCGACTAAAAGAAAGACCTCATCAAAGCCTCCACCTTCCTTCTAACCCCAACATGCATCAAATGCGTCGAGTAGAAAAATCGGAATTGCAGAGAGAACGTGCTTCAGCAAGGTAAGCTTTCCACCTTTGGACAAAGTAGTAGCCTTCCAGCCTTCCAACCGCTCCTCCATCCTCCGAAGGACACAGTCCCAGTCCGACCTCCTCTGCAACACATGTACTGAGATGTCCCCCAACCGGAAGCTCTCACACCGCACCTCCCCCACCGTACGTTGAAACAAAACCGCAAGACAGTCTGCCACCAACACGAAAAGCAGAGGAGCTAAAGGGCAGCCCTGTCGAACTCCCCTCTGTGGCTGAAACCACCCACCCTCCGGCCTGTCGTTGACCAAGACGGAGCACGAGCTAGTAGTGACGCATCTCTTGATCCAATGAATCCACACTTCCGGGAACCCCCTCCTTTGCAGTGAGAAAAACTTCCGACTGACATAATCGTAGGCCTTGGTGTAGTCAATCTTCCAAACGACCCCCTTCTTTCTGGACCTCTTCCACAACAACAACAACAACAAAGCCTTTTCCCACAATTAAGTAGGGTCGGCTACATGGATTCTTCGCCTTTCTGGACCTCTTCCACTCAAGACAAATTTCTGAAGCCGTCACAATCCCATCCACCATACAACGCCCCAAAATGAAGGCTGATTGCGCATGTAACACCACAGAACTCAACAAAACCCTAAGCCTGCTCGCCAGCACCTTTGCGACAATGAGATAGATGCCATTAGAAATACAGATAGGCCTGAAATCCCCCACCCCCATGGGTGTCTCTTTCTTCGACAACAGAAATATCAAAGCCTTGTTAACCTTCTCAAAACCACTGTTGCCACACCTGAATTCATCCAAAACCTCCAATATGTCACCCTTCAGCAAATCCGAAAACTCCTGATAGAAGGATATAGAGAAGCCATCAGGACCAGGAGCCCCGTCCACATTCAAGCTCCAAACAGCCCTGCACACCTCCTCCTTCGAAAAAGCCGCCACCAACGAGTCAGCTTGGGGCCCGCTTAAAGATCCCACTCCCAGTCCCGTCCACCCCCAACCACAATCCTCCCGTACCTTACGCGAAGCCCTCACGAAGAGCTCCCGTAAGGCACTACCAATGCTCCTCTCACCCGACACCCTCACCCCTCCTACCTCCACCTCATGTAGAAAATTCCTTCTCCTTCGCCCGGACGCCAAGGAATGAAAATAGCACGCGTTTGCATCGCCTTCCCTCAGCCACTTCTGCCTCGATCTCCGCCGCCAATGAACCTCTTCTCTCCTGTCCTTCAGCAATGCCGTCTCCAAAAACGCTGCCCTCTCATCCACCTCCTCTGGAGTCATCTCCCTTTCATCTTCCACCCCATCCAACCTGCTGATCCCCACCTCAGCCCTGACGGCCTTCCGCCTCCTGGCGACTTCCCTCCCATACGACAACAACAACCGCCGTAGCGAAGCCAACTTAGTCGCGAACCGCGACACCGCAAACCCCAACACCTCACACCCCCTCCAATGATCAATCACCAGCTCCCGGAAGCCCTCCTCCAACAATCAATTCTTCTCAAAACGAAAGGAGAACTGCCCCAACCGCTCCTCCCCGGAGAACCAAAGAATGGGAGTGCGATCAGAAAGTGTCCTAGGGAGAGCCTAAGCCCTCGCCAGCGGGAAGGCCTCACCCGCCTCCACGGACATCAGTAACCTGTCAAACCTGAATCTCAACCTCGCATTGCTCCAAGTGCATTTGTACCCAGCCGCATCAACAACAGATAGGCCTAAGGACCTAGACACCTGCCTGAATTCTTCTGACCCTGAGTCTCTATCACCGGCCTCCCCATGCCTGTCGTCAGGAAACGACGTGACGTTCAAGTCCCCATCGATAATCCAAACTCCAGCCCCCCACCTCCGCAGCAACAACCGCCAAGTCGGCAACCAGCGAGCCATCTTCCTGCCGGCACGGGCCATAGGCATTGGTGACCCACATGTGAACTCCATCCGCCCTCCGCAGCAGCTTCACCGTCAAAGAGAACGTCAAGTAAGAAGTCCCCAACCAATCAAAGGAATCAGACCGCCACCCAGATAAGAGCCCCCAGAAGCTCCCACGGCTCCCTTTTCCGCCAACGAGAAAAGCTCAACCCTGGCCAACTCCCGCCGCAATCGGTCATCAAGGGACTGCAACTTCGTCTCTGAATCAAGAAGATATCCACACCAGCTTCTCTCACCAGATTCCGCACCCCAAGCCTTTTGTCGGGGCGGCCCAAGCCCCTTGCATTCATGGACAAGATCTTCATTTAGCAACTTGAAGCACCATCTTCTTCGGGGGAATGACCCCCAAGCGTCGTATGAGATCCCTATCCAGCGCTGTAAACTGGTTCTGAATCTGCAACAGACTGTCAGCTACCTGATGCAAAGACTCGGCAGTTGACTCCACCGCCAAGGAGGCCCTCAGCGCATCCCTCTTCACCTTCCCCGACCTTTTTCGGGCGCCCCCCTCTCATAAGCCAAACCAAAACGCCGCGGTCCCGGACCCGCCCCCTCCTGGACCAGCGCCACAGGCTCACGTCCGCCAACCGTACCACCAACGTCCATCGCAACAGGACATGAACGCCCACCGATGGCCACCTCAGAGCCAACGCCGCACCCACGGCTGAGCCCACCATCACCACCCCGGAAGCACCCGCCCACACCTCCCTCCGCGGTAGGGCGACCCTGCTCCCATGCACACCGAGCACCCCCCCTTCCAAGTTCTCCTGATCCGAGGTGGGCGGAGCCCCCTCCACTTCCAGACCACGCGAACCTTTCCCCACCAACCATCTCCACCGAAGGTGCCGCACAACATCCATCTTGGGGCCTGCCCGGAAACCCACCCGACGAAAGACCCGAACAATCCCCAGCAGGAACCCCCAGCCTACGATCCGGGTCTGAAGCAGCAAGCCCGGCCCGATCACCCGACATGCTTCCAGCCCCCAGAAACCAGATCTGCTCCGAGCCCGCCCCAGAAACCCGCATCGCCACCCGAGGCGGAACATATAAGGCCCTACCAACTCCAGAAGCAGAGCCACGGTCGATCGCTACACGCCAAGGTAGTTGAAGAGACTCCATCCTCAAAGGGCCCACCGCGGATACAGCGCCGAATCGAATCCTCTCCTTCGAAAGCCGCGCCTTCCTCGGACACCACCCCACTTCCGATAGCCGCGCCTGCTCCGGCACCCGAGGCAGCTCCATCTGCGGATGCTCCGCCAGGGCACCCCCACCACCCAGCTTCACCTCCGCCACATGGACCTCCCATCGCCGACACCCATCAACCCTTTCAATCGGCCTACCGGCTGCAGCCAACAGCTCGACCAGCACACACCGCCCTTCGAAATCCACCTCCCACCAGCCCAACCGCTCAGCTCCTACCCGCCGCACTCGAAGAAGAACATCCAGCGATTGCCCAGGCTGACATCTAGAAATTTCGACGTGATCTACCACGACCACGCCCCGCAACAGCTCTGATACGCAACACAACGTCCTTGCACGCATAGGAAGGCCCCTAACCCTTATTCTGTCCACCTCTCCTGGAACCACGTCACCGTCCCCCACCATTGGCCTACGCCATTTCAACTGCAAGGAACCAACCTCCGAGCCACGCAATAAGGCCCACACCTCAGATTCGCGAAGGCCCCTCGTCATAGCCCGCCAAGGGGAGAGCTGAGCAACATCGCTAGCGAAAGTTGCCTTGGAAACGAGTCCCACGTCCGAGGACGCCATGAAGAGCGCCCCCTCACCACCCCCTCGCCGATAAGCAGGGACACGTTGGAATCACCCGTCGGACAGTTACTTCGAGAATGGCGGAACCACCTACATGAGAAGCAACGCATCGGCTCCTGACATGCCCGCGTCCAGTGGTCCAAGCTGCCACACCGATAACAACCCCGACCGAAGGGGCTCACCAGCGGCTGCCCTTTTCGAGAAGGCCCAGCACGACTTCGTCTCCGCTGTCGCTTCACGAGACACCACCCCAACATCGCTCCTGATGAAGGCGCTTGCGGCCTTTTTCAAATATCGTGCTTCTCTGTACAACGAATGCATGAGTTCCTCGGAATGACTGAGTTGCTTGCTTCTATAGACGGGCCTTCTGATGGATATTATTACTGGAAATGAGTTGTTGGTGACTTTTGTGTCATGAAGGCATGCATGGTGCCAGGTGGGCCTTCAGATTTTGGTCATGCAGATTTGTCTAGAGATTGCATATTACCTTGCAAGGACAAGATACCTTCAAGGGTGAAGAATTTTCTTCGGATGCCAATGTGAAAAAGAAAAGAATGACGACCCAAGTTCACAGAGCAAAAGTTATTTGGGGTCTGATGTGATGTGCCCAATTTGTTCGGGTTCTTCAGAGGTTATTGATATTTTATTCTATTCTTGTGCACGTGCTAAGGCGGTCTAGAAGGGCTTGAGTGGATTCTTCTTGCTCATCGAGTTTTCATGACTTGTGGGAACTTCTGTCAAATCAGGTGAAGATCACTTGACTCCCTTTGTGGTTATTTTGGCTCTTTGACACGCTCAAAATAGGGTGCTTTTCCGGCAAGAGGTTTTATGCTGAAAATGTGACAGTGTGAATACTCTTCTTGAGGCATGAAATTTGATTTTTTTGCAATTAAACTCATGATTTAAATAATGTGCGGTGTCCACCATTTTGGGTGCACACTCTTTTTTCTCCAAGAATGAATTAGGATATGGGCAAGAAGCTCCATTTAAGGCATTCCTTCGTTTATGAATGTAAGCACATGATCTCGCCTGACCTAATAAGAGTTAGCTGAGTTGCTATCTCACCAGCACATTGTGTGCATGAGATGCTCACCTCTAGTTTGAGGTCGCCGCATCATTGTGATTGAGGCAGCACTTTTTATAACCATGGGTATAATGGTGAAGCACAGCCGATTGTATTCAGTTTACCTAGTAAACTCATCCTTTGATCATTTTTATCATGGATAACTGCAGCCAGTTGAACGTTTGTCTCTATATTCTCTGATGACAGGACTTGCAATCAAACCTAATGCAATCCAACGGATCCAAACATGTTTTGGGGTATGCCTTCATAAACATTTTCATTTTATGGTTATTGTAATTGTGCTCTTACTTATATTTTTAATTGTCCAGCAAATTATAGGGAAGATTATGACCAATGTTGGAATGTCATCAGGATTGTCTTCCTTTCAAAATGTCGTTCCAGCATCTATGCATAGCAACACAGATGCCTTGAGAGGTTCTCGTGCACTGTCTCCATCTTTCTCTGGGAGTCATTTGCAAACAAGTCTACAAACTACTGGAAGTGTACTGACAAGTCAAATAAATAATGGGAACTTTTCAGATTCTAAGAATTTTTACCCTGGGACCAGGGGGATACCTGAAGTATCTAGTGGTACACGCACTGAAAAGGTTCTTAGTGATTTCTTGGCCAATCCAGTCCTGAAAAATGAAGAAATGGATCTCAATATTAAGGTAAGATAGAATTTAAGGAGTTTTAATACTTATTGCTGTATTTCTTTTTGTTTCTTGGTGACGTTAACTCAGCTGATGGCAAAGAGTCATTTCCGTTTTGTTGGATTATGGCTGAAAAATCTCTTTTCTCTTTTGTTATATTAGAATGGTTCATATTATGTTATTTTTTGAAGTTCATATTCTGAACTTACAATGCTATAAATTTCCCTTGCAGGCTGAAAATCTTCGATCTGAGAATAATATCCTCCAAATGGTAAGCATCTACTGAGTTAACATGTTTGGAAAGTACTGATAACTACGAAGATTAGGTATGGAGAAGCTGAGTTGTAATGAGCCCAGTGATTTTCCATCCTCCAGTTGTTAAACTGGTTTGATATGGAAAGCAAAAAATGGGGACTTTTACAGGATTCAGGAGAGTAATTTCTCTAATGTAACATGAGCATATTGACAACTCACACGATATCGAATGGCAAGACTGCCTACAAGCTTGCATGTGAAGTTCAAGGCTGTAATTCCCACTAGTTAGAGTTATCCCAGCCGTGCAACTTACAGAGGATTATGTCTTGCTACATTTTACCCATGTAGAACTGCTGGCAGTGCTCATCACGAGGGTTACGACAAACCCACATAGAGATACACAAACGTTAGTGGAAGAAACATATTGTTGATTGCATTTTGAGCTTTTAATATGTATAACCATTAAACGTTGAATTAGACAACTCTAAAATCTCGAATTCTTATGGGTCTAATCGAGATGCTCCCTTGTATTTAAAGTAGTAATATAGAATGTTTCAAAGATCACGAGTCCTGTTAAAATTTTCCTCCAACTTCCGATAAATATACTTGTATTTTCCTGTATAACTTTAAACTGCATTGATAGCCTCATGTACACTAAGAGGTATCTATCATCTTAGATGGGAATTGAATGTTTCTAATATCTAATTAGTGTTTGGTGTTAACAATCCGTGGGACTTGTACGAGGGCGTGGCCTTGTAAATAGGGTCTTGTGCTATTTGTATACACATGAAAAGAATATCAAACGTTTCTCGGAGTGCTTGCGAAAGCAGTATGGTCATTGTGACCTTCTAACCATGCATCTCTTTGATTTTCTTGTTTGATTTTTCTGCATGGTTATCTATTATAATTATCTACATGGTATCTCATTCGAATTTTCGTCAACTTTGATGCTAATATTCCAAGGTTGGGTTTTTGCTTATTATGATTCTGGTGTCAGGAGAATGATGAGGCATTTGGATATGAATATATAGATTTCTATATGCAATCTATCTGACAGATTACTTTTGCTCACACACGGAGGTCGTTGTTGACCACACATTCCTGTTCTTCTCATGAGCAATGAAAAAACAGATTAAACCTTGCTCCAAATCTAATTTTTGCGAGGATTGTCACCTATGCTGATTCAGGCAATTCCACTGATGAAATATTAGTATGGTGATGCTAAACATAGGCAGAGATCTTGCCGGAGACGTAGATGTTAGAAAATAGAGAATGCGGAAGCATATCAGAAATAAAGATAGAAAAGTTGAAAATAAGACGAGATTTTACGTGGAACCCTACTCCTTAAGGAGCGGGATGAAATCACGGGAGAAGCCCTCAAAGGGGTGGATATTGCATTCCTTTTTCTCCATGGATACAGGAGGTCTGAGGCTCCTTATATAGCCTCCACAGAGCCTCCAAGTCCCACCAGTGGTAGATGTGGGACTAAACAACTTGATGGTGTAAATGAATCCTGGAGGTATCCATTTACCCATCTACAACTCATGGGCACACAACCAAATACTCCAACACTCCCCATCAAGCTGCAACATGCAATGCTCAGCTTGGAAAAAAAATAAAGAAACTCAACTCACGCTACTGGACACTACAGACAATATCAACTCAACACACACAACTGTCGGCTGCTGTTGAGGACTTTGCTTCTCATGCCGTGTAGGTGAGAAGGACGAACGGGCTGGAGTGTGAGTCTGCTGAATCTCCTCGTTGGAGAGCATGTGCTCTGAACTGTGCCTGTCGGAGTCACTGCAACTGGAAATGAGTCTTTTCGTCAGAGTACTCTGTCCTGTCATAATAATGTGGACAACTGCTCCATCTCTGAAAAAAGGCCGAACTGAAAGGGCCGTGGAAGTGCGATCCTCGTCGGAGTCCACAGTCGCTAGAGAATGGAGTATGAAAAGAAGTCTCCTCGTCGGAGAATTGGGACTCTCCCATCTGGCTCGGAGAATGGTCCTATACTCTGGAGTCCCAATGATATCACATGAAAACCCTTGCCTTCATGGCATAGGGAATGGTCCTTTACTTTGGAGTCTCTATGGCTCACATGAAAACTCTGGCCGACAAAACAAGAAGAATGATGGGGACCACGACAAAAGATGGCATACGTGTGCACATCTGAAAAGACCGCATGCATGTGGATTTCTAAAACTGGAGCGAGTCTGAAATCGCGCATCAAATTGGGACTCGGAATCTAAACGTCGAGTCTGGAATTGCGCATGAAAAATCTTCATCTGAAAAACTGTAGAGTCTGAACACATGGCTGATCTTTGACAAATCTGAATCTGGAACATACCTGTGATCTACATATACTTCGCCTTTCTCCCATACTGGTCGGAATGACAACATCGCAAGTTGGGAGAAGACAAAGTAATTGGGGATATAAGACATCAATAAGCCGTATCATTTTTTTCTTTGGCTTTTCTTGCAATTTTTTTTCTCGGCTATTTCATTCATCAATTTTTTATAGCAGTCATTCATTTTTTAATAATAATAAGCCGTATTTTTTTCCGCTTTTCCTCATCTCCTTTTCTTTTTAATCCTTTTAACTTGCGTACGACTTTTCTTTGTATATGTATCTTTTCTTTCAGATTTTTTTAAAAGCAGCCATTCCGTCCACCCCTTTTTTTTTATCACAAATGAACGGCCTGGGCCCTGTGCAGTAATAGCCCACGTGATGCTAATATTAGGGTTCCCGTGTAAAGAACCCTATCTAGAATCGCAGCCCTCCGATGGGTACTTCATGGTGCGCCGCTTGCTGATGCTTGGGGGGGTTGGAGTGCGTTGCCGCTACTCTTAGGCAATAAGGTGGAGATCGTCGCCGCCTTGTCTTGGGTGTGAACGGTGGATCCACGTGCGGTGGATCTGCATGACCAAGAGGAGGTGAACGGGGCCTATCCCTGCCTGCATGATGGCGGATATGCCTTGGAGGCACGATGCGAGTGCACTTGGGAGGAGATGCTAGCGCCTCTTGGTGGAACGGAGATGCTGCTACCTAGAGTGCCCTAGGTCAAGGTTTGCGACCGAGGGCTGTCCTATCTTGCCGCGCACAGGATCTACGCGAGATGCTGCCTGGGGTTCCGGTTGAAGGTGACTGGAGCGAGGCTGCGTCGCCACCTGCTGGGAAAACAGCGCACGATGGAAAGGTCTCCTCGCGCTGCCTGCGGAGGGCATGAGAGTAGACCTGGATGGGAGTCTAGGAGAGCGCCGCTGGGAGGACGAGTCGACCTGGAGGGCGAATCAGAGGAGATTGCACCTCCTGCGCGATGCGGAATGAGTACCTCAACCTGGTGCGAGATGAAGTCCTCTCGCATGTAGCATGGGATGTGTACCGCATGCTTGCGAAGACCTGGATGCAGAAAGATCGACGCCACTTGAGCGCGATCTGATCGGGGTTCTGCACACCGCTTTCTCCAGTTGATGGGGTTCTGTAGGAGCCCTGGGATTTTTTTTACTTCGTGAGATCTGCGGCTTGGTGATGCTTTGGGCTGCACTGGATTGGGGGCGTCTCTCCTGGAGCCGCCTAGGGATGTACCCTGTACGGCAAGGAGGGAGGAGGCGCATCTGGTACTTCTTCCTCGGGACAGTGGGGCCAGATCTCGACGAACATAACCCTCTTGATGAATATTCACGAACAAGCATGAAATTAGGGTTTCAATTGAAACCCTAGAACTTTAACAAATAAGAACAATCACAATCGAATCTCGAATAAAACTAATGTAAAAACAATTCCGTGAAGAATCGACCTGCTCTGATACCATGTTAAAAAATAGAGAATGCGGAAGCATATCAGAAATAAAGACAGAAAATTGAACATAAGATGAGATTTTACATGGAACCCTACTTCCTAAGGAGTGGGATAAAACCACAGGAGAAGCCTTCAAGGGGCAGTTATTGCATTCCTTTTTCTCCATGGATGCAAGAGGCCTGAGGCTCCTTATATAGCCTCCACAGAGCCTCCAAGTCCCACCACTGGTAGATGTGGGACTAAAACCAACTGGATGGGGTAAATGGATCCCTGGAGGTATCCATTTACCCATCTACAACTCATGGGCGCCAACCAAATACTCCAACAGTAGACATTGACGATGCTGTGTTGGCTGGTTTACTTGAAGAATCCTGAAGTTCATGTGATTTACAGAGGCTAGTGATCATCAACATTTGCGGAGAAAAGAATCAAAGGCTGCAAATGACGAAAAGGTTATGGTGTATGCATGATCGAAGATCTTGGAGCAATGGGGTACAATAGAAGGAATAACAATTTCCACAACTAGCCTTATGTGGTGCTTTGAATGGTCCAATGATGAATATGTGAATCACTCTAAAAGTGAGAATAGAGCTTTGTTCCTCGAGTAGTTAGATGCATTACATCCCCAATATTGCATAATTAGCATTCATGGATGCACTGATAACATCTGCATTTTAGCATTTACATCTGCATTAAATAAGAAGCCAAGTGCACTTATAAAAATCACTCATTTATATATATTTTACACTAACTCCAAACTCCATAAATTCAACTTTATACTGTACATATTACTAACACTAATACAAGAAAATACCAAAAAATTGCTAACTTGTAAATTTGACCAATAAAATCGCAATCCAAGTTTGAGACCATGGACCTTAAAATGCACATATCTTCTCTCATACAACCTCCGATATAGGTCTACTCACTTTTAAATAATATATCATCCAAGAGACCTTCAAAACAAGACCAATTTCATTAAAATCAGAGCTCGTATGCAAAACATGGGTTTTGGGCCTCCATTGAATCCTATATGTATTTGTATTTGTACCCTTGTATTTTATCACTGCATTTAACCTCGTTTCCGTTTTGGTCAACATGAAACTTGTAGATCTCATCGAGATCTACAACTTTCATGTTTTGAGTTTTTCCAAATTCAGCCATTTTCCCACTCTTATTTCACCTTCTTTGCAATAATTTGATTGGGCACACGTGGCGCCCTCTAGTTGCGCCACGCGGCCCACTCTTCACCTGCCACGCACCGCTTCTCTTGTCCATTGGATGTAGTTCAATCGGCCTACGTCATCTTGCAGCCGTCTGATCGAATCCAGATTGCATATGGTCCGCTCAACAGCGCCTTCACTCCTTGCGCCACGTAATGCACTCCATCACCGTCCGATTGCTCTTCTTCTCTCCAAATCCGCACCGTCCGCCCCGCTCCATCCTCAACCCTCTGATCCTCAGCTTTGATTCTATCTCCACCGTTACCCCCGCCTCAACCGCAGCGCTCCACGTGGCGCTCTCTGCGCCTCTCGATCCCATCCCCGCCATCGATTCCCGTGAGATCATCACCCTCCGATCCTTACTTTTGATTCAATCACGAACGTTCATCTCCGCTTGCACTTACGCCTCCGCTTGTTGCATCCATCGTCCTTCGATGGCGCAACTAGTATTTAATCTTAACCGCTCCTTAACGCCCCGCTGTGAGCTGTTGGATCACTAGATCCAACGGTCTAGAGCTCGTCTCCTACCTCCGAGAATGCCTCGCCCACGTCGTCACCACCTCGCCCAACTCATCACCCCCTTTTTATTTTCGTCACCATATCCGCTACCCATGCCACCCGTTGATCGCCCCACGATAAAGATATGATGTCCCTCACCCTCGATGGAGTCCACTATCGCCATGTCCCCCTCTCCCTCGCTCCATACACCCCATGCAAACCACTTCCTCCATCGCCTGGACCCCCACCTTCCCTCTATCCGGCCATCGTCTTCCCCATCTGCCCTTGCACGAGAGTTCATTGAACTCGACTCCACCTATCAGTGACAGTGATTAGGTCTGAATCCGAGCAAAGACAGAGATACATCTCCGGTGAGATCCACGACGAGCTTCGCCGTACAACAACTCCTCCTTCGAGCTACGCGAGCTCGGGCCTCTACCGACCCTCGAGCGACGACCGAAGACTCCTCTCCGAGCCTCCATTTCCAGGTAGCCTCCTCCATTTTCTCCTTCGATCTTCGTCTTCTTTTCGTTTGATTTTCTACTATTTTTCCCGCCTTCTCCGCTCAACATCTCCTCTCGCTGACCATCCATCGTGCTCCACCTTGAACTCTCATTTTTGCGCCATATTCTATTCACCTTCACGAAGCATCAAGCCACCTTCGGCCATAGCTCCATCGATCACGGTAGAGGAATCTACGACTCGTTCAACCACTTCGCCCCACATGCCTCGCATCACTCCCTGCACTTCACGCGAACACGAGCACGCGATTTCTGGCACTCAATAACCTTGCAGGAACCATTTTCTTCATTGGTCGGAATCTTCGCCGGAGCTGCTTCGAGCTTCATCGCCTCCGGCCTACGGACCACCTCAGCATCTTCCAGAACCTCCAGCAGCTCTGCCAAGCTTCCACGGTGGTGTCTAGCCACTCAGGAGCTCCCAACGATCGTCACTGAGCAAGAACCAAGGCGGCAGAGCTGACAGCCCTTTGCCGGAGCCCAGCCACGGCCGCCGCAGGAGGCGGCGGCCTAGAGGAACACGACGCACAACCACCGTCTGATCGTCTTGATCGGACGACCATCGTTCGTCTACGTCGCTATCACCAGCAGCTCCAGATACCGTTGGATCCATCTCGGTCTAATGACCCGCATCACGCCACGTCGCCCGCTCCAGCATTCGTTGGATCATCTCGATCTGACGGTTCATCGTGCGCCACGTTGCTTCCTCCGAGCCTCTTCCCCGACCTTTAGGCTCGGAGCATCCGAAGCTATCTCGAAGCACATCCGAGCCTACAGAGCACCCGAGCCTTAATCCGAGCCTCCATCACCGTCCGAACCTCGCACCTCACGTGGTCCTCATGTACGGTCTGGACATTTTGCACTGAGGCCCATGCATGTTTTCAGAATTGCATTTTAGTCCCTACCATGAGTGTCACGTGAGGCGCACGTGTTCTCATGGAGAATTTGCATACATACCCCCAACATTATATGTAATTGCATTTTAAACCCTGTATGCATTTTTTAATTTAATCAATTTTATTTCTGTTTGTATTTTTATCCCTGTGTTTGCACGTTTATTTCACCATTCATTTAGCATCATTTTTAAATTCCAAAACTGACATGTTGTAGAGAAACTTGTGCTTTATCATCGTGGACACTTGTCATGTTTTTTTAGAGAATCGAGGAATTTAATATAAGGGTTTTTATTAGTTGTGCCCCTCTGAGATATCGTAATTTCAATTATGCCTCTATCTTTTTGGTAATATCAGTTGTGCCCCTCACTTCTTGCAAATATATCACTTATGCCTCTCGGGTTAGTTGCCGTCCATCTCCAACACAAATGGACGTTAACTTTAAGGACACAATGGGAATTACTTTTAAAAATTGGGCTGAAATGTCCATGCTCTTCTTTTTCCTCCTCCCACATCCTCTTCCTCTTCCTCCCCCTTCTCTTCCTCCTTACAGCCTCCTACTCCTCCACCGGCTCCTCTCGACCACCCCCAGCCCCTCCTTGCGCCTCCTCCCCCGCCCCCACGTACGCCCTCCGCCCCCACACCTCCCCCAGGTCGCCTGCACCTCCTCCCCTGCTCCGAGGTGCGTCCTCTGCCCCTGCACCGCCCCCCGCACCTCCCCCCTCAGCCCTCGCATCCCCTCCCCCTGTCCCCCTCGCCCCCGCACCTCCCCCCTCCGCCAACGCACCCCCTTTCCCCGCCTCCCCTTGCCCCCACCGCCCCCGAGGCCTTTCCGCAGGGACTACATCACCTCTTCCTTCTTATCTCCATGGGGATCGGTTCGGCTTTGTTGGTAGTTGTTGGGTTGATCATGGCCAGTGCCGCGAGGACGGTGGGTTCTTCTCATCATGCCATGGTCAACGAGATGAGAGGGAGAGGAGTTCAGGGGATTTCTCCCTCGGTCGTGAGGTCGGGATTGAGGGAGCAGTACAGGACCTTGAGGATAGAGCCCGGAGCATCGGAGAAGGAGGTCAAGAAGGCCTTCAGGCATCTCGCCTTGCAGGTGGGTACCTTGATTTCACCTTCTCAATCCGTCCTCGTGTCTGGTCTCTGTGTTGTTGTTGTGCAGTATCATCCGGATGTGTGCAAGGGGGGCAACTGCATGGTGCAGTTCCACAGGATCAACGAGGCGTACGACGTGGTGATGAGCAGCCTCAGGTTAGCAGAGGAGGAGGCCGTGATCAGTACCACACATTACTGCCGAGAGGAGGAAGAAGAGATGAGGGGGATGCGCGACTCCACTTGGGATCTGTGGGAGGAGTGGATGGGCTTCGAAGGCGCCTCCACTTCCCCCGCCCCCGCCCCTTATGCCTCCCCTCCCCCTTGCCTCCCCCTTCCGCCCTCCTCCTCCTCCGCCTGTGGCTGAAACTGGAGTTCAGTTTTTGTTAAATTACGATAAATTTTTGACTAACTGATTCATAAAAATTCATCAAAAAATCAATAAAATTCACCGTTTGATCCGTAATGAGTGATATATCCGTGAAAATGCAAAAATTTTAGAGATTCAATGGATGCATGAAGGTGTCACTAAGAGAGAGAAATTATGAAGAGAAAGGAAGAAGAACAAATGGAAGAGGAAGAAGATAAAGAAGTATGGACAATAATACCCCTCTTAACTACACCAAGGTTTGAAAAAACCATGGTTAGGTCAATTCATTGACGGTCAATCTAACGAAAGGGCACAAGCGATAATGGAGAAAGAAGTGAGGGGCACAATTGATATCACCAAAAAGATAGGGGCATAACTGAAATTGTGATATCTCAGAGGGGCACAAATGATAAAAACCCTTAATATAATTATCTTTGTGGAAATTTACATAGTTTACCCACTGTGTGCTTTTAATTCCATATTAAATTATTTGTTGCTTCAAAAATCACCAAAAAATTACAATAGATTAAGATTAAGTTCTACTTTGTGTCCAAAAATCACACCATTTGCACGCATAACGAGGCCTTAATAAATGAATTAGGCTTTTGCTTAATTGATTTTTAATAGGTCCAAGATTCATTATTTTTGAGGTCTTTTAATTTTCCTAGATTCATCTCACATAGAAATATCTAGGATAATTTTTGTATCTGAAAATGATGTCTTTTGTTATTTATTAAAATTAATTTTGCAAAAACTACCCTGCATTCATATTTAATTCATTTAGAGTCGAAAAATTCCAAAAAAATTGCAGTAGCCTAATTTCATTGTATTTCATATTTTGGCCAAGTTTCATCATTTTTGGACTTAATTTTACCATCTTTCAAATTTAACCTTAAAATTTGGCTTGAATTGCATCACATTTTCCTTAATTGCATAAAAATGCCAAAAATATTCCCCTGAAAATCTAACACCGAAGATGATTCCAAATCAACCTAAGGAGAAAGCTGCCTCCCTGAGTTCAACCTTGGGCTTGCCCAAGTAAACAAAATTGCCGCATGTGTTTAATTCGGCATTAATCTAAGTGATTTTTGACGAGTCTCAATTTATCCGACTACAACGAACGTACATTAAATTTGATCGATAATACGGTTGAATTAAGTAGGGTAGATCGAAGGCTCGTCATCCAACTAGAAAGCCCTAACACATATACACATAAGAAAAAGGAGCTGCTCCCTGGTGTCAACCAAGGGGCTGCTTCTGCCCTATTTTTCACCATTTTTTTGTTTTTTTAGAAAATATCGCTATGTATTTTCATCCCTATATCCCTCTAATATGTCATTCCAATTTCTCAGAAACAAAGACTACTGTGCCTTCCATCCAGAACAATTCGATTACAACAGTTCTGAGATCGTTGAAATTGCCTGTTCCAGATGGAGGGCATATGAGTCTTTCTTTCTGACAAAATTGGAATGACATATTAGATGGATATAGTGATGAAAATGCATGACATTATTTTCAAAAAAAATTTGTCGAAAAATGGGGCAGACGCAACCTGTAGGCTGGCCCTAGGGAGCGGCCCCATTTTTCTTATATATAGAAATTTTATACAATGAACCCTGTGCCCATTAGAGGTGTGATGAGCACATGTGTTCATCCATCAGAGTTTAATCCAAGGATCTTATTTCGTCTCCTCCATTTGTTTTTTTAGTACCAATCTATAGCCATAACGAACTCCTCTACCTTCTGCTCACAATTTTGTTTCCTTTTTTTGAATTGTAATTACGTCCACCGTCATTGCATCATAATTATCTCTAAAACATGTAAGATCATCTCCGTGTTCCTCTTGATGTGATATCTTTTAATCAACTTAATTTTTAATCAACTTAATTTTACTGTTCTGTATATATTTGTTACTTAGTTCCAATTTTTACCAACAATTTCTTATTTATTACTATAGTCTATTCCAATATTACTATCACTGTATTTCTTAGTTATTTGTGTATTTAATTTATTTACTTATACTATGATTTTTGAAAATTTAAGGAAAGTTTTACAAAGTAGCATGAGACCAACTATGTTCTATGGATCTGAATGTTAGCATGTAAACCATAGATATATGCAGAGAATGACAATAGAGGAAATGAAAATGATAAGGTGGATGTGTGGACACACATGTAAAGATCGGATCTGGAATGATGCAATCACAAGGAAAGTTGGTGTAGCTCCGATCGAGGATAAGATGCGAGAAAATCAATTGAGGTTGTTTGGCCATTTGCAAAGGAGCTCAGCTGTTGCATCGATGAGGAGATGCGAGTTTTGTGATGTTGAGTTGGCTAAGAGAGGGAGAGGAAGGCCCAAGAAGTGTTGGAATGAGACCATACGAAGAGAACTTAGTTTTTTGGATCTAAGTCCAAGAATAACCCAAGATAGATATGAATGGAGGCGAAAAATCCATGTTGCCAACCCTATTTAATGTAGGAAAAGGCTTTGTTGTTGTTGTACTTATAATAAATTTTATGTTACTATTAGTAACACAAAAAGTTGCTGCTCGTGAGTTTTCTTGTAAATATACTAAGTTACTGATGCAGTTTCCTTTTTTACTTACAAGGCTTCTAGTTTACTAGTGATCACAGAAGTGTTACTGATCATGTGTTTAATTTGAAATAACTTCGTGTTACTTACGTTTTGACGTTATATAGTAGAGGTGGTGAATCCACAGGGAATGACTTCATTTCGCTCAGGAGGGGCGACCCTGGCAAGAGGGGCTAGGTCTTCAACGAGGGGCTTAGGGGGCTCGGCGAAAGATCTCTGCCCTGCGGGTGGGCATTGTGGTTCTGCGACGAGGCTTTTTCCAACGGGAGGTGCATGGGCTCGGTGTGAGGATCGACAACGAGCCTCTTTCCAATGGGATGTCACAGGGGAGGGGCGACGAGGCTTCATCGAGCGGAAGGCCTTAGAAGCTCGATGTCGGTGTTCACTTTAGCGGGGGATCCCAAGGGCTCAGGGGTTAAGCCTCCAATGATGAGCGAAACAGGGTTTCTAGGGTTCTTAGCAGCGACGAGGCCTCCTCCATGGCGGCGGGGCTTCCCTCTCTAAGAGTTCATGCGGCGTTGGTTGGAGGGATGGTGTTGTTTCCCTTTCTTGGTAGTGCTAGACGGACACCACCACTTTTGGATGGTGTTAGAACGCCACCCACACTTCTCGGTGGCCATGCAACAACTGTTGGTGGGCGTCCCGTGCCTACCGCGGGAGGAGATTGGGGTACGATTGGTGGTTTACGACCTGCTTCTCAAGGCGGGAGGGGGGGCTGCGACGATTAGAGGAGCTGCAACAGGTTGATGGGTATCAGGGGATGGCTTGCTTGCGGTTCTCCAGAGTTGGGGAGTTCCAGATGGTGGGTTGACGTGGTGAGTGGGGCAGCTCTAGGGGAGGGCCTTCAGGCCTCAGTCGTTGATGGCGGGGAATGACTTGCCAATGGAAGAGGGCAAACCGCTGAAGATGGAAGCAGAGGGTCTGCAGATGGTTTCGCCGAGGAGAGTGGATCCCATGCGGCATGCTGGTGTTGGTTTTCAGTCTCAATGGAGGCTCCCGACTCGATCGTGGCAGGAGCCTTTGTCCATTTCACAGGGACCCCCGTCACTGTTTCAAGTGTGGAGCCTGGGGTCATATGGCAACAGTTTGCAAAGACATCGTGAAGTACTTGTCTTGCAAAGGGGTGGGTCATCGCCAAAGGAGCTGTCCTAGGGTGTGGCACCAGCCTGGTGGTGCGAGTGCTAGTGGTAGAGCCTTGTTACCGGCGGCTGTTTTGAGCGGGAGAGCGACAACGCAACTCCCCCCACCTGTTGTGGACCCACTGGAGGGAGTCTTGGTGGGTGAGCATTCTGTTTCGGCTAATTTCTTACAGACAGCTATGGTGGACATCAGACAGTGAGTAGGTCCGACTTTTGGAGGAGACGTGGCTCAGCTCTAGGAGGGCATAGTTTGTACTTGGGGCTTTCTGTTGGAGAGGTGGCAAGCTTGTTTTAGAGATCGTCGAGGGGGTTGGTGTTCTAGAGGCGCCCATCGCTCCAAGATGGCACCTTACACGGTGGTTCTATAAGATCTTGAGGCTGAAGGACGTGCGCTTACGAACGCGGGGCATTTAGTTAATTGAGGCGCTCTTGGGGGTTACGTGTCAATGGTTTCCGTCTTGAGTTCGGACCTCTCGAAGGGGCAAGACACTCATGTGGAAGGTGGAGTTTGCTACGAGGGTGAGGGCTCTGCCCTCGGAACTGCTATTGAAGATTGCCCGTGCGTCCTTCAGGGTGGAGTTGGAGGAGTGCGAGCATGGTGGTCCCATTACGGTGGCGGGAGAGCCAGGCAGCTCCGCAAGGGGGTGTCCGTCGAAGAGGAGCCAGGAGGTGGAACCCGGGTCTGATCCTGTGATCGAGCTCCAGATGGGGGGGGGAGCCTCGCATGTCGGGTGCGAGGGAGGCTCGCGGTCTGGGCTGCGAAGAATGAGCCTGGCTTCTGGCTCCTGCATTTTGGTGTCTCCATTGCTCTGGAGTAGCTCTAAGGTTTGGATCCGGGAGAGTGTTGCTCCCTCTTGTGACTGGGGAGTGCTCGAGGCCTGGTTCTGTGGTCGGCTGGTTGGGAGCGGGGGAAGATCCATGATGATGGTGGTGGAGGATCGGTTGGTGGAGGCGACACGTGAAGGGGAGGCTGTCAACTCGATGGAGGTGGAGTCCCTGTTGGGTAATATGGTTGGAGCTTCTTCGAGGTCCAAGAGGGACCTCTCGCTACGGCCATCACCCTTGTGGAGGTTTGGGAAGAGGTACTTGTGGCTCCCCTCCAGTGAGGGTAGGAGGTGGAGAATGGCACTGTTCAAGGCTCTGAACCGCGTGGTTGGCTCGAGGGGTTCGACCTCTATAGAGGAAGACCCGCTGGGGCAAAAGAGGGATTCGACGAGTACGGAAGCAGGTGCAGTAGATGTGGAGCCTTTGGTTGGAGTAGCAGGGACAACTGGGGTTGGAGGAAGGGCAAGCACAGTTGAACTTCTTGGGTGTGGTGCCATGTCGCCTTCGAGTAATGCTGTTTTATGAAGATTCTCTCATGTAATGTCAGCGGTACGGGTAGGGCGGAGAAGAGAATGGCGATCCGAGACATGTGTGCTGAGGCATTGACGGATGTCTTGTTATTGCAAAAAACAAGATCTCCTAAGGTTTTGATGACATATGTGTGTCGATGGGAGGCTATCACCTGAGCGAATGGAGGGCTCTGGATGCTTTGGGGGCCTCGGGTGGTGTGGCGGTGGGATGGAGCGGGCACGGTTTTTATCTTGTGGAGGATGTGAGACGGGGGAGGCACTCTCTCCTTGTCAGCTGGCAGCGGAAGGTGGATGGGTCCAGCTTTTGGTGACGAATGTGTATGGTCCTCAAGCTGGACCAACGATGGTTGAGCTAGCTGATGATTTGAGAATGCTCCGAGAAAGGTACCCGAAGGCAGTATGACTTATTGGGGGGGACTTCCGGGTGATGCTACACCTGGAAGATAGACCTCGGCTGCGCAAATGCTGATGCGGGTTCGACGGAGCTGATGTAGTTCATTACTAAGGCATGCTTGCAATTTTTTTGATGCCAGTGACTGCTGCACTTGGAGAAATGCTGGATCAAGATCACGGATTGATCGGTTCTTGGTTTCACAGTAGGCGACGGGACTTTTCCCGTTGGCGGACGTGTGGGCTCTATGTCGGGCTCACTCTGATCACACCCCGATCTTGTGGTCTTTTGGGGAGGATGTGATACCGAGGTCTTGCTTCAGATTTGAGCGTTCTTGGTCGCTGGAGGAGGGTTTCCGCGACATGGTGGTGGAGTTTTGGCGAAGCACGCATCTTGAGGGGTCGGCTTCGGTTGGTCTTGCTCAGAAGCTCGGTTTGCTACATAAGCGCTTGATTGAGTTCAAGAGGTGCACCCGGGAGTAGAGGCAAAGTGTGAGGGTGTCAACGCAGGAGGTCATCTCTCACCTTGATGCGATGGAGGACACGAGGGAGCGGTTGGATCGTAAGGTTGAAGAGAGATGAACTTGTTTGAACCAGGTGCGTTTGGAGGATAAAAAAGAGGTCGAATGGAGGCAGAGATCGCGACAGAAATGGCTGAGGGAGGAAGATAAAAATACACATTTTCCCCTTTTGTGGTTAGTGGCAGATGGTGTCAAAATTTTATTAGGACCATTGAGGTGGGAAGGTTGCAAGTGTCGAGTGACGTGGAGATTGGGCGGCAGCTCAGATCACACTTCATTGCTTTCTCCAGGATGCATAGAGGGGCGGGCTGGGGTTGGCATGGACGGGGGTGGGGTGTATCTCCTTGTAGGAGGCTGAGGGCCTGGTGGTGCCTATCTCAGAGGAGGAGACCAGGCGGGCTCTTTGACAGCTGAATGCGGATGTGACCTCGAGTCCTGATGGCTTCTTGGTTTGTTTCTTCGAGGAGTTCTAGGAGTGTGTGAAGGAGGAGGTGGTTGCTGTCTTGCGGGAGTTTGAGGATGGCAACCAGGGCTTTGATCGCTTGAACAAGGCGCTCCTCTTTATGCTGCCCAAGTGGGAGGGGGCCGTTCGTGTGGAGGATTTTAGGCCTATCACGTTGTCCAATGTGATCTACCTGCTGGTTGCCAAGGTCCTGACTAATCGCTTGAAGAGTGTCCTGGGGAAGATCATCTCGCCTGAGCAGACAACTTTTATGCCCGACAGACACATAACATACTCTTGGGTGCTGGCTTCGGAGTTGGTGCTGGATTGGAAGAGGGAGAAGTAAATGGGGGGTTGTTTGGAAGGTGGACTTCTCTAAGACTTACGACTGCATTGATTGGCGCTTCCTTTGGCAGTCTCTGCAGAAGAGAGGATTCCCAAACAGATGGATCGGTTGGATGAAGTGGTGCATCACGACGACGTCGTATTCGATGCTTGTGAATGGCAGGCCATATGGAGGGGGGGTTCTTCCAACCCCATCGGGGAGTGTGGCTGGTTTGCTCGCTAGCATCACTTCTCTTTGTGATTGTTGACGATGCACTAGCGGTGATGATGAGATTGGCAACGACTGACAGATTCTGTGCGGGGTGCATGAGAGGCGACACTTCCATCCCCATTCTGCAACACGTCAACGACACGGTTCTATTCATGGATGGCGACCCGTAGCATGCGAGGCACGCCTCATACGTTATGGATATCTTTGGGGAGGTCTCGGGCCTGAATTTGAACAGGGAGAAGTCCAAAGTCATCCCTTTTGGAGTCACGCAGGAGGAGGCTCAGGTTCTTTGTCGTGTGCTGTGTTGTCCGGAGGGGTCCCTTCTGACAACGTACTTGGGGCTCCCTTTGATTGTTGGACAGTTGCGAGTGGCGGACTGGAAGGTGGTGATTGACAAAGTGGATAGTAAGATGGCATGGTGGAAGGCCAGAACACTCTCCAAGGGGGGAAAGCTGGTCCTCCTCAAGCACACTCTTTCATCTATATCAATTTTCTTCTTCTCCACACAGTTGATGTTGGTGGGGGTGTGACATAGACTGGAGGGATTGATGAAGCATTTCTTTTGGTCAGGCGGGAGACAAGAGGGTAGAGGTATTCACCTAGTGGGCTGGGAAGAGGCGACGATGACGAAGAGGGAGGGTGACCTGGGAGTCCACAGTTTGGAGCATATGAATAAGGCTTTGCTGGCGAAATGAGCTCTTAGAATCAGAGGGGAGTCCGATGACGTGGTTTGCAAGGTGATAAGGAACATCTATGGGGTCATTGGTGCGTCGAGAGCTGAGGCGTGCAGACACCCATTGTCGCTTTGGAGGGGGATGTCTACTGTCTTGCCAGAACTAGGTTCTCTAGTGAGACCGGTGTTGGGAAATGGGCACGATTTTGCATTCTGGAAGGATGATTGATTGGGGTTGTGTCCTCTCAGGGAGAAATACCTGCATCTCTTCGCCATTGCGGGGGGCAGGGATGCTTTACTGCATCAAGTTTGGTCGACAGGATGTTGATGCCCTAGCTTCAATTGTGCTCTGGCGGACCAGAGGTGCAATGAGTTCGTGGCCCACTCGGAGGATCTGGCAGGTGTTGATGGCCCCGACGTGGGCATGGACCATTTCAAATGGAGGGAGGGGAGTTTCTTAGTTAAGAAGGCATACAGGTTCTCCAGCAGGATGCATGGGATGCTTTAGGAGGACACTCGAGACTTCAAAATTATCTGGGCTAGTTATGCTCCTACGCGGATTAAGATCTTACGGTTGTGAGACGCGAGTGGTTGTCTCGAAGGCACACAGGGCAAGGCTGCTATGTATCGGTGAGATTCTTTGCGATAGATGCGGCCTTGAGCATGAGGATTCTGAGCACCTCCTTTTTGACTGTCATGCCTCGGTCACGGTTTGAGAGGGGGCGGCAGTGCCTTGGCTTCGCTCGATGGGCAACGTGTCGTTCTGAAGTTCAGTTAGAGCAGCTTGTGGGAGCTCACAGGATGATGCGACTAGCCCGTTTGCGCTTCTTTAGGCCATCTGGTCTGCTAGAAATGAGAATTTTTTTAGGAACGTCCGTTTCTCTACGAGAGGGTGTTGGGGCATTACAACAGACTAGTGTCTTTGTGGCATAACATGTAGTTCTTTTCCTTTAATTTCTATTGTATCATATATGTACTCAGTTTCCTTGTTAGTTGAATAAAATTGAGGTGGGTTCCAATCTTGGGACTACACCCTGGTTCATCTAAAAAAATATATTAGAAGTGTCTCTTTATATTACTATTCACTCTTACATTCTTATATTTTTACATTGAATTCAATAACACTATGTTGAGATTAGTTTTCTTTTATAGTGTTTATGTAATTTCTATTTTCTTTGTCTTCTTCGTGTTATTTTCCCAACATGTTTCTATCATATATAAGAGAACCCTAGGACCTCATCAATAAAGCAATTCATTCTTTCGTTTCTACTTGATATTAGAGTGACAGTACTAGACCGGAGTTTCCATATCCCACACAAGTCCTAGACCTTACCGTTCCTCCTTTCTAGCTTGGGAAGCTCTACTGTTCCTCCTTTCCATCTAGTCGGAGTCGGAGCAGTTCTCAATTGTTTGAGCCCGTTCATTTAGATCTCCGAGGTCCGAGTCATGCTCCTGATCACCAAGCACATCGTTTTTATTTGGTCGTTGTAGATGATTTTTCTAGACTTTTTTGGGTTTTCCTTTTGAATAATAAGTTTGAGATTGTGTCTATTATCAAGTTATTCATTAATGAGATAAAGAATATTTTTCCGCCAATGTCAAATATCTGGGTTCTGATAATGCCTTAGAGTTTTGCACCCTGTAGCTTTCTAAATTTCTCTTGTCTCTTGGCATTGTACACCAAACCTCGTGGCTCATACATCTCAACAGAACGGTGTTGCCGAGTAAACACCGTCACTTACTTGATGTGACCAAAATCCTGTTGATTCAAAGTTGTACTCCTCATGCTTACTAGGATGATGCGGTTCTCACTGCTTGCTACTTAGTGAACCACATGCCTTCCTCTGTTTTGAGAGAAAAGATTCCTTTCTTGATCGTGTTTCTCAAGAAGGATCTTTTCTTCCTCACTCCTTGTGTATTTGGATTTGTAGCCTTTGTTCATGATTTTTCTACTGGTCATGACAAGTTCTTCCCCAGAGCTGTCAAGTGTGTTTTTGTTGGTTATTCTCGTACGCAAAAGGTGTAGTACAATTGCTTTGATCCGTTTCGACAGAAATACTTTGTCAATGCTAATGTTACATTTTTTGAGTCTGTCATGTATTTCTATCCTACCGGTGACAGACTGACCCATCGGACTCTGATGACGAGACCTATATGCCTCCACCTCCTACAGTCCTACAACACCTACACCTACTCCATTTATTCATGATCTTCAACAATTTCTTTATCATGTCAAGGACAAGGGTGATGTTTTTTCGTCGTCCGGTGCCTTCAAGGACTCAGCTCCCATCGTAAAGATGGATGTGAGCAACTATGTGTTGTGGTCCATGCAGGTTCACGCTCTTATGTTGTGTCATAACAAGGAGCACATTTTGACTGATTCCGTACAGACAAACAAGACTGGGGCTAATGCTTCTTGGAAGCAAGATGATGCCTATGCACGGATTTGGCTCTCCGAGACACTCACCACAGAGATTGCCAACGACATTGTCAGTCAACCCACAACCAAGGTTATGTGGGACATCTTGGCTGACACATATGGGCAAGCCACGAATGAGAGCAAGATCCTCCGGTTGCAATATGACATATTTTCGACCAAGCAGAATGACCAACCTCTTCATGCCCACTTCTCGCATCTTTGAGGCATGTTTAAGTGACTCGATAGCTTTATGCCCATTACTACAAGCACTGAGCAACGACATGCATACCAGAAAGCCACTATGACATGGGTCTTTCTCCATCCCTTGACTCCGGGTACGATGCAACATGTACTCAACTACTTACTGGAGAGACGATACCACCAATGAGGGTCTACAAGAGGTTGAGCATAATCACTACTTCGTTTATTACTATGGCACAAACTCCCTCTGCAATGGTAACCTCTCGCGACGGGGGGGGGGGGGGGTATTTCACAGTTTTGTAGGCAAGGATCTCGTGGTCGAGGAGGACGTCAACATGGTCCATGCTCACCCTGCCACCATCCAGGTCATTTAGAGGAGACATGCTATCTGAACCATGGGTATCATGTGTTTGCCCATGTAGCTGAGCAGATAGGGACAACTCCGACTCCTCATAATGCGAAGCTTGATGATATTGTCTTTAGATTGAGAGAGATGATGACTACACCGTCCACCCCAACTACATGATCTTTAGATGTTGCAACTGCTGCTAGAGCTTTTACGAGTTCGTCAGGTATTGCTTATGCACTTACCAGTTGTAGCAGTTCAGATTTGACTGATTGGATCATGGACTCTGGAGCATCTCATCATATGTGTGGAGATCGAGCTCAGTTTAGTTCTTATATATCTATCCCTCCTCGTAGATCAATGGTGATTGCAAATGGGGTTCGTCTACCCATTTTTGGTTAGGGGGAGATAATCCTAGCCCCCTTTATGCGCCTACAGAATGTCTTACATGCTCCAGTATTTCAGATGAATCTTTTTTCCATTAGTCAGATTACTAAAGATTTACATTGCCGTGCCATATTTGACCCATTTTCTCTTGGTGTTTTAGGACATATTCACGGGCATGGTGATTAGATGTGGCTGTGAGCGGAGAGGACTTTACAGACTGATTCAGCCTCCATGTACTGGTGCTGCTACCATTCCTTAAGGATCTGTTTCTCCCTTCGTGTGTCATCTTCGCTTTGGATACCTTCCTCTGTAGAAGTTGTGTCATGTTCTCCCTCAGATCTCTACTCGTACTAGCTTGGAGTATGAGGCATGCCAGCTTGAGAAGCACCATCGTTCTTTTTTTTTTGAGTCATCAGAGTCGTTACAGTAGTCAGTCGTTCGAGTTGTTTCATTTTGACATATGGGGTTCTACTCGTATTTCCGATCATCTGGGACATCGGTTCTACATGGTTGGTATGGATGTTTTTTTTATTATCTTGGGTCTTACTTGTAGTGGGAGAAGGTTTAGTACATTTTTTTATCTTGGGTCTTGTTAAAGAATAAGTCTGAAGCTGGTCATGTCATCAAATCGTTCCTTATTGAACTTAAGAACATTTTTTTAGCTAATGTGAAATTTATTCGCACCGATAATGCTTTAGAATTTTCTACTTTTCAGCTGTCTGACTTTCTCAGATTTCTTGGTATTATTCATCAGCTTCTTGTGCTTACACTTTGCAGTAGAATGGTATTGCTGAATGCAAACACCATCGTCTTCTTGATGTCACAAGGATTCTTTTGATTCAGAGCCGAGCTCCTCGTTCGCTCTGGGGTGATGCGGTTCTCACTGCATGTTACGTAATGATCCACATGCCTCCACGGTCCTTGGAGAAAAGGTTCCTTTCTTGATTGTATTTTCCGAGAAGGACCTATTCTCCCATACTCTCAGGGTCTTTAGGTCTGTGGCCTTTGTCCACAATTTTACCCCTGGTTGTAACAAGCTCTCTCCAAGTGCTGTCAAATGTGTGCTTGTTGGCTATTCTCGTACCCTAAAAAGGTGTAGATGTTATGATCCTGTAGGGAGAAAGTATTATACGAGTGTTGATGTCACGTTTTTTGAGTCTATTACGTACTTTTATCCTACAGGTGACATGTTGTCTAACTCCGTCTCTAAAGAGGATGTCTTTGTTCCACTGCCTTCGTTATCTCCATCAATACCACCTCATGTTGAGTCTCAGTCATTTCCACGACCACCTCCTCCACCACCTCCATCTACCTTGACATAGTTCCGGCCATTATTTTATATCCGCAGTTCCTCTACTCGCTCCTCTGCTCATGCGCCTTCCCTGTCATCCGACACACCTCAGGTATGTACTAAACACATTGCTTCTACTGATGGCACTGGTGATATGCTTGTACCATAAGATACTGTACATGAGGAGTTGATACTAGAGAATCGAGAGGCCAATGATCTTGATGTACCTATTGCCTAGAGGAAGCCGCGTCGTAACAGTGCCACTTATTCTCTTGCTACTCATGTTTTACTTGGATCATCTTTCAGAGGAGTACATGAGGTTTGTTGTGGGACTCTTTGCTGTCACTATCCCACGAACATACCACGAGGCCGTAAAGGATAGTAGCTGGTGACTTGTCATGGAGGAGGAGATGGCCGCTTTGCAGTCTTGTGGTACCTGGAGTGTTGTTTCTGCTCCTTCAGATGCCTTTGTTGTGGGATGCAAATGAATCTTTACAGTGAAGCAATGGGCAGATGACTGTATGGATTGCTACAAGGCAAGACTTGTAGCACGAGGGTTCACTCAGACTTATGGGGTGGACTATCAGGATATCTTCTCGCCGGTGGCTAGACATTCAACATTGCGCATTCTTCTATCGGTTGTTGTGTCTCGGGACTGGCCTCTTTACCAACTTGATGTAAAGAAACGTTTCTATATGGAGATCTATATGAGGAGGTATATATGCAGCAACCATCGTGGTTTACTGTTGACGGGGAGTCTCAGAAGGTATGTAGGCTCCATAGGGCGATTTACAACCTGAAGCAAAGTTCGAGGGCTTGGTACCCAAACCTGTCAGAGTTGATAGAGCAACAGGGGTTTGCTCGGTCCACTACGGATCTTTCAATTTTTGTTTAGAGGATACATAGAGGTATAATTGCCATTCTAGTTTATGTTGATGATATCATTGTCACAGGTGATGATGAACAGGGCATTTAGGTTGCCAAGATATTCCTAAGTCAACAGTTTGTGATGAAGGGCCTTGGCAGTCTTCGTTACTTCCTTGGATTAGAGTTCGTCAGGAACCAGCGTGGTCTTGTAATGGCCCAGAGGAAGTTTGTGATTGATCTTCTTCTTGAGACAGTGATGACAGGGTACAAGTTTGCTACTACCTCGATGGATCCAAACTTGAGACCATATGATGTTGACACTGAGGAGGTAGACAAGAGGAGATACAAGGAGCTTGTTGGGATGCTCCTCTTTGCTACTATCACGAGGTCAAACACATATCCTTTATTGTAAGCAAGATAAGCCAATTCATGGAGCAACCCAGTAAGGTTATATGGATGCTGTCTATATGATTCTAAGATATTTGAAGACTTCACCAGATACTTATCTCATATTGAACAGAGGTATTTCTCTTGAGGTGACAGCGTGTGCAGATGCAGATTGTGTAGGATTCCTAGAGACAGGAAGTCTACTTCTGGTTTTGCTATTTTTGTTGGGAGGTCACTCATGTCATGGAAAAGCAAGAAGCATACAATGGTTGCTACATCCATTGTAGAGTCCGAGTATAGAGTCATGGCTCTGGGTAGCACAGAGATGATGTGGGTTGGATCGGTCTTGATCGATCTTGCAGTTGAGGTACCTCTTCCCATGCAGCTCGTATGCGAGAATCAAGCAGCTTTTTTATTGCCAATAATCATGCATTCCATGAACATACCAAGCATATTGAGGTGGGTTACCACTATACCAGAGACATGATCCAAAAGGGTCTCATATCCCCTCCCATGTTTCTTCGGGAGATTGGACTGCTGATATATCACCAAAACCCTTGCTAGATGTTCATTTTAGAGATGTTCCACGCTGAGCATGATAGACATATATGCTCTAGTTTGAGGAGTGTTGAGATATTTGTGTCTCATTGTATTTATTTCTTATTTTCATTTCTTTCATATGTTACTCATGTGATTTACTAAGGGCTTTTCTCCTATATAAGAGAGCCCTAAGGTCTCTATAATGGTATGCAAATTTATTCTTCTAACACTAATCATATCATCAATATAGATAGCAAGAATGACAATTGATGCAAATTGAAAATTGCAATGGTGGAAAATTAATTTTTGACAGTGGAAATTATTTGGTGGAGAGGAAATCGGAGGGGAGAGGAGAGAAATCTCGCCGGATGCGAGAGATTTGGGGAAGAGAATCGTGGAGATTGTGTTGAGGGAGAAGGGTGAGAGATAAGATAAATCTCAATTAATTTCAACTTTAATTGTTTTAAACAAATGACTACCATCCCCTTCATATAGGAGGGGTGAGATTACAAAATAGAAAGGAAATCAAAATTCAAAACTTATCCTAATTGACTCTAACTGACTAATTAATTGATTCGAGATTGCACTTGATCTCGTTATTTAAATAAAAATGTAACCGAATCAATAAAACATAAAAATAATTTGACTCACAACAATTAAATCTTAATTGATAAAATTCAACGAAAAAAATTACGCGACCTAAATTTAATTCAACGGACTAAAAATAAAACCTTATTTATTTAGATCGCGCTGCATCAACTCACCTCCTCTTGAAAAATTCGTCTCGCGATGAATTGTTTGATCTTCTGGCTTGCGACGTGATGTCTTGACTTCTGCCTTCTTGATCTCATGTTGAAAGAAAAGATATGGAGCGAATGATAGAACCTAGGCGTCCTTGGTGCATTGATTGGAGCCATCAAGTTCCTGCCTGAAGAGCATATGTGGTGCAGATGGCGGTACCCACGCGGAAGTCGCTCCGGTGATGTAGTGTCAAAAAAATTGATGGGACAAGTTCATCTCGAGCTTCGCAGCCTTCGGAGAACCCATAGCAAATGAATGGTGCAAGTTTAGGATGAGAGGAGACGTTTTTCGAAAACCATTACAAATCCCTAATTTTACAGGATTGACTCATGGGAGATAAATCAAGAGTCCATGGGACTCGTTCTCCCTTCCATCGATGTTGGCGGTGTCGAACCCTACAGCTAGGGCGCCTGCAGTATCCACGGCACACGATTGCACAAAGATGGTTGCACACGATCACACAAGGACGACAACGTGTGTTCCCTTAATGGCGACGATGCACAGTGACGCCGGGGCAACATCGACGGGGGCTTGTGCTAGACTTTTGGCGACATCGGGTAGGGTGGGAAAGGGTGGTGGCACGACGGTAGGAAAGGGGGTAGGGGAAAGAAGGGGCGGCGATGCTAGGGTGAGGTGGAGGGTTGGGGCGGTAGTATTAGGGCCACTGGAGGGAGATGAAGTAGAGGGGTTGGAGGAGTGGACATGGTTGTTTCGAGAGCACAAGGGGTCGACTGTAGAGGCGGGTAAGGAGGCGAGGGTGTTGGGGTTGGTCGGAGGGGGTGCAGGTGGTGGTGCACGTGTGGGAGGTGAGCAGCGGGAGGGGGTGGTGGCGGGATTATAGTGGTGGCAGGGGTTGTGTAGGGTATGACAAGGTTGGTGGGGGGGATTGGGGTGGTAGGATGGCTGACCTGTAACATCGAGGGAAGAGTTAAAGCCTCGTGATCTGATGGAACATCAAGCAAAATATCGTCGATGGTTGTTTTTCCTTGTTGTTCTTCATTGAAAACTGGGACAATAGCTTCGAGGACATGAGGTGATGTTTTGATGGCTTTCTTGGCAGTGATTTTGACGGTATTTTCTTCTAATTGTCGCCAAGGCCTTAAATGTCGGTTTCGGTCACCATTTCGGTATCGACTAAAACAGAATTTCGATGGAATTTCGGTGGAATTTCAATCGGAATTCCGGTCATTTTTTGTACTAGGACCCCCATATTTCGGTCATTTTGGTCGAATTTCGATTTCGACTAGATATCGATATTCGACAGAAATTTGATCGAATTTCGCTGAAATTTGAGGCCATGCGCTTCAACGCTTCAATATTCTGTGGCTCACGCATTTCTCTCGCCAAAGCTTACATATATGCTCACGCATTTCTCTCACCAAAGTTTACATATATGCACACACTTAGAGCATATCAAATAAAGTTTTTCTGACCTCAATACGTCATACATGGTCTGTTGAGTGAGATCCTTTGGATTTATGTTCACGTGGACGTCTTACATATCGTCAAATCATGAGGACGATCTGTAGGCCATGCTCTAATACCAATTGATGCAAATTGAAAATTGTAACATTGGAAAATTAATTTTTGACGGTGGAAAGTACTTGGCGGAGAAGAAATCGGAGGGAGAGGAGAGAAACTTCGTCGGATGCAAGGGATTTGGGGAAAAGAATCGCAGAGATCGCGTCGAGGGAGAAAGGTAAGGGAGAGATGAGATAAATCTCATTTAATTTCAACTTTAACTGTTTTAAACAGAGACTACCATCTCCTTTATATAGGAGGGGTGAGATTACAAAAATATATAGGAAATCAAAATTCAAATCTAACTTATCCTAGTGGACTCTAACGACTAATTAATTGATTCGAGATCACACACAATCTCGTTATTTAGGTAAAAATGCAACGGACTCGATAAAATGTAAAAATAATTTAACTCTATTTAGCAGACAACAATTAAATCCTAATTGATAAAATTCAATGAAAAAAATTACTCGACCTAGATTTAATTTAACATATTAAAAATAAAACCCTATTTATTTGGATTGCGCTACATCAACGATGCAAGTAGACCATCGTTATGCAAAAACATAGTAGTCAGATGTCATCCTTTGAAAATAAAGGGTGCTGATCTCAATAATAAGTCTGTCAAACCATTGGGGCTTTGCTTCAAGCCATAGATGGCCTTGCGCAGTCGGCATACACACTCCCCCTCGACTACGTAACTCGACGATTGCATCATGTAGACCTTTTCCTTAAGGTCACCATAGAGAAAAACATTCTTTAAATCAAGTTGGTAAATGGGCCATGCATTGTTAGTAGTAACATAGAGTAGTACGCATCGATCCCATTCAGGCAAGGGGTAAAAAGTTCTCAAAATAACCAAACCCAGAGGTTGTATGAAATCTTTGGCAACTAATCTGGCTTTCAACCAATCAATAGACCTATCAGGGACTACTTGGTTGTAAGACCCATCTGCGAGCCACCAGTCGAACTCTCGGGAGGCATGATATAAGATCCCATGTGCTTGGGGAGGTAAGTGCATCCATCTCCTCATTCATGGTATGGCTCCAACCCTGATCCTGCATCGCACTATGATGATATATGGGGACGGAGATAGCTTTCAGGACATCTGCAAACCTCATGTCACACTAGATAAACTATCAGTAGAAGTATAATGTGACATAGGTGATAAAAACATTGCCTCTTTTGCTTGCGGAGAGTTATCAGAAACTCCTCAGGTACATCCAGGGTGACAATGGTGGGAGCACTCGAAGTGATCATATCATCATGAGTAAAATGGACATGCAAAGGTATAGAAGGAGGTGTAGTGGTATGCTTGCGAGTATAAACAATTGGTGGAGGGAAGTCCAGAGGGTGTCACCCACAAGGGTTTAAATATCAGTTTCGGATATTGTATTGATACCATGTCGATACGATATTTCGTCGACATTTCGCCAATATCGATCATCATTTGTGAAGAAATGACCGAAAACTGCCCTCATATCACCATTTCACTTGAAATTTGGGTTCCTTGTCGAAACCGAAATTTTCGCAAAATCTGGTACGGTGCCCACAACCTTTGTGGAAAAGCTTGTCCGCTCAAAGAAGACGACATCGGTAAACACATAGTATCGACGCTCAACATGATCATAACACCGATATCCTTTTTGGGTACAAGTACCCAATAAAGACATACTTGATAGCCCGAGGTGGTAATTTGTTAACTGCATGGATGTTATGAACAAAAGCAATAACAACAACAACAAAGCCTTCTCCCACTTTAAGTAGGGTTGACTACATGGGTTTTTTGCGTCCATCCAGATCTATCTCGGGTCATTCTCGGGATTAGATCCAATAAATTAAGATCCCTTCGTAGTATCATTCTAACACTTTTTGGGCCTTCCACACCTTCTTTTAGCTGGCTCAACATTTTAAAACTCACATCTCCTCACCGATGCATCAACTAACCTCCTTTGCAGATGGCTAAACCACCTTAAGCGATTTTCTCGCATCTTATCTTCAATCGGAGGTACACCCACTTTCATTCCGATAGCATCATTCCGAATCCGATCTTTACATGCGTTTCCACACATCCACCTTAGCATTTTCATATCTGCTACTACCATTTTCTGCACATGTCTATGGTTTATAGGCCAACCTTCAGATCCATAGAGCAGAGGAAGTCTCACAACTGCTCTGTAAAGTTTTCCTTGGATTTTCGAAGGAATTTTCTTATCACAGATAACAGTAGAGGCTCCTTTCCACTTTAGCCAACCTGAGTTTATTCTATTTGCAACATCTCCATCAATTTCTCCATCATGTTGCAAAATAGATCCCAAGTATCTAAAAGAATCTCTCTTCTGAATGTTATCATCACCAATCTTAACATGATTCCTTCACCATTGCTTCAATCAAAAGTACACTCCATATATTTAGTCTTAGCCCTACTTATACAAAATCCTTTAATCTCCAAAGCATGTCTCCGGACCTCAAGCTTCTCATTTACTCCATCTCTACTCTCATCAATCAACAATATCATCAACGAATAATATACACCAAGGTATCCCATCCTGAATGTGAGTTTTCAACTTGTCCATAATCAAAGTAAAAAGGAATGGACTCAAAGTTGAACCGTGACGCAGACCAGTGTTGATGTCAAAATAGTGGTCTTCCCAGACTGTATCCCTACACACGATGAACCCTATCATACATATCTTTTATGAGGTTAATGTATAGGATATGTACTTGTCTCTTCTCCAAAACTCTCCACAATATCTCTCGTGGGACATAATCATCTGCCTTCTCTAAATCAATAAAAATCATATGGAGGTTCTTCCTTTTGGCTCTGTAAATCTCCATTGTCCTGTTCAACAAGTGGATGGATTTAATAGTTGAGCGACCTGGCATGAATCCGAATCGATTTCTTTTACTTTGGAAACTTGCCTCAATCTTCTTTCGATCACATGTTCCCAAATTTTCATAGTGCGATTCATCAGTTTGATACCTCTGTAATTTGAACAATTTTGAATGTCTCTTTTGTTCTTATAAAGAGTCACCATGATGCTTCTCCTCCATTTTCAAGCATTTTCTTCCTTCACCAAATAACATTGAATAAATTTGTAAGACAAGTCAAACCACACTCACCTAAAACTCTTCAAACTTCTACAGGAATGTCATCAGGTCCTACACCTTTCCCATGTTTCATTATCTTCAAAGCCTCCTCTACTTTGTATTCGTCTATAGCTTGCACGATTTGAGTAACTTTTACTACTAGCTAGGTTTCCGAAAGTGATCTCTGTATTTCCTTCCCCAATGAAAAGCTTATGGAAGTGTTGCTTCCATCTAGTCTCTATATCTTTCTGAGTAACAAGCACTTGACCTTCCTCATCCTTAATGCATCTCACTTGAGAAAGATCTTTGGTCTTTCTTTCTTTTGTTTTAGCCAACCTGAATATATCCTTCTGACCCTTTTTACAATCGAGATTTTTGTAAAACTTCATAAGCTGTTGACCTGGCTTCGCTTATCGCTTTCTTTGCTTCCTTCTTAGCTATTTTGTAGTTTGTGATAGTTTCATCTGTTCTATCCTTAGACATAGCTTTAAAGCAAGCTCTTTTACATTTGAGCTTCTCTTGCACCCTTCCACTCTACCACCAAGCCTCTTTTTGGCCCGGAGCTCTTCCCTTTGACTCGCCTAGTATCTCTTTGGCTACCCTTCAGATACACGATACTTCTGCCTCCCACATCTCATTTGCACTTCTGATACAATCCCAAGATAAGTCTTCTAAAACCTTCTCGCTGAAGTTTGATTGCCTCAATTGAAGATTTCACCATCTTGTTCTAGTGATCTTCGAAACACTCCTTTTCTTTACTAGCCCTTTTATTTGCACATCCTTGACTAACAAGTGATGTTGGGTGGTCATGCTATCTCCTGAGATTACTTTGCAGTTTTTGTAACACAACCGATCTCTTTTTCTCAACGCAAAGTAGTCTATATGTGTTCTAGTCGAGCCACTCTTATAGGTAATTAAATGCTCCTCCCTCTTCTTGAAGAGAGTATTTGTAATGAAAAGATCATAAGCTGTTACAAAATCCTAAAAGATTTTCCCTCTTCATTTCTATCCCCGAAGCCATATCCTCCATGAACACTAGCATACCCTCGAGCATCCTTTCTCACATGTCCATTAAGATCTCCAGCTAGGCAAATCATCTCTTTGTAGGATTCCTTGCATAATCGTTTATCCAAATCCTCCCAAAAATCTTGTTTAATCCTATCATCTAAACCAATTTGTGGTGCATAAACTGAGATGGTGTTCATAATTTCTTCTTCGAGCATCACTTTTAGCAATATAATCCGATCCCCAGATCTTTGCACCTCAACCACACAATCCTTCAAAACCTTATGAGTACACTGCAACACCATTCCTGCCCTTATCTTTACCTGAATACCAAAGTTTAAAGCATGTCTTCTCGATCTCCCTTGCTTTGTCTCCAATCTATTTTGTCTTTTGTAGACATAACATATGAATCTTCCTTCTTTCAATCGCATCAACTATCTCCATTTATTTGCTACTCAAATTGTCAATATTCCAACTACTTATCCGCAACTTCCTTTGCAACATTTTTTGGACTAACTTCTTTACCCGCATGCGTCCATCATGCGAGAACCCTTGCAAATTTTGGACTACATCCGGGCGGTGATGCAGCAAAACTAGCTTATTTACTCGCATGCGTTCTCCATGCGAGAACCCTTGCAAAATTTGAACTACATCCGAGTAGCGATGTTGTGGCTCTTGCCAACTTCTCATTGCTTTCGGGCAATGCAACGCATCACAAGTAGGGAATGCCCCAACGAAATCTAGATGGTTGCTTAAATCTATGATTAAAATATCCGAACGAATTTGAGACAAATTCCTAAATAGTGTTCTTAGGAATTTATCCGAACCGTTTCGAGGCAAATTCTTAAATAGTGTTATTAAAGAACACTATTTTGGAATTTATCTTCCCGCACTGGCTGTCGGCTACCTAACACGCAACCCTCCACAATTGACTCGGGCTTGGGACCAGCCATGGCTGAGTTTGTCGGGCTTATTAACAAAAGCAATATGACCAAAAATTCGCAGACGTAAAAGAAAAGGAGACTCAGTAGGGTATAGTAAAGAGAATGGAGTTCCCCCTCTATGAACAGACGAAGGAACTCTGTTGATAAGATATACAACAATAAGAATGACATCCCCCCAATAGTGCTTAGGAACACTCATTTGACTAAGTAGAGATCTGACAATATTAAGCTAGTGTCGAAATTTCCTTTTCGCTATCCCATTCTGCTATGAAGTATACGAATATGAAGTTTGATGAACAATACCCTGTGATGCAAAGAAAGATGTCAAGTTCTGCTAGGTTAGCTCAAGAGAGTTGCCAGTCCGAATGATCTTAAAACATGTAGATAATGAGGTTTTAACATATTGAAAAAAATCTTTGACAATTTTATTAATCTCCAAGCACTCCTTTATTAGATACACCAAAGAAGATATATTATAATCATTTGATAAAGATAACAAAATAGTGGTGACTGCTTAATGTTCGAACTGGACAAGGTTCCCAAACATCACAATGAACAAGACCAAAAATACTAGTACTACAAGACTTGGTACGAATAGGAAACAGAGCTCAATGATGTTTCTCAAACTTAGACGCTTCACACTGAAAGGGCTTCCGATTAGAGAGTTCAGGGAACATCATGGAGGGAGCTTTAGCAGAGGGATGCCCAAGGTGCAAATGTTATAGGAGCGGGTCTTCGAAATGGATGCAACACCGACAAACTTGGAATCTGAGGGTATATCAAGATAATACATGCTGTCCTTCTCATGACCCCCACAAAAAATCTGCCTCGTTTGGATGTCCTGAAAATAGCAACAAAACTCATCAAATATCACACGATAACTAAACTCAACACAGAGCTTATGAATAAACAATAAGGTAAGAGGGAACTCATGAGCACAATACACCCTAGATAGTCAGAGCTTGTAGAACTCGATTGTTTCGACTGTAGTAACATGTGAGTGAGTCCCATTGGTGACTTGAACCGACTTCATAGAGGAAGATGCCACGGAGGAGGTTAGCAGACTACCTTCTTCAGTAAAATGAGTAGAGGCGTTGGAATCAATAATCCAAGCGGAAATAGGGGTGATGGCAGAGTTGGCTATTGTACTTGAAGGAGTGGCCATGGACACATTTGTAGTATTATTGGAGCTAGTACCACCAGGAGTCTAGAGAATCTACATCAGGTGAGAGTAATCAACATCATTGAGTATGAATTATGTGCCACTGGAGGCTGTTATAGTCGACGCATCTTCTACATCATAGGCATCCTCATAGGCACTATTGACGTCATAAGGAGGTATTCCAAACTTCTGCCAACATCGTTTGGATGAATCGTGAATGGTTCCGCTGACCACAACATTGTGGAAAATATAGAGCAATGGAATATCGCCCATGTTCGTGTCCAAAATCTCGTCCACGACCATGTCCTGAGTCATGACCGCATCCTCCTGGAAAGTCATATCTACCTCCTCTCCTAGATGAGGCTATGTGTGCTGAGCTCTCTACTGAAGGTAAGGCGGGAGACCGGGCATCAAATTTCTCCAATTCCTCAAGACGACCAAAAACTGTCTTCACCGTTGATGGTGTATCTGATATAATATATTGCTCATTTATTGCATGGTACATGGAATGTAGTCCATCAAGAAAATGATATACCTGCCATAATAAATGTTCTTGTATCTGTTTGGTACGACATGAAGGCTGAAATATCGCAAGCTTCTCATACAAATTAGTGAGATGCTTGTAGTACTCAATAAGGGTGGAATCACCATGAGATATAAACCATATCTGCCAAAAAATTTCCACAAGGTGTGATTTTGTCTTCTTTTGGGAGTGCGTCTTCTTGAGATCCTCCCACATCTCCTTGGTTGTGTTCTTATATAGAAGATTCTAGGTAATGCAGGCCTCACCCACTGTTGGTTATATAGTTGATAATCAAGTAGTTGTCTATGCGCCAGTTGTCATAGTTCTTGTCCTTTTCATCTAAAGGATCTTCAGTCATGATATAGAGTTTCTGTTGACCACCACTGAACATAAAGGATAGAGACCCGAACGTAATATTCTATGCCCTTAAGTTTGATAATAGTGCCTTGTGCCATCATGTTCATGGCCAAGGGCTTTGTCTTGGTAGAATAAGCAGGTGCCATGGTGGTCTTAAAGATGAAGTAGATCCTGTGATTGACTATGGATGCATACAAGGGCTAAAGGATGCCATAGAACTCAAGTTTGCCTATGAAGAATGGCTGAAATCTCAATGTACAACAAATTAGGCGAGTCTTGGGGACCGTGGTAGCGGACTAGGAAGGATCTTTAACATGCGGCATGATCGGCAACACCCATAGGAGTCACTACCCTAATCGTCGGCACTCGTGTGGTTGCCTAGGGGGTGCTGACGTCACCCAACAACAATGCAAGCGGTGCCCAAGAGACCAGATGGCAACCGTGGGGGTGCTTAAAGGGTGCTGGCGGCACCTAATAGTAGTGCAACAATGCCTATGGGCGGTTGGCAATGCTCAGGAGACAAGATGGCATCAATTGGGGTGCCTAGAGGGTGCTAGCAACACCCAACAAGAGCGCAACAACTGCTGGTGGCGCTTGGGAAGGGAGGCGACACATGTAGCTGCTCCTTTGGAAGGTTGGAGGGCCTCGCTAAGGTGGGACATTGGACGGGCTCGGGCCGGGCCCAACCCAGCCCAGCCTAGGCCCATTTAGGTAACCGGGCCCATGGGCCGGTCCTAGGCCCGCTCATTTTTCTGGAACTGGGCCCAAGCCCGAGCTCAGCCCAGCCCAAGATGGGTCGGGCTTGGGTCGGGCTGGCCCGCAAATGGGGGGAGTGAGAAGCTAGGGGATGTGCCTGGATGGTGAGGGAGGGAGGGAGATGTCTGGTGCTGGGGAGGACAGAGGGCTGCGCAGCGACGACAACGAGTGGAGGGGCCGCGGATTGGTAGGGTGGTGGGGGTCGTGCAATGACGACGGTGAGGAGTGGAATGGGTCGCGGATTCGCGGGGCGGCGGGGGAGCCTGGGGACTGGGGCTGGGGAGGTCGAGGGCCGCGTCGACAGAATCGCTGGGAGGAACTCAAGGAGGGGGAGGGAGGGGCGACGCCAATAGGGATGGGAGGTGTGATGGGGAATGGCCGAACAATAGGTTAGGGTTATGAAAAGAGGGGGCAGACTAGGCTGGGCTCATGGGTCGGGCTTGGCTTCGGGCCTTAAATCGGGCCGGCCCGTGGGCTTCGGGTTTGGGCACGCTTAAGCCCGAGCCCGGTCCGATTTGATAAATGGGCTGAAATGGCGGCCCAAGCCCGCCCATTTAGAAAGTGGACTTGGGCTTGGGTCGGGCTTGAGCGGGCCGGGCAGCAGGCTGGGTCGGGCCGGCCCTGGCCGATGCTCCACCCTAGGCCTCGCGCGGGGCCCTAGGTGCATGAGGAGGTCTTGCGCATGCGCTTGCGAGGCTTGAAGGCGACAGGATGGATTTTTAGTTCAGAATCCCTGTTTAGGATTATTGCTTTGATACCATGTGGTGAAGAAAATGAATTGTTGTGTTTTATTTCGTAGGTCAAGGATCTCTTATATAGGGAGAAAACCCTAGAGATCCAAAAGGGGAAAATACATAAAAAATTCCGAAGGGTTACATGATACAAATAAGGTAGAAAAATATAATAACTCTAACAATCATCAAATGCTGTGGGCAATGTGGTGATTATGTATGATTGCTAAGATGTTTGCTTTACTACTATCCATTGCGCTTGCCTTACGTAGCTGGTCGATTACCAATAATTGCTTGGTAGTTGATCAATTATCATCTCTTTCTATAGGGCATTAGATTTGAACAAATGGTGGATTACTAGCAGTTGCTTGGTCGACTGATGGGCGACTAGTGCTCGCCATTGCCTTACATTGTTGGTTGATTACCAACATGTGCTTGACGAATTCTGGTCAATTACTATAGATTGTTATGCTTGAGCAACTTGTCGATTTTTAATGGTTGCATGAGGATTGGTTGATTAGATGAGATCACCCTTATCTTACACAATTGGTTGGGAAAAATAGAAACGTTGTTTATTCCATTAACCCTAGGTTCTCTTATATAGAGGAGAGACCTATGGGTAAATTACATAAGAAAGACATAAAGAAATAAAAAAATGACCGAAAAGGTACAAGGAACCATAGAAACATATAAATATCTCTACACTCCCCCTCAAGATGGAGCATAGATGTCAATCATGCTCAGCTTGAACGACCACTTTTGAAATGGCCCCCTGAGTAACGCCTTGGTAAAGATATCAATCATTTGCTTTCATGAGCTAACATGAGAGGTAGAAATCAATCCCTTCTGGATCATGTTTCTCGTATAGTGACAATCTATCTCAATATGTTTTGTTCTCTCATGGAATGCAGGGTTGTTTGCAATGAATAAGGCTGCCTAATTATCATATTGTAGCTGCATGGGTAGAGGAATATCTATATGCAAATCTGCTAGCACAGATCAATCCCACTTCATTTCTGTACTTGCTTGCGCCATAGCTTTATTTTCAGATTCAGCACTTGATGAGGCCACAACAGTTTGTTTCTTGCTTTTCCAAGAAATAAGTGAAATGCCAACAAAAACCGCAAAGTCCAAAATGGACTTCCTATCCTTAGGACATCCTGCATAGTCAGCATCCGCATACGTAGATACAGAGAGTTGCTCCTTTCTTGAAAAATAATCTTGCACTTAGAGAAGATTTGAGATATCTCAATATCATGTATATCGCATCCATTTGTACTTTCCGAGGTTGCTCCATGAACCGACTCACTCGACTCACTGCAAATGAGATATTTGGTCTGGTAATAGTAACATACATGAGCTTCCCACCATCTCTCTATATCTCCTCTTATCTACTTCATCTGTATCATCATCATATAGTTTCATGTTAGGGTCAATAGGAGTAGTTGAGGGTCGACACCCAATCATACCTGTCTCAATAAGCATGTCTGAAACATATTTTCTTTGGGTCATCACAAGACACTGCACGTTCCTAGCAAATTCCAACCCTAGGAAATACCTCAGAGTGCCCATATCCTTAGTAACAAACTAACGATCCAAAAATTCCTTTACCATTTTTATACCCTACATATCATCTCCTGTAACAAGAATATCATCAATGTAGACCATTATGACAACATTACCTCTAGATGTCCTCTGCACAAAAATCGAGTGGTCTGCATTAGACCTCTTGAACCCCTGCTTCTCAATCAAATTCGAGAGCTTTTGAAACCATGCCCTTGAACTTTTCTTAAGTCCATATATCGCCTTATGAAGTCTACAGATCTTCTGACACTCCCCATCAGCATCAAACCTCGGAGGCTGCTGCATGCAAACTTCTTCTTGTAGATCTCCATATAGAAGTGCATTTTTAACATTCAACTGAAATAATGGCTAATCACACACCACTGCAACTGCAAGGAGGATACGAAGTGTAGAGTGACGTGCCACTGGAGAAAAATTATCCAACTAGTCGACACCATAAGTTTGAGTAATCCCACGAGCTACTAGCCTTGCCTTGTAGCGATCAAGGCTACCATCTGCATGGTGTTCAACAGTAAACACCCATTTGCAGCTGACTACAGACGCCCCAGGGGGAGCAAACACCAAACTCCATGTACCATGGGATTGCAACACAACCATCTCTTTGTCCATAGCCAAGTTCCAGCAAACTATTCTCCAAAGCCTCCTGATTATTCCGTGGAATTTCCACGGCAGAAAAATCCACTGCAAATCTTTGAAAGTCCACTGTGAGATGATGGAACGAGACCTGAGAAGCAAGGGGGTAAGTAGCACAAGACTGCTTCTACTTGCGAACTGCAATAGGAATATTCAAGTCATTGGGAGCTGCATCCATCGGTTGGCTACTTTCTTGCAAAGAGTCCAGGAAAGATGTATCTCCAAACCCATCATTAGAAACCATGTTATCAGAACAAACCTGGGGCATACTAGATGATAAGCGATGACCACGAGCAGAAGTGGGCCGACAGGTATATAACTTAGGTAAAGGTGGAACAACATGCCCATGCAACTGGGTAGTAAACAGAAGTGGAGGAGGAGGTGGTGGTGGAGGTTGTTGTGGTGAGGATGGTGGGGCCACAGGAGGAGATGTCTGACTCATAGCAGGAGGTGGCATATAAACCTCATCATCAGCTGAATATGGAGCCAACCTGTCACCTATATGAGAGAAATGCATCATTGACTCAAAACATGTCACATCCTCAAGGATCATAACATCGGTATCCCTTCTGGGTTCTTAAGTACCCAACAAACACACATTTGACAGCTCTAGGGTAAAGCTTGTCAAGACCTGGAGTTAACAGGTGGACAAAAGCAATGGAGCCAAACACACGAGGAGTGAGTGAGAACAACTCTTTCTCAGGAAAAACTATATTGAAAGGAATTTTCTCACCCAAACAGACGATGGCATGCGATTCATCAGGTAGCATGCAGTAAAAACAACATCGCCCCAAAAAGAATGTGGAGCACGACTCTGAATGAGAAGAGTCCAAGTGACATCAAGTAAATGGCGATGCTTTCGTTCTGCAACATCATTTTGCTGAGAAGTATAAGGACATGTCGTTTGATGAACACTGCCATGGAATGAGAAGAAATGGGATAGAGTACATGTACAGAATTCCAAAGCATTATCTGTTCGCACAAATTTCACAGACGAAGAAAAAACATTCTGTACTTCATTAATAAAGATTTTGATCATATCCCTGCCTCAGATTTATTTTTCAATAAGAAAAGCCGTGACAAACCAGAAAAATCATCAACAACAACAAGATAAAACTTATGTCTCTAATGATCAGGAACACGACTAGGACCCCGAATGTCAACATGAAATAATTCAAACGGGGAGCTACTGCTCCGACTCTGACGACTAGGGAAGGTCGACCAATGATGCTTCCCTAACTGACATGTCTCGCACTAGAAGAAAGATCCTGATGAAATTTGTGACAACATATGACTCATTTTCTGAAGAGGGAGGTGACAAAATATAGATACCAAGTGAAAGGGGAGACTGGTCCTGTTGGGATAGAAGATGCGCTTGCATAGGGAGTTTGGACCAATCGATAGAGACCACCCTGCTCACGACCACAACCAATCACCTTGCCCGTTAGAATGTCTTGAACAACAGGGACGATGGGTCAAATATAACTCGATAATGTAAATCTTTCGTAATCTTACTAACAGTGTCTCCCCCTTTCTTTGGACTTCAAAAAAAAGATAACAGATTCATTGAAAAATCATGGGCATGTAGCACATTCTGGAGCCACATTGAAGGCGTCAAAGTAATCTCCCCCTGGCATGTAATAGGAGAATGAGACCCATCAGCTATCACCACAGTTCTTTCTGGTGGAACCTGCTTGTATGCTGTAAGCTGATCCTTGTCTCCGCATAAATGGTGCGTTGCCCTAAAGTCCGTAATCCACTCTGTAAGCTCAAATCCAGAACATGAGGTAAAGGCATAAGTAGTACCTGAGGTACTGGCCGTAGTAGACATATTGGCGGAGGCTGAAGTTGCAACATCTGAATGGCTTCCTGGAGATGATGGAGGCATGATATCTCGCAGTCTAGCCACGAGGTCATCAAATCTCTGAGTTGGAGTGGAAACAACTGGAGACTCGACCTACTCTGCTACATATGCTGATGCCGGGAACCCATGCTTGGAGTAGCATGTCTCCTCGGTATGACCTGGGCAATGACAAAATGAGCAAGGCTGACGGATGCAGCCTCCTTTACCACGAGATCTGCGACCACGAAAGAAAGAAGAACCTCCTCTACCTCGGGAGGCTGCCATCATCGAAGAGGTCTGACTAGTGGGGTAGTAGACGGGACCGTGATCCTGTTGAGTCTATGGAAGGCCTCCTCCATAGGAGGAATAGTAGCATCGACAAGAATCTGGGAGCGAGTAGCGTCATACTTATGATCTAGGGCTATGAGGAATACACCAACCATGGTAGCATTCCTATAGGTCTTCTGCTGCTCCAGGGTAGCTATGAGTGGCATAAAGCTGTGGAGCTTCTCAAACATCCCTCGCAAGGATGTATACAATGAATGGTGGGGTTGTCCGTTCTGCTTGATAGTGAATATGTCATGCTGAAGTTGAAGGATCTTGGTTTCATTCATTGCTTGAGAGTAAGTCGCTGCAAGGATATCCCACATAGCCTTAGCAGTAGGCTGATGTAATACATCATTGGCGATTTCTATCGTCAATGTTCCTGAAAGCCAGACCTTGGCATATGCATCATCCGCCTCCCACGAGGCGTTAACCCCAATTTTCTTCGCCGATTCTTCCTTAGTAAGAATATGCTTCTTACCATTTGACTTCATGAGACTCATAAACTGCATAGCCCAGAGATCATAGTTTGTCCCGTCCATCTTGACAATAGGCGTTGGACCTCGAAAAGCGCCAGTTGCAGGCACATCAACTTTGTTCTCTAACATACTGCCGGTGGAAGATAACTAATGTTATGTAGACTAATGAGCAAATGTCTACATAGACATGCGTGAATTTGAATGCATATGTATACTTATGCACTCAAATCCATTTGCCTAGCCGAGACCTTGAGCGAGGCAGAATAGAAGTAGCCGGCGGCTACAAGAATCGACAACCAAGAAGGAGAGGGGTCGGCGAGATGGCGGCAAGAGGTGGGCAGCAGTACCGCTAGGTCGGCAAGGAGGCCATACGGGGGACATGGTCGCTTGGTGGTGAGTGGCGGATAGAGAGAGACGATAGCGGTGGGTGGGGGTAGGGTTATGGTATGGAGCACCGGTCTAGGACCGTGGCTCTGATACCATGTTGGGAAAAATAGAAAAGTTGTTTATTCCATTAACCTTAGGCTCTCTCATATAGAGGAGAGACCTATGGGTAAGTTACATAAGAAATACATAAAGAAATAAAAAAGGACCGAAAAGTTAAAAGGAACCATGGAAACATATAAATATCTCTACAATTACCAACTGTTACTTGATTATGTTGGGTTATATGTGTCATTCTTGTATAGATGGGTAAATGGATCCCTCCAAGATCCATTTACCACATCTTGTGTTTTATCCCACCTCTACCAGTGGTAGGACTTGGAGGGTCTGCGTAGTCTATATAAGAAGCCCCAGACACCTGTATCAGATGACAAAAGTTCAATGAACACATCAACCCTTTGCAGCGTTCTCTCATGGTTTCATTCTGCTCCTAAGGGAATAGGGTTCCACATAAAATCCCGGTGTTTCTTTCTTGTTTATTTTTTATCTCTAATATTAGCTTCCCCATTCGTAGTTTATAACATGGTATCGGAGCGGGTTCGATTCTCAAGGAGTTATTGTATGTTCATTATTTATTCGAGATTCGATTAACGAAGCAGATTCAATTCTTAGTTAGAATACTGTTCTTGATGATTTGTGATTGAAGATGCATTCTCGAAGATTATTATCATTGTTCATTCAAGATCACGAAGAGTTCTAGGATTTGTTTCGTGAAACCCTAACTCAACAACAAGCGCGAGTTCTTGAATGATTCCTGTTGGAACCCTAATTATCCAAGATTTCTTTTCTCCAAGGCCTACGCATATCCAGTATCACCGGGCCCAATGGGCTCTGATTTGAGAACCCAACAAGATTTGTTTCATTGACATAGAAATCTCAACAAGCAGCAACAACAACGCAATCCTCCAAGTGGAACACGAGCAACAACCGCATCCCTAGGCGACACCACCCTCTTGCTCCAGATTATATTCCTTTGCAAAGCGATGATCTCCATCTCGCAGGCCCCGATTCTAGAACCAGGTGGCTCGCGTGAGCGTCATCAGGCTCCATCTTTGGCCCATTCTCGTTCCTCCTTCGACATCCTCTAGAGGCGGCATATCCCCAGTCATGTAGCCATACACAATGCACAACCTCAATCCAGGAGGTGCCACCTCCTATCCAAACTCAAGGCGACGACGCCTTGCAATCTCCAGCAAATACCTGCGACCAAGACGGGTTCTTCCCTCACGGGGAACCCTAAGTTTCAAAGAGGAAGGAGCACCCACATGAACTGATCTCAAAGAGGAGGAGCACCTATTACTTAGATGGGTAAGGAGTGCTTCCCATCTCATCCTTCCGAAGGCGATGACACACGAAGTGACATCACCTCCAATTGGCTATGGTAATGAGGCAACCTCTCCGACGTCTTCTTGGACACTGCTAGGCGGTGATTCGCCTCACTCCAAGCAGTGCTGCAGGAGGATCCACTTCGGTTAAGACCTTGGCTGTCATCCTCTTCCACGTGGCAGCGATGTCGCTCCAGACCATGTTGCAGCGGCGACGCGCGCACCTCCAGCGATGCAAACACCTTCATGAAACACACTGCCACCTTTAGGCTCCAGGGGGAGCACTCCCATCATCATCATCATCGAGAAACCCCTCTCGGGGACGACGGGGATAAAAATTGGTTCCCAAGTGGGAAGCCTAAATAAGGGCCCAAGTAGGCCAAAGTTTTTTTCTTAAAAAATGTTTTTTTATCTTGTTTTGTGCTGTTATTTTAAGGTGTCGAATGGGCTAAAAGAAAAAAAAGGGGGAGAAGAGAGGTTGGAAAAAGGGAAAAAATGAACGTCCTATTTGAGAAAAAAAGGAATATAAAAAATATTGGAATAGTCAGAAAAAAGTGTCTTAAAAAGGGTGAAAAGCTGAAAAAATTGAACAGCTTAATTTTTTTAAAAAGGCACGTATAAAAGAAAAGACGTACGTAGGAAAAAAATGGAAAACCGAAAAAAATGTGATGGCTTATGTGATTTTTTTAGTTCCTCCACATTTTTCTTGTCTTCTCCCGACGTGGTCGATGTCATTATTCTCTGACCAGTCTGGGAGAAAGGACGAGTATTGTGTAGAGTTATAGGTCAGATTCAGACTTTTAGGTTTTCTAGATTCATGACCGGCCAAATTTTCAGACTCTGTAGTTCAGTTTCAAATTCTGCAGATTGATTTATACTTCAACTTTGAGGCACTCCATATTTGAGTGACCCAATTTCTTCGAGTTCTCCAGAGAGAGACTACTTTTCAAACGCACATGTGTGCTATCATTTTTGTGTGGTCCCCATCTTAGTTTTTGATCTCAGAGTTTTCATGTGATCCATAGGGATTCCAAAGTAGAGATCCCATTCCCTGTGCCATGTGGGCTAGGGTTTTCATGTCGTTTCATAGGGGCTCCATAGTAGAGATCGTATTCTCTGAACCAGTATGAGAGAGACCCAATTCCCTGACGATGAGACTTTTCAGACTCTATTCTCCAACGACCGTGGACTCCAACGAGGATGTCTCTATGACTTTTCAGTTCGGCCCTTCAGAGATGGAGCAGTTGTCCACATGATTGTGGTGGGCCAGAGTACTCTGACGAGGATACTCTTTTAAGTTTCTGTGACTCTGATAGGCACAATACAGAGCACACGTTCTCTGACGAGGAGATCCAGCTTGACTCATACTCCAGCTCGTTTGTTCCTCCTCACCTACACGACATGAGAAGTAACGTCCTCGACAACAACCAATAGTTGTGTTTGCGTTGAGTTGATATTGTATGTAGTGTCTTGTATGGTGAGTTTGCGATTTTTTGTCTTTGTCCAAGCTGAGCATTGCATGCTCCAGCTTGAGGGGGAGTGTTGGAGTATATGCGCCATTCTTGTATAGACGGGTAAATGGATCTATCCAAGATCCATTTACCACATCCAATGTTTGTCCTACATCTACCAGTGGTGGGACTTGGAGGGTCTATGGAAGCTTCTATATAAGAAGCCCCGGACCTCCTATATCAGACGAGAAAAGTTCAATGAACACATCAACCCTTTGAGGCATTCTCCTTTCATCCCGCTCCTTAGGGAGTAAGGTTCCACGTAAAATTCCGGTGTTTCTTCCTTGTTTATTTTTTATCTCTGATATTAGCTTCCACATTCGTGGTTCTAATAGATTACAATTAGTTAATTACCATCGTCTACTATTTTTTTTATCAATTTGTAATGGTTGCTCGGTGATTGGTTGACTAGCAGTGACTGCTTGTGATTTACGCAAATGCTTCATTACCAACAATTACTTAACTACAACTAGGCAATTGCCATCTATTGCTATTCTTGATTAATTGGTCTATAGCTAATGGTGTTAGCATTGTGAGCCCCGGGCGAACCATTTCTACAATAAATGTTATTGTAATGAATAAATTATCAATGAAAGTTATTGATTATTTTTCACTCCCTTTCTGAGATTAATGAATGAATGCACTATAGGGTCCCTCTGTACAATAAGGGTTATATACCATGGCCAACTTGATGATCATACAACTGTTGATTCATTGGATGAATCATAGAGGCTGATGCTTGGATGAATATCTAAGGAGTTAGATAGAGGACTCATCAAGCATCATCAAATGATTATTAAGTGATGATCTCCAGTCTGAGTAGGAGATGGCAATCCTATCTCATATGGATGATATCTGACTGACCTCTTGATGCAGGTCCTCTACATGGGAATAGTGATTCAGAGGTGTCAGGTTAGTTGAGTCAATGGGTTGACTTGACGAGATCGAGATAACCAAAGATCTACGTTGAATACTGTCACAACATAGGCATGCATCCTCTGACCAGAGACAGATGTGTTGCTATATGTCTGAGTATGTACATTTGGCAGACCAATAGGTTGATGACCTAACCAAGGTCTATATACCGGCGAGCTGGTGTGCATGTAAGGACGTATGAGTAATACGATCTCTCAAAGGGATCATACAGGTTCACTTGTGAACCGGGAGACATGAGCTCACTCATGAGGTATTGGGACTGAACAAATTCCATGCATGGTCGTCAAGCTTTGGAAGCATGACATGGATTTGAAGGTAAGATATATGCTTTGTGAAAGCATATGATCTATACCAAATCCCAATGACCAAGATTGAGAAACTTAATGATCTAAGCCTGAAGATGACAGTGTAAAAGTGATCTTTATCTTCAGAATGATCATAGGTCTTCCAGTATGCAGGATGTACAGGTATTGGGAATACCTGAGGGTGTTTTGATTATATATGATTGTATAACCATGACGCTTCCATTCCGAGGGAGTGATGAAACAGGTTTGGATTTTAGTGACTCCTCTCATATGAGAAGTGATCTAATCTTAGTCCATGAACTGGACATTGATCTGAATGAGATTCAGATACAATGAGAAGATTAGGTCTACGGTCTTGATTTAATCAAGCATCAGTGGGAGGTCCATGGGATCTGGATTTGAGATATGATCTCAACATCCAAGTCACTATACGTGGAACAATACAATCGCCCTGTCCTTATCTCCAAGTATCTGCGGAGAGATTGCATTATTCTTGAAGGGTTCAAGAATAATTCCATAAGATCTAAGTAATGAAGAAATCATGATTAAATGTGATTTAATCATCTTGAAGTATGAAGAAATTATCCAATATAATTAAATGTGATTTAATTATTATGGATAAGAATAATGTGGATAGAAATATCCAATTATTCATAATATATTATAAATGTGATTTATAATGTACTAGAGAGAGCTAATTATAATTTATATGTGTTGATTAATTATTATGTGTATTGGATACACATTGTGTAATTAATTGACAATGTAAATTATATGTTGTTTTGGGTTGTGAATATGATTCACAATTTTTATGGCAAGATTGCAATATTCTCAAATATAATTGTGAATTATTTTTAAAGAATAAAACCCAACAAATTTGTTGCAAATAAATAAAGAGAGATTTCCATGGAGATATGCAATCTCATGAATTATCATGAGATTGCTCTCCCCATGGAAATAGTGGGCGGCATCCTATTCCAAATAGGAATGAGTGGCCGTCCACATGGAAGGTGCATGGAGATGAAATCTCCACGTACATTCTCTCCTTATTTATTGGGTTGATTTAGGACTAATTTATATTTGATTTTGTCAAATATATTTTAACCTAAATTTGTTGGTTTTACCAACAACAATCTTAACCATTGGATTGACATAAATCAATCTCATCCATTGATTTTATATGTCCCATGGATTGAGATCCATGGATCCCAAAACCCTATAAATAGAGAGGCATACCATGCTCTCTCTTTACATGCAATATTGGAGCTCTCTCTCTCTCTCTCTCTCTCTTTTTCTTCATACACGACATCCCTCTCTCCCTCTATTTTTGGTGGCCGTCCACCATACCCTAGAGGAGAGAATCGTCGACGCTCTCGCCACTGCGCCGCCGCTTCGACGTTTTTCGGTTATCCATCTTCTTGGAGTGCTGCACTCATGAAGGAGACGTTCGATCTCGTGCGACGAGATCAGGAGCAACTATGCTTGGATCAACTTCTTGGATTGCGAGGACAACGCGATTCATCCCCGCGCTCGCAAGCGGTCTCATCGACGATCGGACTTGAGACAGGAGGTCTCTTCTCTTAGAGACTTGATCAACCACGCTTCAAGAGGTATTGCATTATACTTGCTGTGGTTATAGATGAAATGATGTGAGAATCGTTCTCGGATCACGTGGTTTCATCGAATGAAAATTTTTTAAAATTCCGCTGCACCGAACAACTAGTGCGACTAGTAGTTCTTCGTCGTATTCGATACGACGATCACGCTTCCGTGATGCGTTTGAGGATAGGTCCATATCCTTCAAATGGTTGCTTGGGTGACTTGTGGACTAGTAGTTATTGCCTTTGCCTTACATAACTCGTTGGTTACCATTGGTTGCTTGGTTGCAGTTGGTCAATTACCATCTATGATTGGGAAATAATTGATTATTAGTAGTTGCTCGAGCGACTGGTTGGGTAGCAATGGTCACCCTTGTACAACCGATCAATTAATGGTTTCTCGCTGATAACTGATATATTGATGTTAATTGATATGATTCATGAACTCATCAACTATTAGTGGTTGCACAGATGATTGGTTGATTACGATTATTCATCCTTAATTTACATAACTGGTCGTATACTAGTAGTTACTCGACGGTATTGCTTAGATGAACTAGTTGACTACTAGTGGACACCCTTTCCTTACATAGCTGTTCAATTACCGACAAATAATTGCCATTGATTGCTATATTTAAGAAATTGGGTGACTACTAGCAACACTTGCTCATGGGAGTGGTTGATTACCAATAATCGCTTTAACCTTTGTACGTAGTCAATTACTAGCAGTTGCTTGACGGTATCAAATACCATTAACTGTTATGTTTGAGAAATTGATTGATTACCTATAGTTGCTCAAATAACTGATGATCTACGCACAATCACCCTTATTATGAGGGGATTCTTTTGTGGCTTTTTCAGAAAGGCATTTTTGTTGACCTTGGAATAATGATTTACAAAATACACGGTGTCTCGGTTGTATTTCGGGTGACCTTGCGAGGCTTCTTTGAAGCTTCCAGCTTTATCCACTAACCTCTTTTTTCCCTCATTGGCATTTTTAGGGCTCTTGTTTGTTGAAGCGAGTGTTGGCTGTGACGATGTGATTTCCGCTTTTACATCGTGTGTATGTATATGGGGTTGGGCTGCTGCGAGGGTTGTGGCACATTCATTCCTCGATGCTCATCAATTTTGGCTCATGGTTGGAGAATCTACCATTCCTAACTTGCAACGAGACCCAAGATTTAGATGTTCCACTCAATTTATAGCAACATATGATATGTGCAACATTTTGTGGAGCTTGTTAATCTGTATTTATCCAAGAGGAGGCCTTCACCCTTGGGTCATTGCACACTATATGTTGCTGAGGTATGCTTGCATGCATGTTTGATGAGCTTATTTCGCGATTGTACATGTAATGTGTTGGGAAGTTTGGGCATGGTGCCTTCACTAGGGAATTTGCGTGTAGGTCTTCTGCCTATACAAGACTGGGGGCTCGATTCTGGACATGCTCTATGTAGCTATGGCCTTGGTACATATTAACCTTCTTTCCTCCATCTCTGCAATCCCAGTACTCACTTTACATCTCCTTAGCCATTGGAGTTCCTTGACCGCATCATTTCAAGATTCCATTATACATATGATTCATGCTAGTCTTTAGTCAATGTGGTCCTTTTTTGTGCCATTGGGTGGCAGCGACAACTATGCCTTTTTGACCATTACGCTCGGGTTCAGTATAACGTTGTCGTAGTGGGTTGACCATGCTAGCTTAGGCTCTTCTTGAGGCATCCCATCCACATTCTCTTCTCAATATGCTTCCTCGAGAGGGGGTTAGGGTAGTGTATGCGAACTTGGCCGATTGTAGTCCTAGCCTTTGCCGAGGATGGATGTTTCTCAAGTCATCACTTATGAGGCTTCATTCATCTCTATTCTTGGGGCATACAAGGTTCCTTCCGTCCATCTCCAATAACTAATGGTTCCTTCAACACTTTATTTCTTGGTCATTGGGATTTTTTTTTGCTGATTGATCCTAGTGTTGGTATGATAGTCAACCTCTTGTCATTCAATAGTTTGAGTTTGACTTCTTGCCCGGGCGGGGAGTGGGGGGGGGTGGTTATCGTCTTCCTCCTTTCGCCATATGCTCCTGGCAGATGTGCTTTCAATTGGAACATGATTTGCCACAAAGACATATAGGGAGGGTGAATGTGGGATTCTCTTCTCCTTGTACATGTGGTTATTTGAATGTATTTGCACAAGGACCTCATTATTCGATTATTCATAGATGTATCATCTAGACATATCTAGCAGTGGATCTTAAGCCTTTCGCTAGTCATTTGTTAGATTTTGAGCTTAGTACTTACCTCCCATGGCAAATCGGCTCTTCGAGTGGGTGGTTAGGGCTCAATATGCCAGAGATATGATGATGAAATTGGCGGGAGGCCTTTCTTCTGCCTACATGTCCTGTTGGCTTCACTGCACTCGCCAACAAACCCCTTCTTTGTTGTGCCACTAGTCATGTCAGAAGATCCCTACTTACGACGTCATCTTGGAAATCGTATTAACACACTCTGCAAGTGATAGTTGGAGGTTTTTTGTAGTCTTTGCACACCTTTTCCGCGCTCATTGGAATGATCTTTGTGGTCGCGACCCTAGAGCTCTTTCCCAATAGGTAACCTTTAGAGATTAATGAGTAAAGTGTCTTCGAGCTGACTCTTATCCTGGAGGTGTTCCTGATTTCATTGAGCTCGCTTGTTGGCTTCTTCTTCAACATTCTTACTAAGGCAGGGAGCTTTTACCTACGATGTTATGTTTATTGTTGTAAAGGAGCCGCTTATAGGGGATAAATTGTATGTCCCCATTTGAGCATTGGTTGCTTGGGAGACCGTTCCTCTTGTATCCTTTTTTCGGGGGAACCACTTCTCTTTGACAAAGCATTGACCAGCTTGGGTGAGCTCTCTTCTTAGATCTCTCTTGGAAACAAGGTAGAACTTCGTCAGTTGGGAACATGGTTTTAAAAAGCATCACCTCGAGGCGCAAAGGCGTACACCTCGAGGCGAGGAGGGCCAAAATCGCCTCGAAGCGCATGCCTCGAGTCCTTTGGGTGGGGCGTATGCCTTGCCTTGGTGTGAGGCGTTCGAGACGCGAGGCATTCGAGGCGAGGTGGAGGCGTAAGCCTCGAACACGAGAACTTTTTTTACTTTTTGGTTATGTGCTTTGCACATGACCCTATTTGCTGTAAGCAATATATATTTTTTTATGTTTGTATTTTTGTTTCCATGTTAAATCTTGCATATTTTTATATATAACTCCATGCAAAAAGAAGAAATCGCTTGAAACAAACGAAGATCCATGATCTTGTATACATCATGTTCAATTTATCATACATCTACACGTACTAGTTCTATTGCACACATATTTGAGTTTGAATTGTAATAAAAGTTTTATAATAGTTGCAAGTTTGCAACTTGATGTTGTTATTTGGTTGTATAAGTTGTGGATCTTAGAATTGTTATCGTATACATGAAGAAACAAGGTTGCAAATAAATACACGAATTCAAATAATTATTACACTTGATTGTGAATAGCAAAATAAAAATAATATATTTAGTAAAACCGCGGAGGGGACCCCCGTCTTGTTGGGGTATGATATGGTAGGAGGGGATGCATATGACGGTTTTCCAACAACGTCTAGCAAGACAAATGGTTGGGATTCAAGGTGTGTTAGTATTTTTTTACTTCAAACACTAAAAATTATGGTTTCTATTACTTTAGTATTAAGTATAGACTTTAATTCAATACTCATATAGAATTATTGAAGTTGGAGTTGGAACTTGATATTCCATATATTAGTATTTTTTTGAACTACAATGCCTTCATTGTTTATGCATTGTATCTTTTACTAGTGTTAAATTATTCTTGAATGTGTTTTTATCATATACTTTTTCAATGTATTTTGCATTAATTTTATTTTTTTTTCCAAAAAAATGAAACTTATGTCTCGACCGCCTCAAGGCTTATGCCTCGCCTCAATTTGAGGAAAAACGCCTCGGACCACCTCGCGCTTTTTTAAACCTTGGTTGGGAAGCTTGCCTTCTTAAAATATATGACATGGAAATTATCAGTAGCTCATTGAGAGGGAAGTCTAGATCTTCCCCTTGATTGTCACTCCACATCTCTACTTCTATAATAGTATATTGCGCAACGATCCCTTTGCCATGATGGTCACATCTTGCCCTTGCCACCTTGGTATGGTGGTGGGATTGCTCTTGCATAGGAGCTTTTCTCCACGAGGTGCTATGTGGGGGTGAGAGCCATGAGTGAAGCTGATTGTTGTGGAAGCTTGTCTTATCATCACATTTCTATAGATAGTCCATATGATAAAGCCACGTGAGGCCAATGCTGGCATACACAACCCATCATCATGATCATCAAGAATTTGTATAGGGAACAAGAGAATGATTAAACAAACAAAGAACACAATTTCTTATATGCTCTTCACTCAATACATGGGACAACTCCATAATCGGTTTTGAAGTTTTGACTCTTCTCACCAATTCTCTAATTGTGGGTTAGATTACGTGGAGCTCGTCTCCCTTTAATACGGAAGCGATAAAATAGCTATCTCCCTAACTGTAAAGGGAATATGGTGAGGTTCTATTTTCTCTTGTTTAGCTCGAGATCTCCCTTTATCTCTCATCGTAGGTCAGTCATAAGGCTTCTCTACATGGACTCTACACCTGATACACCAAGCCTAGCCTATTCTTCATGGTGACATATTCTCTTAGCTTCCTATGCATGTCAGCATCAAGGATCATGGTTATTTCATCGTACTCATTTGATGACATGCTTGTTTGTCACACTATGACTGTGGCACATATGTTTTGAGCTTTTTCATTCGAAAGTTGATGCATGGGTCCCCTTCAACTTGTATCTGTACTTCGATTCTCAGGCCCTTACTCAGCTTGTGTCTATCTCCCAATGTCGGGGATTCAACGTATGCCCGAGGCATACTGCTCGGGTTTTCTCTCTGTGACTTGTGACTTCCTCAATGTTCGAGATTCGACTTTTGCTGAAGCTTGCTACTCGAGGGTTCTCCACCATGATTCTTGCCATTTGTGGTAGTATATGGGAGGTGCATGACTCGTGGATTTTCTCCCTCATCAGTCTGTTGATGCGAGTGGGATACATAAGGCAGTTCATAGAGTTAATTTTTTTAAAGAAAAAGGGCCTCAACTGTATAGATGAATGCCCTAAAACTTCACCATTTATCACCTCAAAAAATTACAAGCCTAAATTAGGTGTAAAGAAAACAAGAAATTCCATGAACCAACTCTCAACAAGCACCTTAGCATGCGTCACCACATTTTCACATTACACACGCTCCTGACGAAACACCACACCCTTTCTAGCAATCCACATCGCCCAAATCCTCGCTACGAATTCAGACCTCTCCTTCTCTGTGCCATTCTATCCCTCTCCAATGGATTCCTAAAAGCCCGACACAAAGTCAACACGTGTCGCATGACTCCCAAACAAGGTCCACGCCTCCACAAAATATCTACACATGGTGAACAAATGGTCTGCATCTTCCACCTTCTGATGACACCGCAAGCATGTCATATCAGCATTCTGAATGAAGCGAGCAAAACGACCCAGTCAAGAGTCTGCCACTCCTAAAAATCCACAGGAAGACCTTCACTCAAGTTGAACTTTCTAGTTCCAAATTCTCGTACAGTCTACCTCGCATCCACCAGAATCAAATGTCATATCTCCCTTCAAAGCTCTGTATGTCTTTCCAATTGAGAAATAGTCATCACGCTAGCTCCAACAATCCCTGCTATTAGTGGGCCCTACCATATTCTTAAGATCTTCAAGCGTCGTTAATAACTCCTCCAACCGTTGATCTAAGAGTTCCGATGTAAAATGCAGGAAAAAAGTGTGTTTGTCCCAAACCTCAGCCATGAAAGCATTTTGATTAGCAACTAAGGTCATTGACCGTGAGAAACATACTCCCAAAGCCTCGCCCTCGCACCAGTCATTAGTACATAGCTTGAAGTCATTGCCTCCCCCAACTAAGGTCTCAAGAATGGACATATCTCCCGACACACACCACAAATGCCTCTCCAGAAGTAAGAAGGCATCGATCTGAGCTCCCCTGAGTTGGGAAAGCATCTTACGAATAATATTGCACACCAAACTATCGTAATCACCCTAGATACGTGCAATCCTCTTGTTGAACAGAGCCTTGTTCATCTCTTCCAAGTTGCATACACCAAGGCCCCCGTCATCCTTCCAAGACATGACCGGCTTCCAATCCATCAAAGAGAAACCAATTGTCCATCCGAAGGAAGATCGAAAAAACCTCCGCACTATACCCTCAAGTCTCGTATTCACACCGACAAGTAGCAACCTCGGAGAAAGGAAAAATATATGAATATCAGACATCATCGATTTTAGCAACATCGATATGCCACATCTAGATTAGCAAAGCAAATTCCAATATGCTAATCTATGCTACATCATCTCAATCATTGGGAGCCAATCGGTCATATTCATCTTCCCTGCCACCAGAGAGACACCTAGGTAACACAACGGTAAACTACCCCTTGGAGAGTGCAACCAGGTCGCGCATCTGCCAATCTCTTCCTCTTCCAAGTCAAAAGGTTTCAAATTCTGATTTCTCTCTATTGATTTGCTACCTTGACACTGTAACGAATATGTCGAGGACTGCTGACACACCTCTGCAACTCAAGGTTCCCCTTTCGCTAAAAGGATTGTATCATCCATGTACTGAAGAATAGAGATCGATATCTCCAACTTCGAATAGCCACTGCAAAACCCCCATGTGACTACACAGTCAACCATAAACGACAAAGCATCAATAGTAAGAACAAGGAGGAGTGGTGTCAAAGGACACCTCTGTCGGACACCCTGTTGCGACTAAAAATACCCTCACTTTGTTTGACCATTCACTAGTACTGCACATGACGTTGTCATGATACATCTTTTCATTCATGCAATCCATCTATCTGGAAAACCACACCTGTTTAAAGATGCATAGATGAAGCGCCAATCAACGCAGTCATATGCCTTGGAGAAGTCCACCTTCCACATCACACCTTTTGCTTTCTGCATATGCCAGTCTGTCATAATCTCATATGCCACGATCACACTGTCTATAAGGTGTCTACCCGGGAGGGAAGCGGTCTGAACCGACGACATGATTTTATTTAATAATCTCCTCAAGCAATTTGCCAAGTTCTTTGCCATATTCAAGTAGACTACATTTGATAGGGCAATGGGCCTATACTCCTCTACTCTTGTAGCAACATCTTCTTGGGAAGAAAGAAAAGAAAGGATCGGTTGAACCTATTAAAGCCAAAGTTCCCCTAAAGAAAGGATCGATTGAACCTATTAAAGCCAAAGTTCCCCTCCACAAACTCTGTCACCACCTCCATTATCTCATCTGCAATGAGATTACAAAATTCTCGGTAGAAGAATATCGGGAACCCATTTGGGCTAGAACACCCATCTGGATTAAGTGCGGATAGAGCCTCATGAACCTCCTGCACCCCAAATGGCCTTGTCAGATCCTCCACATTAGTATCCGAAATGTGGTTTACCCCTAAGCCAAGCCACCTCGAATTGTTGTGAGAAGTCCACTTGTTCATGTTCTTGAAGTACTGTATTACAACCCTTACAACCTCCACCTCCCTGTGCTCTTCCACACCCTGACCTTGATCGAGTGGATCATGTTCTTCCTTCTTCTGCCATTTGCGATAATATGAAAGAATCCGGTATTTGCATCACCCACCTTCAACCAATTTTGCCTTGATCTTTGATTCCATTCACACTCCCTCTTCCTATCCTCATTTTCCATGATCTTCTGAATGACTCAGTTCAAAATCTCCTCATCCAACTCTCTGACGTTCTCTAGTAAGTCCAGTCTCACCAACTCATCATGGGCTTGGTTCCATCTCAAACCTTGCTCAGCCCTAGTGACCCTCTTGATAACCAGGAGCCTAAGTCGTAGTGCAACCAATTTCAAGGCTAACCTCACGGTGGCCAGACCCTCCACCTCCAAACTCAAAGGAAACAATCAAGTCGTAGAAGTCTTTCTCCAGCATCCAACATCGCTCAAATCTAAAGTATAATGAAGCCATTTCCACTGCATGTATTTAAATACATTTGCGTATGATTAAATCTCGATCTAGGTAGTGAAGCAACTCCCACTAATTGAACATCTCCAAGGACTTGATTGGCAAGAGAAACCGGTCGATTCGTGACCTGGATGATGAGCTCCTCCACGTATACTTGTAGTTCGCCGCATCAAAAGCCTCTAGATTTAGCTCCCCTGCCTGGTCAGCAAAAAGTCCAAAGCCTGGATCCTGTGCTCCTCTCTCACCAGGCCTATCCTCTATGTAGGGCATAATATTGAAGTTTTCACCCACCACCAATGCTGCTTCCTGAAACCTCCCCCTAGTGTTCCAACTCATCCCACAAAATCGATTTGGAGAATCTCTCGAGATGTACACCAAAGAAACAATAAGGTAGGACTGATTCGCCTGGTTAACCAATAGCTCCGAGATCGAATGAACCATCTTCACCTCATCAACCAGCTCGAAAAGGTTCCCATTTCGTGCAACCACGATTCCCCTACAGCTTCCATTCACCAACACCACCCTAAACTCCGTTAGATAATGGCTTGGAGTGGAGCTCCATCTCACAGAATCCCTCGAATCAATCTTTGTTTTTGCAGGCATGCCTCATCAATCTTCCATGCAACGAACATGGAGCTGATTGCCAACCTCTCCTCAGGTTGACCCAGCCATCGAACAATCCATGAAAGGACTTTCATTGAGAATCCAAGGAGACAATCCTAGCCATCTTAACCCCCACCGTTCGTGCAACCTCCATCTCAAAGAGTGACTCCGACACATCTCCATCCTCTACCAAAATGTACTCCGTCAAACCTCCCTCTGAATCGTTCCCGACATTTTCCACTCGCCCCTTCCACTGTGCCAACTTCCTCCTAGACCACCAATCGTTCTTCCTCTTATCCTTCGCCCTCTACTCTACCACCCTGATAATACCCCTCTTCAATCACACACTCCTGCCTTGTGACTTCATAATCCAAAGCATCCACCCGTCGATGCTTCCTCAAGAAGCATCGACGCTGCATCACTGCCTCCTTCATTGTACCTGAATATCTGATTAATCCCTGCCAATGCTTCTTCGTTTTGCTAAGATCATCCCCTCTCCTCACCTTCGCATGTCGAGGCACCATAGCGGAAGACCTATTTCTTCTTGTCGCTCGCTCAATCGTAGAAGCCTCCGACCCGTGCCTTCTTACTGCATCATTACCCGCCGTAGAGTATCTTCGTGCCCAGGAACACCCCCCAGCAACAGTCCCAGAGAGACCCTTGGCTTGCATGAGGTCTTGAACCAACATCTGGGGTATCTCCTCCATGATTAGCAATAACGGATCCTCCATCAGGTTTAAATATTTGTCCATATCCGAAATTTCAGAGCCGAAACGTGTTTCAACATTTTATGCTAAGCTCTGGTCAATATCACATATCATTTGACCCTCCAAGGTGTCATGTTCGACAGCAAGACTCAAGTTCATTGGGTTGGCGAAGCAACCCGATATAATCAGGTTGCCGAAAAAACCTGAATTCAAGACATTCGAGTCAGACTCGAATAACACCACAAATTGGGTGACATCAGCATTTCCCAATGAAGTCACCGTACAACCTCCCCCGAATCATGCGACCTCTATAACTCATGCCGCCTCCATAAATCTTGTCATAAGGTACGACTCTCGAACTTCTCCAACAACTGTTAGCAACACCTTCGATGCCCTCCCCTCCACCGTGGGGCTTCTCATCTAGAGGCACGGGCTTGATTGCCATCGGTCTGCTGCCAAGCCACATCGTCGCTCTCATCGGGATCGGAGGCTTGGAGCCCCTCATCAGAGCGAGTACTTTCGGGACCTCTCCTGGCTGCAACATAGTTAGACATCCTTTCTCTCATGGATTAGCACCTCTCGTAGAGCCTCTGCCTTCCGGCATCTCGGAGGGACTCTCATAATGTTCATAAACTAGGTCTTGTCGACTCCCCCTGGAGTTCCATCTAAGTACCTCTGTCTTCGCCACTAGAGAATCCTTCTCGATTCCGGTGGCAAACACCACTTCAAAGCCCCCTTCGTTACCTTTTTCGCACACATCGTAGAGAAACCCATAGAAGCCCACTCAAAAGAGAAAGCATATCCACCTTCGCCCTGGACACTCTCGCTGCCAACAAGCCATCTTGGATCGGTCGCAATGACTCCTCACCTTCCCTAATTAGGAGACCTTCCATAGGTAGTCCATACACTACTCCCTCATATGAAAGAAAGCGTTGGCGAACACCTCTTTCGGACGAGTCTTTTGATGATCTATATGATCTGCTTCAGCTTCGTGTGGTGTCCGACGCATTGCCTGTGGTTTATTCTTCAACAGGGAACCTTTGGCTGAATAGCCTCCCCGACTATGACCCAAGAAACCACAACGGAAGCAAAGCGGCTCCATTGCGGCACATGTCTTCAAGATGTGGTCCTCCTCACCACACCAGAAGCACCACGAAGCCTCTCCCTCCTTGCGATTCAGCCTCCAAGTGCCTCTCCGCTTTTTCACGCCACTCCAAGGTCCCTCCCCTGCCAACTCCTCCATGATGGAGTCATCTGCGGCCTCTACATCGGCCCTTCTCACCTCCTTGATACTCTCGCCGATAAGGATGGCCCTCCGATCTCTGGAAACCAGGGTCTCATGCCTGCTCTCTCCTCCCTCTCCCTCACCGTTTCCGCTCCCTCGTGCTTTCTCCACAAGTTTCCCCACTCAGAGTTAGTTGTTATGACATTCTTAGATGGATTCAATCTTGCTTATCAGATGATGACATACACCATGTTGTTCTCCTAGAGGTATACAACAATCTCGGTCGCCTTAGCATCTCCTAACGACAGAGGCACTAGAGTGCCAAACTACAGTTCTTACTATTCCTTTTGTGTGTAAATCAGTGTGTTTGGAGGAGGTCGTGGAGGCCCTAGTAGAGCTACCATTGGACCGGTTGATCCCACCATTTTGCACACTAAGGAGACATGTTGGACCAAGTATGACAAGTCTCAATGATTGCATGTCTACCACTGACTAATGCATGGTTGATATAGTGAATCTCTTGGACCTATCTGGGACACATTGTTCATACATTTGGTGCATATTTTGATATGCTTCTAAGATTGTAACAATATACACATGTTTTTGCTATGGATTTCTTTTAACAAAAAGGTTGGATGTTTGCTAAAAAATGGTTCCTTTATTCATGAAGTAAAGACAAATTAGTGATGTTGTAAACATTGTTATATCTAATAATGCCATGACATTTTTTCATTAGTCGCTTGATTTTTATCTCTCCATTATTCATTAGATGCGTGCTCATATTTCCCAAGAACTAGATGTTACTTAATGCAAATGTTGTCGCACTCCATACGTTGCTAATACCTTGTCTATTTTCGCAAATGTTCTATTATCTTATCAGGGTGGCATCATACTTATATGCATCTTATCACTCACTTCTGTCGTTAGGGATTAGTGAGAAACTTCCTTTGGAGGTCTTGTACCCTGGTTGCCCTGTTTAAGTTGTATCACCCCAGATTTTTGGTTGTGTTTCTTTTGTACATCATTTAGAGTTCAGAAGGGACATGATGGCACCACGGATGATTAAGTGCATCTTTGTGAAGTATGCTAAGCATAGGAAAGGTACCGATGTTTATATCCTCGACCTTGCTGTCACTATATCATTGCAGATTTGATTCTTTTGAGCCCACTCCTAAACTGCAGGGATCGACCTGTGGTTCGTCCATTAGAGGATACATTACAGTTTGCACCTATATCTTGTTTACATATTTTCCTATGCTAGATGATAATGGGTTCTAAGTTCTGTACAAACATCACACATTGTATCTCTCAATCACAACCAATGCCTTCACCTAAAAGTAGCTCTTGAACTTGATATTTTTAAGATTAATATTTTATCTAGTGAGATATACATGTGTCAAGACAGATAATGCAAAGGATCTTATTGTTTCAATTTTGCTCAGAAAGAAGCCTAGCAGTTCCACACTGCACTTGATCTCGAAGGCAATGTTCATAGTTCAATTGAGTGTCGGCTGCAAATAGCTTGCAAAAAGACTGTTGGCACCATACTTCCATGATTCTCACATTCAAGCTCTTCTTTAGCTTGGTGGAAGGGGGCTATGGAGGAGGAGATGGTAGGTCTCATATCTAGGGGGGCTTGGACTATAATGGACCCACCCTTGTTGCAACCTAGTTGGATTAACAAAGTTTTATACATAAAGCACAATCTAGGAATCCGATACTAGACACATGGTCAGATTTATTGCCAGAGGTTTTGCTCATCTATACATATGGGTTTGACTTCTTTTGTACTTTCTCCCTAGTTGCTTGTTTGTTGACTCTTCGGCTGTTCCTTTGGTTTTCTACATGATAACCAGTCATTACATCAGTTGAAGTAAAGAATATATTTATATATTGAGATTTATAGGAAGTCGTGTGTATGCAACACACCGCAAGTTCTGAGCTTCTAGGGGCTATTATAAGGTCTGTTCATTGAAAAAGACCATGTGTATTCTTAAGTAGAGCCCCTCTTATAAGAACTAAAGAGCAATGACTTTGCCATGTCATAAGAAAGGAAGGTGCACAATTGACATGTTTGTCTAAATTGGTAACATCTTCTGACATGTAATGATGAGCAAGGAATCATGGAGATGAAGAAGCTGCTAGTTGATCACTTCAAGGTCAAGGATCTGGACCATTGAAGTGCTTCCTCGGGATGAGAGGTTACCCACAGTTGGAGGACTCGTTTTGTCTTAGAGAAATTATGCATTTGATCTGCTGCTGGAGGCTGGCGTGTTAGGTGTCACACTGACTTAGATTGCCATGAATTCTAAGGCTCGACTATACGTGGAGGACAAGCAGGCTGATGAGTGGAAGTATCTACGACGGGGGGGGGGGGGGGGGAGGCTTTTTTATCCTATTGACACAGACTTGATATTCCGTGATATGGGAAAGTTTATTTAGATTTTTTTTTTGAAAAAACGGAGGGGTGGAAAGCTTATTTAGTTGATGAGTTGGTTGATAAAAGCCCCCTGCGATGCCACCATTGGTACTGCTATGGTACAACAAGGCGACATGAAAGGAAGTCTTCTTTACTAAATATCCATCTTTAAGCATTACAACGTAATGCGATGTCGATTATATTAGGATGCATGGAAGATCGAAAGGCTATAAAGGCTACCAATGCTGTCTGTACTTACCTAAGGGCAACCATGATCACCTGGAGGAGCAAGAAACACAGTGACCCTCTCTCTCAAGCAGAGAGTGAATACATGCAATGATCCAAACCTCTTCAGTGGATCTAGATTGTTCTTACAAATCTTGACATATCATCTGAGTGCATCAAACTTGTGGAGGTCGAGTGCAATTAACTGAAGATCTCATCCACAGAGGTCTTCTCTGGACTTTTGATGTCTCTTCTTCAGATTATATGGTGGACCAAGTTCACCAAGGCACACCCAAGAGCTCTAGTTGAGCATTACTGTAACAACAAGAGTATGAAAAATATCTATCCTCTAACTTGAGGGGGACTATTAAGAGTTTGAGCACCACCTCTTCAATGCCACTGATGTATTTTACTTCCTTCGTGTCTACCCTAATCGTCGCCTCTCTTTATAAAAAGATTATTGCTCTCTTCTTGATATATCAAAATATTCTCTTCTACAAATGTCAATATATGAGTTAGCTGTGGGCGGTTTTGTGGATCTAGAGGAATGCAATGGTGTTCACGCACAAACGATATCATGTGAAAAAGATAGTGCATAATGCCAAGGCCTAGTATTAGCCATGCATTAGTATTTAGGAATATAGGCAGTGACGATTATTTTCTAAATGATTTTAGATGATTCATGCCCCTGAGACAAGTGACCTTGGGAGGGATTAATATTGGACCAATAAAACAATGCAGTCTAACGAGTAATATGATATTTAGTGCATTTTATCCTAATTTTGTGCTGTAGGTTTTCCCCATATTTGGCAGGTCACAAATCAAATAATGTTTCTTCTTGAATTGCAGTTACTGAAACACCAACAGACCATCGAAAAGCTGGTTGAGGAGAATGAGAAGCTGCGCCGTGCACTCATCAACGATCTGGGGATATCACCGAGTAAACTCAAAAGTGGTCCTGAAATTGTGACCAAATCTGAGTACCCTTGCTCTGACTGTTATGAATGTCGTCGGAGACGGAGAAAAGGCAAATGATCCCGAGGACATCAATGACCTCTACCTGACACCAGAGTTAAAGATTTAGTTCAATTCCTTTGGAGGAATAGAACATCATTCTCGGAGAATTGTCTATAGAGAAGCAGATGTGGTGAAGCACTTGCCGTTTTTGATTGTTTAATATTGCTTAGTCTTTTTAGGTATTACACATTGAGAAGTTGGCGGCATTGTAAGCATTATACAAAGAGGTAGGACACATCTAAGCTCCCATAGTTGTAGTTTGGCTGTTCCGAGTTTTGCCTCTCAATCGTTGTCGATGACTTGTAACATATCTATGAGGTTTTATGTTATTTTCGCTACTATGATTTGGTCTATATCAACATAGAATAAATATACCCAATGAGCCAATAGCTTTGAATGATTTTTGGAGACGCGACTTTTTCAAGCGTAGTACATAAAATATAATCATTATTCAAAAAAAGGATTTTTATACTTGTGCCCATCTGAGTTTTTTAAATAACGTTTATGCCTCTAACTTTTTTGCAATAACACATGTATCTAGATCCTTATACAATTTACAATATTGTCCTGTTAGTGTAATATTATGTCACACTTGTAATAAGGGAAGGGCACAACTTTGATTTTGTAAGCTACACAAGGATACAAGTGTAACTGCTAGAGGCTACGTGCTATTGGAAAAACTTGGAAGGACATAAGTGTATAAATACCTAAAAAATCAGTGTTATAAATATAAAGCAATTTTCCATTGAAAAAATACATGTCAGTATCTGGTTAAACGAAAATCACTTCCAAAAAAGTATACAAATGATTGGAATAATTTTATAAAAACAAGAGTAAATTACAACAAAGCCCTTGAACTATACAACTGTTTTCAATTTTATACATGAACTTTAAAAGGAAACAATGTGATATTTGATCGTTAGTATTCGTCGTTAGAAAGATAAAACAATCAACTAAATTTCAATAGTCAATGACTACATTGCAGGAATAGAAATGGAGAATAAGAAGAATAATGGTACATTCTTTGTTCGGCTGGAAATATAGGAATAAAGATAATAATGTTAAATAATGATATGTAAGGTGGAATAAAGATATGAATAAGGGTAGAATAATGTAAAATATTGAAATTTGGATAGGAATAGCCATACTTTTGACAACCATGATGGACAAAGATTTGTCCCCTTATTACGTGGTTATTCTCGAAACGAAAAGGTCTTATATGAGAAATTAATGCAAAAGAACTTGGAGAGGTCAAAGTTGAACTATACCGCAAGATTGGTTTGCGTATTAACATCTTTGGATGCTTCCAAATATAGAGCATGCTCCAAAAACGGAGGGAGAGTTGAAGTACGTGGACAAGGACAAGCACATTAGGTAGGCTTTCTGATTTGTTTTTAGCTATAGCTTTTAATGCCTTTTTGTAGATTGACATTGTTCTCTTGTCTATTTGTCTTACAAACATCACTTATATGGACGACTTATGCAGGACTTCCACTGCAGGTCTCTTCACACAAATGGCATTTATCACCGCCACCACCACCAGCAACAACCACTACCATGTCCAGCTCCCCTCACCACCACGACCATTGCCACGGCTTTGGGATCAACTTAGTAGCTTCACCTGCTTCTCCCCATCACCAACTATTGCAGCTCTACTCTACTTGAAGGATATGAGGAAAATCCTCAAGCGCATCACGGAAGCGTGATGATCGTATCACATACGATCATGAGCGACTAGTCATACTAGTGCTCGATGCAGCGGAATTTAAATTTTTTGAAAAGGATGAAACCGCATGATCCAAGAACATTCTCGGATTGTTTCATCTAACCACAACAAGGATATAGGAATATCTCTTGGAGCGTGGTTGCGATCTAGCCTCTAAAGGAAGAGACCTCCTGTCTCAAGTCTGATCCGTCGGAGGAGACGCTTGCGAGCGCGGGGATGAGTCACGTGCTTCTCGCAATCCAAGTCAATGTCCCAAGCAATGGATATCCTGATCTCGTCTCATGAGATCGAACGCCTTCTTCATGAGCGCCACACACCAAAGAAGACGGATAGCCAATAGTCGTCGAGACGGAGCACAATGGCAAGGCGACGACGAAAAAGATCTTCTCTCTATAAGAGTGGACGACCACTCAAGATGAGAGAGAGAGAGAGGGTATGTGTGAGAATGAGAGAGGGAGAGAAAGACTTTGTGTGATTTCATGTAACTCGAAGAGCAATGATTGCCTCTTCTTATATAGGATTTTGGGAGTCCATGGATCCCAATCCATGGATAACACAAAATCAACGGATGAGATTGATTTGTATTTCTTTCAATGGCTAAGATGTTGTTGTAAAGACACAACAACAAATGATTTAATTTAAATTAAATTTCATTGATAAATTAACGAAATTAATTTCAAATTAAATCATCTTTGACTAGAGAAGAGATAATTAGGAGACTAAATCAATCCCTTAAAAAAAGGGGAGGGCTACTCTTCTCCTCATGGAGAATTCTAGCCATCCACTTCTCTTGGGTAGACTTGGTCTATCACTTCTAATTATCATGAGATCTCATTATCTCATGATATATCATGATCTCTTGTCGATAATATTTTCACCAAAAAATAATTCCAAATTATCTTATAGAAAATATCAACCATGTCATTTAAATTATGTGAATCTCATTCACAACCCAAAACAAAATGTAATTATATTTTTAATTAATCCTTTAATGTGAATCCAATACATTAACAATTAATAAACAAATATAAATTACAAAAGTCTCTCTCTGATATATTATAAATCTTATTTACAATATACCTGGATAATTGGATAGTACTATCCACATTATCCATATTTATAATAATTAAATCTCATTTAATTACATTGGATAATCATTCTCAAGCATTCAAATAATGTGAATCAAATTCACATTATTCGTGATAATTAAATCACATTTAATTATCCATTTCTCATTGCTTAGACATAATTCAACTTTGTAATTATTCTTGAACTCTTTCAAGAATAATGTACTTTCTCCACAGATGCTTGGAGATAAGGACATGGCGTTGTATTATACCACGTATAGTGACTTGGATATTGAGATCACATCTCAAATCCAGATCCCATAGATAGGGATGAGCGTTGGGCTGGGAGGGCCCAGCCCGAACCCGAATTATTTATGGTCCGGGCATGGGCCAAAGATTTAGGCCCATTTAATAATTAGGCCAGGCTCGGGCTTAGCTCGGTCCAACCCATTAGGCCCGTTAGCCCGGCCCACATAACAACCCAAATATAGGCTCGTTAGCCCGATTGCATAGGCCACTTACAAGCCCATATTTAGGCCCGAAATAGCCCCTGGTGGGCCTTAGTCAGGGAATTTTGGAGACTTAGCCGCTAGGGCACCCCACCCGACACCCCCCCCATTCGAAATCTACTCCCCCGATTCCTTGAAATCCCACCCTCCCCCGCCACTCCTTCCGTCCTTCGTTCCTCCGCGGCGCGAACCCCGCCCTCCTCCGCTCAGCCTCGCCTCCCCCCCCCCCCCCCCCCCCCCCGCGGCTGCGGCTGCCCGCGTCAAGCGACCCCCCCCCCCCCCCCCCCCCCGCACACATGTGGTCCTGCAGAGTGCGGGCCTGCTGCCTTTGGCCAGTGGCTGCCGCACAAGCGTTGCGTCCCACACAAGCAACCACCTCCCCTCGCGGCCTCCCGCACAAGTGCTGTGTCTGCCCTGCCCGCATCAAGCGCCCCCTCTCCCCCCCCCCCCACACATGCGGTTGCGGGCCTGCCGGCATCAGCCCCCCCCTCGCCGTTGCGTCTACCCTGCCCACATCAGCCCTCGTCGCCCTATTTGCACTGTAAGGATACTCTCAAGTTCTCAACTCAAGCTTTATGTTCATAATAGTATGTGTTATTTAACATTCATTTGTTGTAAATTACATTGGATATTGACATTGATGTTAAGTTTTTAATAAGGATGATAATTGCGAAAAAATGTTCTTAGAAATCAATTTGAAGAGTATAATCTAACATGGTATTTAACTTTAGATGTCGGATACTAATCAAGAGATGCAAGATCTAGTGGAAGAGAATCCTCCAATGACACATTCAGGAGAACCTTCAGAACTTAATGAGGTTGTGACTAAAAAGAAACATGGAAGACAGCTAAAATCATGGGTTTGGAAGCATGTTACAAAAATCGGGATGGTAAATGGACGAGAGATGTGCAAGTTAATTATTGTAAGGCACAATTATCTTGCGGGGCAAAAGGTGGGACAAGTCACATCGATCGTCATTTGAACCTTATTTGTCCATATTATAACAAATAATTAAAGTCCCGGGCTCTTTTGAACTTTGCCAATTTTGATCAAGGAAGCGGCACATGGAAGTTTGAACTAGATAGAAGTAGGGATGATTTCACGAGGTGGATTATATCTAGTGAATTGCCCTTTAAGGTTATTGATAACCCAAAGTTTCAAACTTTTATATCAAATCTTCAGGCCAAGTACAAGTTTATGTCCAGATTTACTCTTCAAAGAGATTACAAAAAATTGTATGAGAGTGAAAAAATGAAATTGAAGATGATATTGATATTAGTTGGAAGAATTTCCCTCACAACTGACATGTGGACATCAATTCAGAACTTAGGTTACATGGTTGTTACTGCACATTTTGTTGACAACAATTGGAAGCTACAAAAGAAGATTCTATGCTTTTGTGTCATTTATACACGTCATACAGGGGAGAATATTGCAGATATGATTGTGAATCGCCCGATAGATTGGAATATGACGAATTTGTGTACCATCACACTTGACAATGCATCAACTAATGATGTTGTTGTACGGAATTTAGTTGATCAGTTATCTCAGAAGGAAACACTACTCATGGGTGGACTTTTTTCCATGTGCGATGTTGGGCACACATCTTGAATCTTGTAGTTCAAGATGGACTTTCCGAGATCAAAGAAATAATCACAAAAATCCGTAATCTTGTTAAATATGTGAAGTATTCAACTAGAAGATTGCAGTTTTTAAAGACATTGCCAAACAAGAACAGATTGAAATAACAACAGGTTTGAGGCTTGACGTCAGCACTAGGTGGAACTCTACCTTTTTAATGCTTGAGTCTGCTATAAAATATCAAAAGGTTTCAATCGTTTGGGGCGTGATTTCCATTTATCAGGGACACCTTCTGCGAGTGATTGGAAAAAAAAGCTGAGAATGGTCAGTGGTATCTTAGAGAAGTTTTATGTTGCCACCAAGGTATTCTTTGGACAGAAATATTCAACTGCGAATTTATTCTTTGGTATGATTTTTTGAGATTGAAAAGCATCTCCAAACTATCCTGAATCATGATGATGTAGCTATCAGAAATATGGCTTCAAAGATGTATGTGAAGTTTGATAAATATTGGAGGGAGAGAGAATCTATTTTGCCTCTAGTATTGGCATCAATTTTGGATCCACGTTACAAGTTCGACCTCATAAGATTTGCTTATTCAGAACTTTACCCCGAGGATGAAGCCGCGCAATATGTTGAATGGGTTAGTCAAACTTTTTATAGCTTATTTGATGATTACTCTGCTAAGTACATGGCAAGTTTTTCGAACGAAATGTCCACATCAAAATCCATTCAAGAAGATGTATTCTGTCCAACAATGATAAGCAGGGTAATGCTAGACAAGTTCTTTAAACAGAAAAAGTGAGCGGTTCTTGTGTTACAGGAAAATCAGAGGTTGAAATCTATTTAGACGATCATTCCGCAGATAATGAGTAGGGTGACAACTTTGATGTCCTGAGGTGGTGGGAATTGAACAAGAGCAAGTATCACATCTTATCCGCTATGGCTCGTGACATTCTGGCAATACTTGTATCCACTGTGGCTTCTGAGAGTGCTTTTAGTACGGGCGGTAGAGTTCTTGATACATATCATAGTAGACTTGATCCGGAAACGGTGGAGGCATTGATTTGCGCAGGAGACTGGATCCGTGCGGATGAGCCAGAGAATTCAGATTATGAAGAAGGAGATGACAAGGAGGATCTAGAAGAGAATGAATTTGGTAAGTATCTACTTAACATTCAATCAATATTCTCTATTACCATTTTACTATATCTATTAAACATTTATCTTTATTTTAGATCCAAGATGCAATGAACCTTCTAACTAGTTTGTCAACATATTTGATAAGCAAGTCTGATTATACCAGGTAAAATACATTTGGTTTGATGTTAATAAATATTTACAAGTTTTAGTAGTATCACTATTTATTTTCTAACAGTTATTAAAATATTTTTGCAGGTGGAAACTGTGGAATCATTGAGTGAAAATCTCACTTCATCTTTCAGAGGATTTTGTGAAACGTCTTTTTTCTTATTTCTTGAAGTTTTTACGAACAATGAGCAATTTGGAAGTTTTTTTCATTATTGTTTTCATAAACGATGAACTATGGGAATCCTTATTTTATTGTTTGGAAGTTTTTATTGTTTTTCATTATTTGCATCTTCGAATGACAAATTGCACCTTTTTTAAAGATTGAGTTGTATTTGTAGGTATCCGACAGAAAAGAGCAAGAAGATCAAGATGTTTAATTCTCAAGGTATCTATTTTTCAGGTCATTGTTATGATATATTCACATTAGTCCATCTCAGTAATACACATGTTGGAAATTATTTCTTCATTGCGGAATTTGGATTCGACATCGGTGTCTAGACTTTGATCTCTCACTTTGATATACACATCTGGATTTAATGAGGGAGTTGATGACAGATTAATCCACTTGAGCCTTGAGGTACATTTTTCAATCTGTTTGTTTACTATTGCTGCATGCTAGCATCCTTGTTGATTGGTTCTACTTTATTATTTAGACATGTTTAAAAAATATCTCTATGAAACTCTTTCCATTATCGCAGAGTAACATGATAGGAGTATCAGAGGAAACTACGCCAAGTTCTAGGATGAACTTGTGCAACCACACCTTCTCCTTTTGCAACATCCGATGTGGCAATATATTTAGCTTCTATTGATGAATCTGCTGTAGTGTCCTGCTTCTTGCTTCTCCAGCTCACAGCACCACCATTCAACAGGGACACAAACCACGATGTCGACGATCATCAATATCCGACTGGAAGTCTAAATCTGTGTATCCCAAGACTTGGAGATCACCACCTCAATAGACCAAGATGTAATCTTACGTCCACCTTAGATACTTGAATATGTTCTTCACTGCATTGCAATGTTGCTCTCCATAAAAGGACTGGTAACAACTTACCACTCCCACTACATGGCAGATATATGGACTAGTACTCATTGATGAAACTCGATTTCATCATCTTTATTTTCTATTATTAACCCGCTTGCTTAAATAGATGTCAATAAAATCCAGTTAATGCTCTGTAATTAACAGAGTCCTAAATAAATTAAAAACCACAAAAAATGGCAAAATAAAAATCCATGGTATTTTTAGACTTAAAAATACCTTCAAAAATATTTCGGGTCTTTGTTTGATGTCATCTCCAGTTTTGGCCAACATGAAACTTGTAGATCTCGTCAAGATCTACAACTTTCATGTTTTGAGTTTTCTCAAATTCGGCCATTATAGCCTTCAAAAATAAAAAATTCCATCTGAATAATCTGATTGGGCCACGTGGCCCAATCTGGGCGCGCCACGTGGCCCCGCCCCTCTTGTCTCATCCGCCCTTGATCTGGGCCGTTGGATCTTTACTTGATCCAACGGCTCTACCTTCTCCTCTTGCGCCTCAATCCCTAGCCGTCTGATCCAACCTCGCCTCTCATCGTCACCATCCGTCAACGCCTGTATCCCCTTTCGCCACGTAGCAGCCTTGTGCACCCCACGATCATATCGGGGCTGCTCTATCTGAGCCGCTAGCTTCGCAACCATCACCAGCCCTTCGATCATGCACCCTCTTCACATCACTACCGTCCGCTAGCGCGCAAGCCTCACCGCGACACCTGGCATGCTCTTGATGCTTCGATCATTACACCGTCGATCTGATCCAAACCGTCCCTACGCGCCCTCATCAGGACCGTTGGATCTGACGATCCAACGGTCCGGACCTCGTCTTCCTCCTCCCGCAAGCTCCGCCCGAGCCCCTCGCCTCGCAGACCTCCTCCGTCCTTCTATTTTTAGCCGCCTCAACTCACCACCTCTCCTCTCCCTAACCATCCCACTACGCTCCCCATTCCTCCATGATTCGCGCGCATATCTCCACTAAACTCGATCCATTTCCAGTCGCCCCATGCGCACCCTTGAAACCCGCGACTCCACTCATCAACTCCGCCATCACCACCTTTAAATACCACGCCTCTGCCCCACTTCACCCTCGTCCATCGACCAAGGGGGAGAGGCCTAGCCCTCCAGCTCCTCCCTGTGACAAGGGGAGGAGCTCGGATTGAGCGACAATGGCCTTCTTCCCCGATGAGACCCACCACCGATCCCGGCGGTGCTGCGGAGGCGCCAGCCCCGCTCGAGCTCCGAGGAGTAGCCGACCTCGACGTACGACGACCCGGGCCTCTTCACCGACGCCCAGCCCAGGCCACAACCTCCATCTCCGGTCAGGTAAGCCCTCTGATCTCCTCTTGTTTTTCTCTTGATTTTTGCCTAATTTTCTATGCCTCTATATGATCTACTCCGCTCCATTGATCACCCATTAAGCTTCGCCATCCATCCATCTTCCTCGCCGACCCTACCGATCACCCCCTTCCTCCGTTGCAACCTCCTTCACCCCCAATCTTCCTCCTCTGCCGGAGGCGGAGGAGGACCCACTAAGGGCTTCGCCTTCTGCGCTCCACCAGAGCCCTCCGTCCACTTCAGCTCGCACGCACACACCGCTAACACTTCTTGCAGGTCTATCAACGTCATTGGTCGGACTTCGGGCGGAGCTGAGTTCTAGAGCTCCGCCTCCGGCGACCAATTGTCGATCGAGCATTCCAGGTGTCCCCGCGTCTTCTCCGACCTCAGAGCTTGATCGCCAGAGCATCCGCGATCGTCACCGGTCTTCACCGAGCGCAGCGAGGCGCGGTGGAGCTCCAGGCCTCACGCCGGAGCTCCAATCGCGCCGCCACCCTACGGAGGAGAAGACAGAGCAGATACCGTTGGATCTCGCCCCCCCGGCGGAGATCCAACGGCCCTGGAGCGGCCACGTCGACTTCTCCGGAGCACGGAGGCTCGGTGGAACCGAGCCCCGCCTGAGTCAATCTCGAGCCACCACGTGGCCCGAGCCACCTGCGACGGCCACCCGAAGCAAGCGCCGACCCTCGCCTCCATCCGAGCCTGAGATCACGTGCTACACGCACGTGGCTGTGGGCTTTTTGCATCGGTGTCCTCGCACCTTCCACAAATTGCATCCAGGTCCTGATATACGTGGCACAACCAGAGACCACGCCGAGCCTGATCGCCACCAAGCCTGGAGGCTCGGATATCCCGAGCCAACCCGAAGCAGCAGCGAGCCTCTACCAAGCCCGAGCCGCACTCCGAGCCTGGATAGCGCGTGCAGGGCACGTGCTTTTTGGGTTATTTGCAGAGTCGCCCACAACCTTCCACAAATTGCAAACAGGTCCTGAGCACGTGCAGCACCTGCGCGCCTGGGGTTATTTGCACTCATACCCTTGCGGGTTTCAATAATTGCAAATATACCCCCGCGCGTATGGTTTATTTACAGGGAAGTCCTCCAGACTTATTTTTATTGCATTTGAGTCCTTCCCAGGGATTGGTTTGTAGATATTTTTCATGTTTTTATTTCATTTATTCCCCTGGCTTCTTCTATGCATATCTTGAGCTATGTTTATCCGATTGAGATGATTTTAGTTTCGTTTTAAAGCTGATCTGATGATCTTTCTAATGGCATGCTTAGTTGTTGTCTTGGACACAATGAGTCTTATGAATTATTTTAGAGTCATGTGTCTATCAGAATTTACTATGATGCCTTGCTTAACATTGTTCATCAAATCAGCCCTTTCAATTGAACTCGAAATTAACTCTTATTTATTTTTTGCTCATTAATTTCACCTAGGGCATATTTTAGTTGCATTACATGGAATTTATTTGCATTATAAAAAAATGCATATTTATTTTTAATGCATTGTGTTGTGGTGTCTGTATACTTTGACCTATAAATTTGCTTCGACTCAACACTTAGTTAAATAAATAGAAATCTGATTAATACGAGAGAAGCGCGTGTCCCTGAGTTCGACCTTGGTTTCTTGCCAAGTAAAATAAAAATTAACGACCATCGCATTCTTATTTAACCCATATCAATGAGGTGGTCTCTTTGATGACCAAACTCGGCCCGACTGCTACGACATGTTGAGGTGCTAAAAACGCACTCTTAAAGGGCCGATTTTGCCGGCTCGTCAAATGGCGCTGTTGCCGGGGACACGTCTCATTTTTTGTATTTTTCTAGATTTTTGTTTATTTAATTTAGTGTTCATTTTATAGGTCAATTTGTCAATTCATTTTGCATTGTAAAATTCTCTTCTTTATCGATCTCTAACTATTGCTTTTGTGCAGGGCCCTTGATGGTTCAAGGAGGTGAGGAGCTGGATGCTTCCCGATGAGAAGAGCCGCAGAAGTACACTTGGAGTACGTCGAGAAGAAAGAAAAAAATGTCTTGCATTTTTATTTCCATGTAATAATTTGTCGTTTACAGCGGTCTTCGATTGAAGACTCGCGGTTGTAATCGAACGATCATGATTGTGTGGGGATCGTCCCCACTTGAGTGTCGACTTAGGACCAGGCACGCGGCTCTTTGAGCAGTTTTCACTTTTCTTCTTTTACGTGCTTGCTCGTAGGATAGGACACACTTTAAACTTAGACGCACTTAGTCTCGCATCACTTAGCTACAATTAATGAAAATCAAGCACCGCTAATAGATGCATGATTAGGTACGACTTTTCGACTTGCATACATGTTGAATCGGGTTTTCACAACGGCCCCAGTTTTTCACGGATTTATTGTCAAATCACTGCATGATTTCTCGCTTAGCTTAGATCGCGATTTTTATCGAATACATGTTTTTCTCGGCTTTCTTTCTCCTAGCTTGATCACCTAGGTTAACGGAAAAAGGGAATGAGCGGTAGACGATGATTTCTTGATTTTTGGGCTAACCATAATTCAGTGATAACCTAAAGTAAAATTGGAACTGTTAATTGCAAGTCAACCAAAAATGGAGTAAAATTTGGTTTTGGGAGAGCAATACCCTCGCTTACGCAATGATTTTCACTTCAAATCTTTTCTTCGCATAAAAATCTAATGTTTTATCACCAATAAAACCAACAAGATAATAAACCAACCTTGGTTGGTTTCATGTGTGAGTTGGTGAAACTAAGGGTTTGCTTGCTTGATTGAGCCATGCTTGTGCAACACACACCCCAAAACCTTAGTCTCTCCTCCCCTCATTTGTAAATCCATCCTTATTCTTAGTTCACCTTGGGTCCCTCCCAGCATCAATTCCCATCTTTATACTTAGGCTAATCTCAACCTAAGTCTAGGGGGGCCCGAGTCCCTGTGATCTCTCTACTCATCTTTTCTTGCCTTTATACTTAGGTTATTTTTAACCTAAGTATAGGGGGAGCTCCTCTTAGCTCCTGTATACTTAAATGAACCTATGGACTCGTAACATCTAGTGCTATGAGGACATAGCAAAGTTTAAGGATAGGGGGTATACCGTATATACTGTATACCTACTTTAGCTATAAACTGAAAAATTTTGTTAAATTTAAAACTTTTTGGCTAAAGTAAAATTCTTTGGACTAAGAGAACTCAAATGATTTCACGGTTTTTTCTATACTATGTTACACTATTTTGATAAAAATATTTTAGAAAATGATTTAAAAAAAATGAGTTTCCCTTGTTTTGAAAAATCTTTTTCGAAAATGTTTTGAAAAACTTTTATTTGTGTGACATGATTTTGAAAATCTTTTATCAAGGAAAGTTGAGTCTAACCTGTGTTTTAAGCTTTAAATTAAATCCACAAAAATGAGAAAAATCCAAAAATCCTTTAGGAGCCATTAGTGACTACTAAGCCCTATTAAATAGCCGTGTTCAGTGAGGGTTTGCCCTTAGCAGAGTGGATGGTTTAAAGGACATCGCGTAAGGCTCCGTCCTTAAGCAACGGGCTCTGGCCTGTACTTACATCCATACTGGCTGAATGCAGATGCAACTATTTAATTGAGATTAGGCTGTCCTCATATCTCTTGAAGTAAAAAAAATGTGTTTTTGAATGAAGGAGTTGGATTAAACCTCTACACTTACACTTTCACCCAGGATCTGAAATGTTCAAGGAAGCTTGATTTTTGAGGTCTTTGAGATTTGCGGTTAATCAACCTTAGTCATCAGGGTCATAGACTTAATCATCCACATTCCCCTAGGTCTCTAGATTTGCATGCTATATTCCATGCTTAATCTCAGACAAAAAGAATATGATCAGCACATCACCTGCACGACTGTGGTTTTTGATTGAGATGAATTGACTTTTCACCTGAGGGATTGGGATGAGGGATTCGAGTCTGGATTTGATCTAATGATGCTCGAGGATGGGATAAAATCTTTGAAGGCTTCAGGAAACCTGAGTGTCAGCAAATTAGCCAGTATGAGAACTCGGTTCTTATACTAATCTCTTGACATTGACCTAAGTGCCAGGGTGTGAAATAAATAAAAAAAATGTTGATCAGTATGTGCCAACTTTTGGTAAAAGCAGTGGAGCTAGCCAAAAATACTACAAAGCAATGAAATAGAAAAGCTCTCATTCCATACAAAGTCAAATATCAAAGAGCTTCCACCAAAGGCGAGCGCTCCCAAACTTTTCAAAGTGTCCACTTGGACCACCGCTATTAGGACCAGGAGTCGGGCTTGCACCAAAAAAGGGCTCTGCATCGTAAATGCTACAAGTCTGGGTGTCGAAGGTACGATAGGTACTCAAAAGAGACACACCCCGGTGTACTCCCAGGAAAACAAGTGCAGACGGCTCCAACTTCTCTTGACGGACGCATTGATCAACACCAAAAAAAATGTGTTGCGTAAAAGGCACTAGAGAGAATCCTTGTTCCAATGAGAGGGAGAGAAGAATTGACACAATCCCATGCCCTCCATTTCTAGCCTGCCATCTACATTTTCTAAGTATGACAACTAAAGAGACGGTGGACTGAATGCAAGATTTGATTTATTCCCTAGTGTTGAGGATTGGGTCCTTAGGAGAATTTCTTGGACCAAGACTTTGGGTGAAGATTGGACTCTACTCTCAGAATTGCGGTCAACAGTAAATGTCATATCCTTTAGATTATATGTACATCAGAGAGAGTCTAGAGAATTAGAGGAATTGGGTACCTCTTGATTAAGGCTGGGTTGAACTCAAGAATTTTGGATCTCTAAAATTAAGTCGACTTGAGCAGATTGAATCTTGTATTCACATGCACAAGGGGGTTAATCCAACTTAGTCATTCTTTCTGATGCTCGAGGACGAGCATGGTTTAAGTATAGGGGGTTGATGAAACTCGATTTCATCATCTTTATTTTCTATTATTACCCCCCTTGCTTAAATAGATGTCAATAAAATCCAGTTAATTCTCTGTAATTAACAGAGTCCTAAATAAATTAAAAACCACAAAAAATGGCAAAATAAAAATCCATGGTATTTTTAGACTTAAAAATACCTTCAAAAATATTTCGGTTCTTTGTTTGATGTCATCTCCAGTTTTGGCCAACATGAAACTTGTAGATCTCGTCAAGATCTACAACTTTCATGTTTTGAGTTTTCTCAAATTCGGCCATTATAGCCTTCAAAAATCAAAAATTCCATCTGAATAATCTGATTGGGCCACGTGGCCCAATCTGGGCGCGCCACGTGGCCCCGCCCCTCTTGTCTCATCCGCCCTTGATCTGGGCCGTTGGATCTTTACTTGATTCAACGGCTCTACCTTCTCCTCTTGCGCCTCAATCCCTAGTCGTCTGGTCCAACCTCGCCTCTCATCGTCACCATCCGTCAGCGCCTGTATCCCCTTTCGCCACGTAGCAGCCTTGTGCACCCCACGATCATATCGGGGCTGCTCTATCTGAGCCGCTAGCTTCGCAACCATCACTAGCCCTTCGATCATGCGCCCTCTTCACATCACTACCGTCCGCTAGCACGCAAGTCTCACCACGACACCTGGCATGCTCTTGATGCTTCGATCATTACACCGTCGATCTGATCCAAACCGTCCCTACGCGCCCTCATCAGGACCGTTGGATCTGACGATCCAACGGTCCAGACCTCGTCTTCCTCCTCCCGCAAGCTCCGCCCGAGCCCCTCGCCTCGCAGACCTCCTCCGCCCTTCTATTTTTAGCCGCCTCAACTCACCACCTCTCCTCTCCCTAACCGTCCCACTACGCTCCCCATTCCTCCATGATTCGCGCGCATATCTCCACTAAACTCGATCCATTTCCAGTCGCCCCATGCGCACCCTTGAAACCCACGACTCCACTCATCAACTCCGCCATCACCACCTTTAAATACCATGCCTCTGCCCCACTTCACCCTCGTCCATCGACCAAGGGGGAGAGGCCTAGCCCTCCAGCTCCTCCCTGTGACAGGGGGAGGAGCTCGGATTGAGCGACAATGGCCTTCTTCCCCGATGAGACCCACCGCCGATCCCGGCGGTGCTGCGGAGGCGCCAGCCCCACTCGAGCTCCGAGGAGTAGCCGACCTCGACGTGCGACAACCCGGGCCTCTTCTCCGAGGCCCAGCCCAGGCCACAACCTCCATCTCCGGTCAGGTAAGCTCTCTGATCTCCTCTTGTTTTTCTCTTGATTTTTGCCTAATTTTCTACGCCTCTATACGATCTACTCCGCTCCATTGATCACCCATTTAGCTTCGCCATCCATCCATCTTCCTCGCCGACCCTACCGATCACCCCCTTCCTCCGTCGCAACCTCCTTCACCCCCAAGCTTCCTCCTCCGCCGGAGGCGGAGGAGGACCCACTAAGGGCTTCGCCTTCTGCGCTCCACCAGAGCCATCCGTCCACTTCAGCTCGCACGCACACACCGCTAACACTTCTTGCAGGTCTATCAACGTCATTGGCCGCACTTCGGGCGGAGCTGAGTTCTAGAGCTCCGCCTCCGGTGACCAATTGTCGATCGAGCATTCCAGGTGTCCCCGCGTCTTCTCCGACCTCAGAGCTTGATCGCCAGAGCATCCGCGATCGTCACAGGTCTTCACCGAGCGCAGCGAGGCGCGGTGAAGCTCCAGGCCTCACGCCGGAGCTCCAATCGCGCCGCCACCCTACGGAGGAGAAGACGGAGCAGATACCGTTGGATCTCGCCCCCCCGGCGGAGATCCAACGGCCCTGGAGCAGCCACGTCGACTTCTCCGGAGCACAGAGGCTCGGTGGAACCGAGCCTCGCCCGAGTCAATCTTGAGCCACCACGTGGCCCGAGCCACCTGTGACGGCCACCCGAAGCAAGCGCCGACCCTCGCCTCCATCCGAGCCTGAGATCACGTGCTACACGCACGTGGCTGTGGGCTTTTTGCATCGGCGTCCTCGCACCTTCCACAAATTGCATCCAGGTCCTGATATACGTGGCACAACCAGAGACCACGCCGAGCCTGATCGCCACCAAGCCTGGAGGCTCGGATATCCCGAGCCAACCCGAAGCAGCAGCGAGCCTGTGCCAAGCCCGAGCCGCACTCCGAGCCTGGATAGCGCGTGCAGGGCACGTGCTTTCTGGGTTATTTGCAGAGTCACCCACAACCTTCCACAAATTGCAAACAGGTCCTGAGCACGTGCAGCACCTGCGCGCCTGGGGTTATTTGCACTCATACCCTTGCGGGTTTCAATAATTACAAATATACCCCCGCGCGTATGGTTTATTTACAGGGAAGTCCTCCAGACTTATTTTTATTGCATTTGAGTCCTTCCCAGGGACTGGTTTGTAGATATTTTTCATGTTTTTATTTCATTTATGCCCCTGGCTTCTTCTATGCATATCTTGAGCTATGTTTATCCGATTGAGATGATTTTAGTTTCGTTTTAAAGCTGATCTGATGATCTTTCTAATGGCATGCTTAGTTGTTGTCTTGGACACAATGAGTCTTATGAATTATTTTAGAGTCATGTGTCTATCAGAATTTACTATGATGCCTTGCTTAACATTGTTCATCAAATCAGCCCTTTCAATTGAACTCGAAATTAACTCTTATTTATTTTTTGCTCATTAATTTCACCTAGGGCATATTTTAGTTGCATTACATGGCATTTATTTGCATTATAAAAAATGCATATTTATTTTTAATGCATTGTGTTGTGGTGTCTGTATACTTTGACCTATAAATTTGCTTCGACTCAACACTTAGTTAAATAAATAGAAATCTGATTAATACGAGAGAAGCGCGTGTCCCTGAGTTCGACCTTGGTTTCTTGCCAAGTAAAATAAAAATTAACGACCATCGCATTCTTATTTAACCCATATCAATGAGGTGGTCTCTTTGATGACCAAACTCGGCCCGACTGCTACGACATGTTGAGGTGCTAAAAACGCACTCTTAAAGGGCCGATTTTGCCGGCTCGTCACTCATCATGGCGTACATTAATATTCCTACATCCGATGCATAGGGGCATCCAACCATGACCTTCTTTTCCTCAACACTTTGAGGAGCCATCCCTTTAGACAGGTGTATACCATATCTTTAGGGGAGGAAACCTTTCTTGGAACTATCCACATGGAAACATTCAAGAATTTTCTTAATGTACCCATGTTATGATAATCCCAACATCCTCTCTTGGTTTCTGAACAGCTTCAGACCTAAGATGTAAGAGGCTTCTCCAAGATCTTTCATCTCGAAGGTATGGGATAGCCAGATCTTAACACTAGTCATCATCCCTATATCATTCCCAATGATAAGGATGTCATCTACATAAAGCATGATGAACACAATGGCGCTCCCACTAAGCTTCTTGTACACACAAGGTTCATCAGGGTTTTGCATAAAATCTAACTCTTTATGGTTTCGTCAAATTTGATGTTCTAGCTACGAGAAGCTTGTTTGAGCCCATAGATGGATTTATTCAGCTTACATACTTTACCATCCTCGGTTATGAAGCCCTGGGGCTGCTCCATATAGATATCCTCCTCAAGGTATCCATTGAGGAAAGCTTTCTTGACGTCCACCTGCCAGATGTCATAGTCAACATATGCAAGTATAGCTAACAGTGTCCTGATGGACTTAAGTATATCCATAGGAGAGAATGTCTCATCGTAGTCGATGCACTCTCTCTGTGTGTAGACTTTGGCTACGAACCGTGCCTTGAAAGTCTCCACTTTCCCATCAGGTCCTCTCTTTCTCTTGAAGATCCATTTACACCCAATGGGTTTTACCCTTTTAGGTGGATCCTCTAGGGTCCATACACCATTCATATGCATGGAGTCAATTTCTGACTTCATTATTAGCATCCATCTATCCATATCATGATCCGCGAGTGCTTCATCAAATGAAGCGGGATCATTGTCAGTTTCTCCTGACACATGGAATCCACACTTTCAGGTGGTGCAACCACCCTCGAACTCCTTCAAAGAGGTACGGGTGTTTCATCTTTATTTATCTCTCTAGTTTCTGGTTCAGGAATCTTGGAATCCTCAGGGAATTACTTAGTTCCTCTACTTAATTTTTGTCTTGACTTTTAAGGAAGTCATCCTCCAGAAATTTAACATCTCTAGAGAGGAAAACCTTTTGAGTGTCAGGGTCATAAAGGTGATCCAATACCATCTTTAGCATACCCAATGAAGTAGGACTCTCTAGTGCGAGATTCTAGCTTACCTGCATCCATGTTCTTCACATGAACCAAGAAACCCCAAACCATCAAGTGATTAACACTAGGCTTGGTTCCATACCAGAGCTCATGAGGAGTCTTAGGCACATATTTGCTAGGAATCTTGTATAGGATATATATTGCAGTCTCTACTCCATATCCCCAGAAACTAAGAGGTAAATGTGCTTTGCTCATCATTGAATGGACAATATTCATGTTGGTCCTGTTGCATCTTTTAGCAACATCATTAAGTTGGGGGGTTCCAGGATGAGTGAGATTGGAGACAATTCTATTCTCTTTAAGGTATACCTTGAATTCATCTGAGAGGTACTTTCCGCCTCGGTCAGATCGAATCCGTTTAATCTTTCTATCGGTTTGGTTCTCAACCAAAGCCTTGAATTCTTTGAACTTTTCAAATGTTTCAGATTTATGACGCGAATGGTCATCGATAAACATCAAATAATATCGATATCCATTTCGGGGTGCGATACTGAAGGGACCACATACATTGGTATGTACTAGGTCAAGAACACCTTCGCATCTTGTAACCTTATTACAAAAAAAGCGTCTTAGTCATTATACCTCAAATATAATGTTCGCAGGTAGGTAAAGATTGAAGCTGTAGAAAATTTAAGGGCCCATCCTTTATTAATCTATTGATCATATCAACAGATAAATGACCAAGCCTTTGATCCAAATCACATTCGAATGATTTGTATTTTCCCTGAACCTTTTAGTGTTTTTATTAGTGGTAGTGACATTCATGACATGTTCATTAATGAACAATTCGTAGAGTCCACCAGAAGTTATAACACCATCTGCATTATGTTTATCATACTGACTTATGAAAGTTTACTACATAAAAGGAATGAATATCTATTTCTAACAAACTTAGATACAAATATTATTTTCTTTCTAACTTTAGGTAAATAAAGACACTCTTTAAGTAGTAAGACTCTTCCACTAGATAATGATAGTCTGCAGGTCCCGACAGTGATTGCTGCATCACTTGCATCAGATCCCATCTGGATGACTATCTCTCCTTCTTCTAGATTCGTAGTTTCCTGAAATAGATGCAACCAATTGCATACATGGATAGAAGCACTGAAATCAACAACCCAACTTCCTTCTCGTCCAATGAGAAAGCTAGTTTCAATGATGAAAGTAGATTTCATACCTGCCGGGGCTTTATCTTTATCGACATACATCAAGTAATTCGAACAATTTCGCTTCTAGTGCCCCGGCTTCTTACAAAGATGACAGACATCAGTTTTCTTCAACGTCATAAAAGTGGATACATTGGTAGACTAGCCAACTCCTTGACTCTTCTTCTTTCTCTTTGGGCCATGCCCTTTCAAGAACCATGCGACTACGCTTTCCTTTGACCTGTGAAACCATTACAATGCCAGAGGGGCTATCTTTCTTCATTACGTCCTCAACAGACTTTAATGCAACCAATAGCTCAATGTTAGTATAATTTTCTTTATTCATGTGGTACGATAGCACAAAGTTATTGAAAGACTTAGGGAGTGACAACAGAATGAAGTTAGCCTGCATGTCCGAGTCCATGTTAGCTCCCAGGGTTTCCAATTCAGAAAGGTATCCAAACATTTTGAGTACATGCTCTCTGACAGAGGTCCCTTCCTGCATCTTACAGTGAATAAGTTCTTTCATAATATTATAACGTTGTGTGCGGTTGACATCACCGAACATATCTTTCAGAATCAACATAGTCTCTTCGCAATATTTCATCTTCATGTGCTGCTTCTGAAGCATTTTGGATAATGAGCCAAGAATATAGCATCTTGCGAGATTATGATCTTAATCATATTTTTCATTAAATGAAATTTCTTCCAGAGTCTTCGGGTCTGCAAACTTGTCCTTTGATAGCACATAGGAAATGCGTTCAATAGAAAGGACAAGATCCAAATTTCGGATTCAATCCGAATAATTTGGTCCGGTCAACTGATTGACCTCAAGAAGTTTGTTAAGGTGGTTCATGGACTTCATTTTCTGAAATTAAGAATGCATTATATTAGAACATATAAATAATTATATATTCAAATTAAAATCTTTGATTAAGTAATTTTTAATCAAATTAGTCTTGCTTTGTCAATTTTGAAAGTTCATTCCCTTAATTACTTTTAAAGCAAGAAATACACTTACCGATATATCTCTAGCAAGATCTGGTATCTCCTCTTTAGCTTTGTCACATACCAATAACATGAGAACTTGTGAATCCAATAAAGAGAAGCAGGAACACATTCCGCCTTGCAAGTCTAACATGTATTTACCAATTCGGTCTTTAACACCCGGTCCCACCACCCCTAAGGCGATGTTGATCCATTGTTAATTGAGCCAACCGTCAACAGTCTTAATACTCGTTATACGCAATCCAATATCGCCACAATAATACGAGTACCCAATATTGGGGTCATTACGCATACAACCTTACTCTTTCAAGAAGTGAATAGTTCAATCCAAATAGATTGTATGCAGGAGCTGTCACTTCGGACTGACGTCTCCGACACACAATATCTGGCGACAAAACTCTTCGCCTTGACGGGAGACCATGGATGTCACTTATGTGATCCTCCAATTCATATTCAAATTTTAATTAATTATCATGAATCATATTCATGTAATTAATTCCTCCAAGGGAAATACACATATATCATATAGAGTGTATTAATTAGATATAATTAATTTAATCTCATTAAATCAATTATCAATCCAATTCAATCATCAAACTTTTTTATTACTTTAAATAATGATATTATCTTAAAGTATGTATTATTCGAATTTTCATAATTGGAAAATACATCATGATCTCTCAGATATCATTCGTTCCCTATCCGCTGTCATGGCCAGTACCGGTGGGAGTGGGACAGACCACACACGGTACAACCTGCTACCCCAACGCTTCCCGACTACACACCATATCTGTCTCGGGAAAAAATAATATCGAGTCAATCACTTTGTACTTGAGATGATCATCGGTTTTTCAATCGAAATTATACCATATAGTAATAATCAAAATCATTTTGATTATAATAAAATTTGATAGACAAAATCCCAAAACCTATTCAAGTAACAAGTTTGATGAAAGTGTATCAAGTAACCAGTTGGTGATCTACATCTAATCTAATCATTCATTGGTTGAGGCAATGTCATTTAAGGGAACAATTGTTATTCTAATATTTCCAAAATATTATCCATAATTATTCCAGGAAATTAACCATTAATTTCACAAGATTCTTAAATGACAATCACAAGGTTCATTTTTGTGTATGTAATTTTCAGCAGTGACCCTCACAACAAAAACTAGCATATCTCTTTCATTTTAAACCCAAATTAAGCAAAATCAATTTTCAGAGTTTGATAATTTAATTTAAAACAGAAAACATATAATTAACACACTTTTTTAGGAGTTTTAAAACATTAATTAACATCTTAATTACGTCATTAATCGCTATCCCTGAAACAGTGGACATATGGTCATTAAAAAGATCATATCATGAACAAACGAAATCCAAATTATGCAAAATCAAATTCCACATTTTCTTTATTTAATGGGGAACAATATACATGTGATATATTTATGTTTAAGCACTTTAAACAGGTCAGAAAAAATATCACAAAATAGGGCTGTCAAAATTGAAATTCTAAAATCTCCACGAACGTTAACGGGCCCAAATCTTCGTAGGTTCATGGATCATATCCAAAACCTCCAACAACCTGACTCTGATAATACTTGAAGGATATGGAGAAAATCCTCATGTGTATCACGGAAGAGTGATGACCGTATCACATACGATCATGAGCGACTAGTCGCACTAGTTGCTCGGTGCAGCGGAATTTAAATTTTTTAAAAGGATGAAACCACATGATCCAAGAACATTTCTCGGATCATTTCATATAAACACAGCAAGGATATAGGAATACCTCTTGGAGAGTGGTTGCGATCTAGCCTCTAAAGGAAGAGACCTCCTATCTCAAGTCCGATCCGTCAGAGGAGACGTTTGTGAGCACGGGGATGAGTTACGTGCTTCTCGCAATCCAAATTGATGTCCCAAGCAATAGATCTCCTGATCTCATCTCACGAGATCGAATGCCTTCTTCACGAGCGCCATAAACCAAAGATGACGGAGAGCCAATAATCGTCGAGATGGAGCAAAATGGCAAGGCGACGACAAAAAAGATCTTCTTTATATAATAGGGGACGATCACTCAAGATGAGAGAGAGGGTATGCATGAGAATGAGAGAGGGAGAGAGAGACTTCGTGTGATTTCATGTAGCTCTAAGAGCAAGGATTTCCTCTTCTTATATAAGGTTTTGGGAGTCCAGGGATCCCAATCCATGGGTAAGACAAAATCAATGGACGAGATTGATTTGTGTTTCCTTCAATGGCTAAGATGTTATTGTAAAGACACAACAACAAATGATTTAATTAAAATTAATTTTCATTGATAAATCAACAAAATTAATTTTAAATTAAATCATCTTTGACTAGAGAAGAGATAATGAAGAGACTAAACCAATCCCATAAAAAGAGGGGACGACTACTCTTCTCCTCATGGAGAGTTGTAGCCGTCCACTTCTCTTGGGTGGACTTGATCTATATGTTCTAATTATCATAAGATCTCATTATCTCATGATATATCATGATCTCTTGTCGATAATATTTTCACTAAAAAATAATTCCAAATCATCTTATAGAAAATATCAACCTTTCCATTGAAATTATGTGAATCCCATTCACAACCCAAAACAAAATGTAGTTATATTTTTAATTAATCCTTTAATGTGAATCCAATACAAATTAACAATTAATAGACAAATATAAATTACAAAAGTCTCTCTCCAATATATGATAAATCTCATTTGTAATATACCTCGATAATTGAATGGTACTATCCACATTATCCATATCCACAAAAATTAAATCTCATTTAATTACATTGGATAATCATTCTTAAGCATTCAAATAATGTGAATCAAATTCACATTATTCATGATATTTAAATCACATTTAATTATCCATTTCTCATCGCTTAGACACAATTCAACTTTGGAATTATTCTCGAACTCTTTTAAGAATAATACGCTTTCTCCGCAGATGCTTGGAGATAAGGATAGGACGATTGTATTGTACCACGTATAGTGACTTGGATATTGAGATCACATCTCAAATCCAGATCCCACGGACCTCTCACAGATGCTTGATTTAATCAAGGTTGTAAATCTAATCTTCTCATTGCATCTGAATCTCATTCAGATCAATGTCTAACATTTAGACAAAGATCAGATTACTTCTCAACTGAGAGGAGTCGCTAAAATCCAGACCTATTTCATCACTCCCTCGGAATGGAAGCATCATAGTTGTATCGTTTAAGATATGGATCAACTTTACACTATCATCCTCAGGGTTTGATAATTAAGTTTCTCATCCTTTGTCATTGGGATTTGGTATCGATCACATGCTTTCCAAAAATATATATCATAGATTCAAATTCTTGTCATGCTTCCAAAGCATGATGATCATGCATGAAATTTATTCCCAATACCTCATGAGTGAGCTCATGTTCCAGTTCTTAAGTGAACCTATTTGATCTCTTTGAGAGATCGTATTACTTATATGCCCTTGCATGCACACCAGCATGCTTGTGTATAGACCTTGGTTAGGTCATCAACCTATTGGTTTGTCAAATGTACATACTCAGACATATAGTAATACTTCTATCTCCGGTCCGAGGATGTGTGCCTGTATCGTGACAGTATATGATATAGGACTTTGGTTATCTCGATTTCGTTAAGTCAACTCTTTGACCTAACTAATATTGACACCTCCGAATCTCTATTCCTATGCAGAGGACATGAATTAAGAGGTCGGTCAGATATCAACCTATGTGAGAAAGGATTGCCATCTCCTACTCAGGCTGGAGGTCATCTCTTAACAATCATTTGACGGTACTCGATGAGTCCTCAATCTAACTTATTAGATATTCTCCGAACACCGATAAACACAATTTATCGAAGGTCTAAATAGTATGTCTCACACAAGGCGGAGACAACCGAGGTCGCTGCGGTGACCAACAATAAACTGTATTTAATAAACAATTAACTCACACTATAGATCAAGCAATAAGAAATAAATGTGGAGTTAAAATTTATTTCTTAACTCTGCACAAAAGATGTATAGCAAGCAAGTATGCAGAGAGTTCGAACACAGGGAGCAAACATGGTAGATCAAACAAGTGCGTACGTGAGTGAATGTGAAGTGTTGTCTACACTAATGCAAAGCAAATATTTTTGTGGGTTTTAAACTTTTATATATTTACTTTTTTTATATTTTTAATTTTTAATTTTGTATTATATTTTTAACTCTTTGATTTTTATAATTTTATATTTTATATTTTTTTCTTTTTTATATTGGAATATATAAACAATGTAATAAAAGGGTGATAAAATATTTATAGAAATATGCAAAAATAGTCAAAAATTCAGGAATAAAATATTTTTGGACTTTTTATGATTTTCTACTGTTTTTGTGATTTTTGGGAATTTTTCAAAATATTTTTGGCATTTTAAATAGGCAAAAGATCAGAAAACAATGAATATACTTGCTGGCCGAAATTAAAATGAGGTTGGAAAATACTAAACAATACCTAAAATTCCTCAAATTAATTTTATAATATAGACAATGAAACAAGGAGGACACATCAACTGAGTTTGTATTTTTGTGATTTTTCTATGATTTTCTAGATTTTTATCAAGATTTTTAGGCTTTTCTAATTTTTAAGATTTTTCTTTTGAGATTTTTAGTGATTTTTGGAATGACACTAGTTGATGACAAAACACACAAAATATAATTTTTCTGGAATTTTTCAAAACATTTTATAATTTTTATGGATTTTCTAATGCAAACAATGAAATAAATGCATGTTTTTTATTTTTAATAAACGTGAAAATGAAGAAAAAATGAAATCTAAAAATATGGCGTACAAGTACAAGTTAACAGGAGCTTAGCATAATTTTTGTGGAATTTTTCGAGTTAAAATGATGCCCTAATTAAATCAAGCAAGCACACAAAAATGTCACAGCCTTACAGGGATATACATGCAAATACACAAAAGTCCAGGGGCATACAAGCAATTTTCACAAAAAAATTTATAACTGAAACAAAAAGTATCTGGGCCAAACAACAAAACAAAAAACCGCAAGGGTTTTCTTGCAAAAGTCCCAGGCCCACGTGAGTCGCACACACGCCTGGGAGGGGCTCAGACTCAAATATCAAAATATTTAAGGGCACAGTAGTAATTTTCCCAAAAAGTTCTCTACTAAAATAAGAAGGTTAAAGACTAAGTATTAAAAGTCGAAATTGCGAGGTTAATCCTGCAAAATTCTCAGGAAGCACGTGCGAAAGCACGTGCGCCTGGGAAGGACTATTCTGCAAATCCAAAAAGTTTAAGGGATTTCCGGCAATTATTACAAAAATATAACTCAACAATCGAAAGTTTATACGCTAAATGTTAAATACAAAAACGCGTGGGAAAAGTTAGCAAAATACCCACACAAGGGGGCGCATCCAACGGCGGCAAAGCGGTCACTTATGCCACGTGGCATTACGACAGGAGATGATACCCCTTCACAGCAACGGCTGCGATTAGATGGCACTGAGTGGAATCGACGGACCAGGAGAAGCTTGATCCAACGGCAGCTGTAGCCCACGAAGAACACGATTGATCCGACGGCTCTGGAGCGTGGAGGACAAACGCACGAAGAACAGTCTCTGGGCTACTTTTGAGCATCAAAATCTCGACGTCCAGAGCAGCTTCTTCCCTCCAGATGGCACCACGGACCTTCTGGGAGCCCCCTCTGTTGAACAATGCTCCCAAAATGGCTACGGAGTGGCAGGAGCGCCGCTACGTGGTCGGCGGAGGAGGTTGGCTCCAGGTGGGCTTGGCGTCAGCAAAACTTTCCCCAGAAAGGGGTCTACTGCCCCTGAGATCTGCAAAGACAAATTTACAATAACAACAGAAGGTCCCAGGATGAAAACGAGGGTGGATGGGCTATGATGGGCGTAAATAGGCCCTCGCCGGAGCTTGCTCCGGCGAGGGGAGGATTCGGCGAAGGAAGGGATCTGAATCGAAATGGAATGGAATAAAATAATCCTAAGTCTACATCTGAATCGAAACGGAATGGAATAAAATAATCCTAAGGCTACACTAATTGAGAAAACACAAGCAAAAAAGATAGAAACAACCTCTAGGGCTGTAGACCCGAGGCTGAAACCTCACGTCTAGGAGGTGGCCGGAGATGGTGGAACTCGGTGTTAGGTGCTTCGCCGCACCTCGCCTGAGATGGGGGAGGACTCTCCTGTCACTGGAGATCAACCCTCGACCCTCACCTGGAGGTTTTTGGCTCCCAAAGCCGGTTCAAAGGGAGAATGAAGGTGACGGGTCTTTTTTGAATGGTTGAATGACGTCGCTCAAAGATCGAGATGCGAGAGGCGCGTCAGTGATCCAAATGCCCAGATAAACAATGGGCGAGCAAGCTGGATCGTAGGGGAGCAAAGTTGCAGAAGAAAATTTCGTGAATGTAAGATGCGACCTCGATAAATCCACAAAAGCGGGCGAAAAACGAGGTTGGCAGAGGCTAAGGGAGGTTGGTCAGGCTGTTGACCTCGGTCAACGAGCCAGACCACCTGGTTGGTCCACGTGGACCAACCAGGAAAAACCTCCTGGAAATTCCTTTAAAAATAATTTAAAAATAGAAAATGATTTATTTAATTCTTGGTTATTTAACAAGAAATGTTTATTATTTTATTTAGTATTTTATGGTGATTTTTAATTATTTTTATGAAGTGTAAATTTACAAGTTTACTTTTATACCCTTTATAGGTATAAGTATAGGTTCTACGCCTATGTATTGTATTTATAAGTATTTTTATTTTGTATTTTCTTTAGGTTTTTATTCTGATTTTAATATACAAATAAATTATAAATAATATTTACATAATTATAAAAATATAAAAATATATAAATAATGAATAAATAATAAATTGAATATTTTATTGTGTACAAGTATACAATGTGGGTCCAAAACTCAACTTTCAAACCGTAGCTCCGCCAAATGCGAAACTACCTCCATTAAATAGATTATTTTGTGCTATATACAATTAAATTGAGTTTGGTACATTTCAAGTTTTTATTTGCAAGATACGGGTCTGGGAAGTTGGAGTTTTGGAATCTTATTCAGACCATAACTTTTTATCTGTACATTATTTTTCAGTGAAATCAATTTTGCATTTTTCTTTATTAAATTATCTACAACTTTCATGTACAAAGTTTCTTTATTTGATGTAGAAAAAGTGGAACCAAAAATAGGTCCCTGACATAGCTCCCGCACCCTTAGTTAATTCGGTCAAATTAATGGTCCAAATTACTTTTAAGTGTTCGTTGCAGTCGGATACGAGAGGTTAATCAAAAACCACTTTAATTAAATTCGAGTTAATTTCAAGCGGCAAAATTTTTTTACTTGGTGAAGTCCAAGGTCGATCTCAGGGAGGCAACTGTCTCCTTAGGTCAAATTTTAGCAATTATTCAAGCGTTGATTTTCAAGGAGTATTTTTTTGGTCTTTTTCTTTCTTATGAAGACATATGCAGACAGATCTTAGCCAATTTAACTTTAACTTTAATTGGTGTATCAAACGAAGTCCAAAAATAATGAAAATTGGCCAGATGGTTATTTATGATGAAAATGACCTAAACTAATTTTTTTGGAATTTTTCGACTCAAAATAATTTTTCTGTGAATTAAATCAACAGACAGAGTGATTTTCAGTGTTTAATTTTTAATAAATATCAAATCACAATTTTTCCAAGAACTAAAATTATCCTAGGAAGGTCTAATGATCAGGGACCTAGGAAAATTAACAGAACTTAAATTTACTGTGAAATGAATTAATTAAAATTAATTAAAGAAAATCACTCAACTATTTATTCAGGCCTTGCTATGCGTGCAAATGACATGAAATTTTTATGGAGTGTTGAAAATGATGTCCTTAAGCTACTGTGAATTTTTGGTGATTTTTGAAGGCACAAATAATTAATTAAAAATCAAAAGGCATCACTGGGCAAAATATGTCACAAATGAACCAATTAATTCATTGATAATTCAATTAAGCCAACAAAAATCAGATACGTGTACTAATAGGCAGAGGACAAGATTTCTAACAACATGCAATTTTTAGAATTTCAAAATGATGTAAAATGCAATCTAGGGATGCGTGCAAACACAGGGGTGTAAATGCAATACAAAAAATCAAAATTACAATAAGCAAATATGCTGACAGGGACTAAAATGCAATTACCGATAACATGCAGGACTCTGATGCAATTTCCCCACGAAACACGTGCTCCTCACGAGGCGTCTGCTTCACAGGGACCTTTTTGTAATTTCGCGAAGCGTCAGGGGCGTCTGTGCAAATAACCCAGGCCGCACGTGCTCCTCACGTGGCCGACCTAGGTTCGGAGGGCTTCGGAGGCTCGGAGCGAGGCTCGGTCTAGCCTCGGTGCAGCTTCGGGTCACCCGAGCCTAGGCTTGGGAGGCCGAGGCTCGGATGCGTCTACGTGGCAGCCTGAAGGCCCTTGGATCAAGATGATCCAAGGGATGTCGATGAAGGCGCGTGGCGACTTGCGAGGCGTCGGATCTGCGCTGATCGGACGACTCCTGTCTTCTCTCAATGTTGATGACGCGGAGGGCTGATCGCCGTTAGATCCTGGACGATCCAACGGTGCTGGCGAGGCGCGGCTGAGTGGCGACGTGGCACGAAGTCAACCGTTCGATCAAACTGATCGAACGGCAGCTGGAGCTTCTCCTTCAACGGGCCTCCGCCCTCTACGGAGGAGATGGCTGTGCTCCGACGAAGGGGCGGTAGCTCCGCCCGTTCCTCCAGGTGCCGATGAAGCTCTCCGATGTGTCGGAGATATCCCAGCAGGAGCGTGACGACGCGGCGGAGGCGCTGATGGTCTCAGGAGCAACAGAGGGTGCCTGTAGATGGTTGACGACGAAGCTCGAAGTTGTCTCCGGTGAAGGTCCGGCCAATGAAAGAACTGGAGCCTGCAGGGGTTAGATGAGGTAGCCGAAGCGTGCAGGTGTTCGTGGTGGAATGTGGAGTGATCGGCGAGGCCTGAGGCGGAGTGAGGTGATCCGGTGAACGAGCTCCGGCCAAATGGCGGAGCTGTTGGTCGGAGGATGGTGATGTGCGTCGTAGGAGTGCGCGGAGGGTACTGCGATGATCGGAGCTTCGACGCGAAGCTCGCCGAGGTGATTGGAAGGTGCGAGGGTGGTCGATGACGGCGAATAAAATCGGGAAAAAGCAAGAAAAAGAAGAACAAGATCGGAGGAGGAATGGAGGGGGTTACCTGGGGATTGGAGCTCCGCTGGGAGTTCCAGGGTCGTCGCTCGAGGGATCGGTAGGGTCCCGAGCTCAGGCAGCGGCTCGAGGGAGGCTGCGGCACGGCGGTGGGCCGAGGATCTCGCCGGAGAAGAAGCTCTGTCGTCGCTCAACAATTCGACCAATTTCTGTCACCAATAGGAAGCTTGGAGCTCGAGGGATCTCCCTGGAGTGGCGGATGGGGGTGAATGTCGCCGTGGGTGGCGTATTTATAAGATGGAGGTCTCGGCAGGGCTGGTGATGGGGCGAAGTTTATGGCTGTCGTGGGGCGCATATGGTGGAGATGGTGGTGTTCGAGGGAGCTGTCGAGGGAGAGGGATGAGTGGGGAGCGTAGTGGGGGGGTCAGCGGCCGGAGGAGGTGGCTGACATGTGCCCAGAAAAGGAAAGGGGGCGCCCCTCTCGCAAGGCAAGGGACGTGGGGGAGAGGGGCGCCTGGAGGTAGGAGACGAAGTCTCCGCCGTAGGATCGTATGATCCAACGGTGGAGATCAGAGCGTGGAGCGACGGGCCAGATTAGATCTGAGGCCCGTGATCGGAGGGATCGGATGCGGCCACGTGGCGTGATGTGGACGCGGCGCTGACGGAGGGTCATGATGGAGAGTGGAAGATGATCGAATGGCTGAGGGAGCAAGTGGTTTGAGTGGTTAAGATGCGAGATCCAGGGAAGTGATCCAGTGGTGGATGAATGTGCCACGTGTCTGGCTGAGGGAGCGGCGCAAATGGAGGGATCAGATGATGCGCGGGGGGCGATCTGACGATCGAGGCCAAGGGGCAGCGTGGAAGGCTTTGGACCGTCGGATCAAAAACGAGATCCAACGGCGGAGGGCGCGGGCGGACGAGGCGAAGGGCAGCGGGCCGCGTGGCGCAATCACAGGGCGCCACGTGGCCTGCTGTGAATGGCTGGAGGAAGAAATGCGTGTAGAGAGAAGAGGAAGCCGAATTTGGAAAAACTCAAAACATGAAAGTTGTAGATCTTGATGAGATCTACAAGTTTCATGTTGACCAAAAACGGAGATGAGGTCATCTATGATACATAAATACAAGGATACATAAATATACATGTGTAGTATACAAAAGGACCCAAAAACCCAAGTTTCTCATACAAGCTCCGATTTCAATGAAATCAGTCTCATTTTGAAGGTCTTTTAATGTGTAGTATTCTAAGAGTGATTAGACCTAATTTGGGGTTTGTATGAGGGCTTTATTTGTGTTTTAATGTACAAGGATTCTTAGGCTATTTGGGCTATTTTACAAGGGTGATTTTTAGCAATCTTCCCTATATTATTAAGAAATATATACATATATTATAGAGAAGAAGTTATTTTGATGAAGAGGTATTTTACAGGGAATTTTTGGCTTCTTATTTAAATGCAGATGAGCTGCTAAAATGCATGAATTATGGATGCATGCATGAGTGTTATTTATGCAAGATAAAAGGAAATATGCCTCTATTTTCTCGGGAACAAGGCTCTATTTTTGACTTTTGGAGTGATGAATAACAGATTCATCAGTCCCAAAATGAATAAAGAATGAATTAAATAGAAGGTGTTTCTATTGTATTTTGACCCTTATCTCCCCCTACTTTATTCCTTGTCGACCTATTCATCAAGATGCCTAGGTCCTGGGGTTTTGGGTCATAAAATATTTAAAGTATTTTATTCTTTTTCTTTTCTTTTATTTATTCTATAATTTTGGCTTTAATTACAGTATTTTACACACTAATTGGATGCACATGCATGCATGCTAAAATGATCTATTTAAGGGTATTTACAGGCATTTACTAGGGTTTTTGAGGCCAAAATGATAGAATAAAGATGATGAAATGTGGATTCATCATCCCCATATACTTTACCTTTGCTAGTCCCTAGCAAACACTTATGCAATAAGTGCAAAAGAAAAAGAAAGAAAAGAAAAAGAAGAAATTGGATTTAGTTTAATTATCAAACTTGTCTTCACAAAATCAAAGTTTGGAGCTTAAGTAGGACCTTTAGAATTTTAGTGCAGGCGGAACCTTAATGAGAACCGAATTCGAAATCCAACAGTCCTTGAGAATCCCAAAACTCTGTTCAAGTCTCTGATGAATCTGCGATTCGTCATCTTTATTCATTTATTTTAGCTTAAAATCCCTTATAAAACACCTGCATATAACGCTAACTCCATAATCTTACTAACTTGCATTTGTGTGTAAATATTGTACATTTCTTACTAATTTTAACCTAAAATAAATAAATAAAGAAAGAAAGGAAAAATAAAGAAAAGAAAATAAAAAAAGGAAGACTGTATACAGGCTGACCCGAACCCCGAGAGAAGGTCAAGACTTGACCTGATCGACCAGAAATAAAGTAGGGGGAGATAGGGTCCTCAACCGGAAAATCCAAAAAAATGTGTTTCTCACTTATTTTGTGCATATATGTATAAAACTAACACTAATTTATTTGTACCTTAATTGACCCCAAATCAAATAACATTCAAAATTAAAGTTGTAAATAAAAATGGGTCCTAATTAATAAAACTGATTGCACAATTAAATCATGTACAGAATAAAAGCAGCCACACTTGGAAAAAAACCACTAAGCACTAATTGAAAGATCAATTCCGGCTCCATATGATATCAAATTAAACCAATTTCACTTCCATTGAGTTCTAAATCAAATTATCTTCAAAATGACTGTGATTTTATAATTTTTGGAGTTACGGTTGAAAAGTCGGTTTTCTAGGGTGGTTTGTGCAATTTTCCTTTGTATTTTGTGTATATTGTATTTGTATATATATTTGTAAATATTTTTTATAATTATTTAAAACAAAAATAAAACAAAAAAATAATAACATTCTTAAAACAAAAAAAAGAGAGGCTAATTTCATCATTTACCCTTGTATATAATACCATATATGTGTATAGTATATGTATATAGTTGCAATTTTTAACCAACCATCATAAAAAAATAAAAAAATAACATTTTTTAATTCAAATAAATAAAGTGACGAAAATTCAAAAAAAATAGATAATTTCATCTTTCTATTCTATCTCTCATGTTATCTCTCCCACCAAAAAAAATTCAAAAATCTCTCTTATCTTCTTCAAAATTCAAAATTCATCTCTTTTCTATTTATATGGCTCCATCTCCCTCATTCCAACCTGATCAATCTTTAGAGAGAGGAGCCCGATCTCCGAGAGAAATTTCGTCGAGAATTGTGCCTAGCCTCCGAGCCGCCCGGTGACAGCGAGTCGGCCTTGTCGAGGCGATAACGGTCCATTTTCCGCTCCTAAGGTGAGATCCAAATTTTCTTCGCATTTTTATCTTAGTTTAATCGCTCTTTATTTTGTCGCAATTTTTGTTCTTCTAGATCATAAAAAAATTCTCCATCTCGATTTGATCCGCCATCGACTCGATTTTTCATCTCATTTTCTCGATCTCCACGCGTTCTATTCTATCGTCCACGATCTCTCAACTCCGGACACGTACGGTGGCCGGAGATCGGATTCGAACCCCTCACGTCCGCCGGATCCTCATTCATTTTTTCCGATTTGTAGATAAATAAATTTTTTCTCTCAATTTGCTCTCTAACGTTTGTTTGCAGGATCACTAATACAAAAGAAAATAAAAAAATTCTCTATCCTTTTTATTTCTCTATTTTTCGAATTTAAAAAAAATACAAAAAAAATTTTTTTATTGTCATTCACTGTTTACATAAGATAACAAAATAAAATTACAAAAAAATAAAAAAAACAAAAAAAATTGCAGCAGGGGGCGGCGTTGCCCGCACCCCCGCCGACCACGCCGCTGCCAACCGCGCATCGCCGCGCGCGGCGCCATCCGCCCCCCCTCTGGCGCCCTTTCCACGATTCCAGCCGCCCGACGCCTTCTCCAGGCGACCCGACCTCGCCAGCGCCCTCCACCGCCGCAGACCGCGCACGCGCAGCCCTCCTCCGCCGCGTGGGGGTGGCGCTGCGTTGACGCGCTGCTCCTGAAGTCCGCACGCCACCGCCATTACCGCCTTGCTGAAGAAGGCGACGCCCTTTGGTCCCTCTTGCTTTGGATTGAAACGAAAGCCCTCTAGGGCTCTCTCTTGAGTTAAAAAAAATAAAGTGAAAAATTACAGTTTCGCCCCGGAGGATCTCAAATCTATAAAAAGGTCCTTGCCAGACTCAAGCACATGGTATGCACAAGGTATATTGGTGAAATTGTGCTTTCTCCCCTGTCATTTATCTTTTTGTTATCTATTTGAGGCTAAAACTCTGAAACTTTACAGTTCAGTCCAAACCTTTGGCAGTATTTACAATTTGGTCCCTAAATTGGAGAACAAGTACTTGCTTGATCTTTTCATTGAAATAAATGTTATTTGTGATCCAAAAATTTTGAGAAAATTGTGCTATGCTTCTGATGTGATTATTTTATTAGCATAAATTTTTCATTGCATTCTGATTTCATTTGGTATTATTAAAAAATCAAAAATAGTGTCTTTTTAATTGTTGGAAATCGGAAAATTCATAAAAATTCGAAAATAGCTCCAAAAATTCTAAAAACATTAGAGTAATTGTATTTCATTGTCTTTTAATTTCTGACCAATTTTCAATCTTTTATTGTTTATAAAACCCCAAAAAATTGAAAAATATCAAAAATCTTCTAAAAATCATAAAAAATTCTACAAAAATCCAAAAATTGCGATTTCAGTTCTTGTTTGTAGATAGTTTCTTCTAGTTTGTTTTAAAAATAGTAGCCAGGAGTTTTGGGCATTTAAAAGATTTTTAAATTACAAATTACTCCAGGCTGTTCACATTTTCTCACTTCTTCACTGTTCGATTTTTAGAAAAATACAAAAACATCTGAAAATTCCACAAAAATTCTTAAAAATATTTTAAAACTTAAAACACAAAAACATTTTCCTTGGATTTTTTCTGAGTTTCTTTGATTAATTAAAAAAAAAAGAAGTTGGTGTGCATATTTTCTGAGTTTAATCACATTGATCGCATTATTTTTGAAAATAAAAAATTGCAAAATAAAAATCACTAAAAATTTGAAAATCAGAAAATATAAAAATTAGAATTTAAAAAAATAAAAAAAAACTAAAAAGATAAAAATCACAAAAACCAAGGATAGTTGTCCTTTGAGATTCCTGTTTTCTCTTGATTGATTTTCGATTAAGTGAATAACCCTCGGGAATTGTAGCCTCCCTGAGTTCGACCCTGTCCGCTATACAGGTTAATAAGTAGCAAAATCATAAAAAAATAATCTTTTGTTGACGCGGGTTTTGGGGAAAAAACAACGACACATTTTCATCAATTAATCATCAACCTCTGAAAATTCCGACTCAACAAAATGGCGCCGTTGCCGGGGAGGCACGGCGAGGGTAGTTAGGTTTCTCTTTTGACCTGCTATTCTTGGTTGTAAATATTTGTTCATAATTTGCCACATCACTTCATTGTTTATATCCACTGCATTCATTCCATCATTTTCTCATATTTGAAAATTGTGTTTCTTACACATTCTCTTTTCTTTTTCTTGCGAGGGCCCGCGGAGCGAAGGAGGCGATCCTAGGAGAGCCGAAGCACCCAAGCGACGTGGAGGCGGCTTGATTCTTCACCAAGCCGCAGGATAGCGTGAGAAGAGGAGAAGAAAATTGAAAGAGCCGAAAAAAAGAGAGAAAGAAAAAAAAGAGAAAAAGAAAAAAAAAGAGAGTCTTTATTTTCTAGCATTTGAACTCTTGTAAACGGACATTCATTTGTTGCGGGGTCTGTTTCGCCAAGTGCCGGTGCACTTGGGGGACCTCACCGGTTTTGTTTTCATCGCCTTTATTTTCTTTGTTTTGCGTGGATTTCGAAAGCCACCTATTGATTTCTTTAATTAATTTGCTTGAGCCAGGTAATTAATTAGGTCCAAACACCCTAAACAAGAACTTCTGTGCCTATAGAGTAGATCGTAATTTGGACTTAGTCAAATTAACTTGTTCTTGCCCGTTAATAGAAGTTATCATCTAGGACGGTTCACTTGCATTGCATATAGGTTAGTTTATTTTCTGTATTTAAATTCTGCGCGGATCACTTGCATGTAGAGTGCTGGCGACAAGGTACGCATCTCTAACCCCTGCATGCATCATCGTTTTTAATCGCGCATTGGCATTTCCGATCTCCTTCCTTGTTTTCACTCACATAAGTTAAAAAGGAAATTGGACACTCGGTAGGCGATTCTTTGAAAATATCTTAACCAAGTGACAACTGCCTAAAACAGGGACTGCTAAAGAAAACTCGACCCTAAAAAAATATATACAAAGAAAAATCATTGTCTTGGAGAGAGTAACCCCCTCATTGTATTCGTTTTTACTTGCTCGCGCACACACTAAGGTTAGTGCCCAAATCCCATAATTCAGCCTAAGTGTTTGTACAACTTTGTAATTATCACCAAACTCTAAAATCAACAAGATAATTGACCGAACCTTCACGGTCTTCACATTGAGTTGAGTTGGTGAATTGGGGGTTTGTATTGTGTTTGCTTGTTAGTGCTAAAGATCCTTCTGCGCAATTTGCGCCTTCATTCACTTTCACTCTTGCATTGACATTCGTGCTCTCGCATCCTGCCTATTGATTTCGAAGATGTCGGCCCGGAGTATTTCTCGTTCGGACTCCGCGAACTCATTCTATGCTCCGAGCCGTTCACCTTCTATTCGGGGAGACTCACTTCACGAATATTCCTCTTTCCCCACTTCAAAATTCACAACATCCATAAATCCACTATTTGAGATTGGCTTTAATCTCGAATTAATATCTGAGACTCCATCAATTCTGAGCACTAATCGAGTGGCATATACATTTTCAGAGTCAGAAGCCGAATACTTAATGCCACCAAAGGGAAAGGGAGCCATGTCGGAACAAAGCGAGATCAACAGTACCATGTTAGCCTCCATTCAATCAATCCAAGCACAGTTAACAGAGCAGGCTAAGTTCCAAACCACATTGAGAGAGATGATTCTCGAGATAAGACAAGAAAGAGAAGACAGGAGAGGGGGGGATAACAGAAACCCTGGAGGTGGGAATGGAGAAGAACCTCATGTAGAGCCTAAGCCTACACTCAAAGATGCTTATAATCCAGGGGCAGGGCAAACAAATTCGTGGATACAAATCCCTGCGGTTCATGGGCATTTTGAGCTTAAGCCAACTATTTTACCTCTTCTCCCAATATTCCATGGAAATATTAATGAAGAACCTTATATACACCTCCAGCAGTTCGATCGCATTTGTGGAACATTACACTACCCAAACGTTCCATTAGAGGTAGTGCAGATGACCGCCTTTCCATTCAGCCTGATGGGAAAAGCCTTGTACTGGTTAAATCACTTGGGGAAGGTTGTCACCACTTGGGAAGAGTTGAGATCTGCATTTCTGAACAAGTATTATCCACTTGGACGACTCAACCAAATGCGATCCCTGATTGCTAATTTCTCCCAGATGCCCCAAGAGCCTATTCACGAGGCGTGGGAACGTTTCAAAGATCTGACGGAGAAATGCCCCCATCATGATATTCCAAAGACCAGTCTTGTACAAAATTTCTTTGGGGGTTTAAGCATTGAGAATCAGAAGCTGGTAGATGCCGCTTGTGGGGGAAGTCACTTTAACAAGGACGAGGATGTCCTTTATCAAATTTTTGAGGAGATGGCAGAAAGTTCAGCAGCTCTTTCTTCTTCACGTGCTTTTCAGAAGCACCCTGTCACCGCCCCTGCAGTACCCCACAAGGATGTCAAAATGACGTCAATACAAGAAGTGGATAAGGTGGATAGCACAGACTTGGCTATCATTGGAAACCACCTATCCAAAGTAGACATTATTGAGAAGCGATCCAAGGAGCTCGATAAGCTTCATGTGATCGAGCAGAGGACAAAGAACCTGGATAAGCTGGATGAGATAACAAAGCATTTGGAACTTCTTGTGAGTACAATCAGTGCAGTCCACAGTACAAATGCAGCAGTAGACCCCTCTACTAGGGAGCATACTCCTTCCACTCAGCAAAATGGCAGAGGACCATCTGAAGGATATTGATTATCCTTAAGCGCATCACGGAAGCGTGTCGATCGCATCGTATGCAATCGGAGCAACTAGTCGTACTAGATGCTAGATGCAGCGGAAATTAAAATTTTTTAACTTTAAAGATGAAACCACATGATCACATGAACACTTCTCGGATCGTTTCATCAAACCACAAAGTACAAGGAATACCTCTTGAAGCGTGGTTGTGATCGCGAGATCCCAAAGTAGAGATCCTCCTATCTTAAGTCCGATCCACGAAGAACGCGCTTGCGGGCGTGATGATGAGTCACGTTCCTTCCCGCAATCCTCGATGAAGATCCAAGCGATGGCTCCCCCGATTTCGTCAAACGAAATCCGTCGTCTTCCTTTAGAGTAAGAAACTCCAAAGAAGATGGAGATCCACGAGTCGTCGAAGAAGAAGCCGAGAGTCTCTCCTTTCTCAACACAAAGTGGACGGCCACTTAATGGAGAAGAGAAAGAGAGAGAGAGGGTGAGAATGAGAAAGAGAGAGAGAGAGTTGTCACCTTGTACAACTCTTAATGATGTACCATGGAAGGCTACCCTAGCCCTCTATTTATATTAGTTTAGGATCCATTGGATCTCAATCCATGGGACACATGGATCCAAGGGCTATGCTTGGTCCATGTAAATCAATGGCTATGATTGTTGTTGATTAAAACCAACAACATTAATTTAAATTAAAATTGTTGCAACATTATCAACATAATTTAATTTAATATTAACTAATTAAGAGATAATGTGATTAAATAAAATTGGAGTCAACCAACCACCCTCAAAAAGAGGGGGCGTCACCCATGAACAATTCATGGGTGACGCCACCTATTCATGGTGGTTATTTGGCTCCCTTTTATTTATCTTATTATTTCTTAATTAATCACAAAAAAATATTCACCAAATTAATTCCAAATTAATTTGTGAATATTTCAATCATGCCATTGAATATTATGTGAATCATATTCACAACCCAAACTAATTAGTAAATTGCATTTCCAATTAATTAATAAATGTGAATCCAATCCACATTATTAATTAACAAATGCTATTTACATAAATTCTCTCTCTTATACATGTATGTTATAAATCACATTTATAACACACATATATCATGGATAGTGTTATCCACATTCTCTTAATCCTTGATAATTAAATCTCATTTAATTATCTTAGATAATCATTTTCACAATATGAATCATATTCATATTTAAGCTTGATAATTAAATCTCATTTAATCATCAAGTCCTTGCTTGGATATTTCATCAAAAGAATTATTCTTGAACCCTTTCAAGAATAATGTGCTTTCTCCGCAGATACTTGGAGATAAGGGCAGGGCGATTGTATTATTCCACGTATAGTGACTTGGATGTTGAGATCTTATCTCAAATCCAGATCTTACGTTCCTCCCACAGATGCTTGATTAAATCAAGACCACAAATCCAATCTTCTCATTGAATCTGAATCTCATTCAGACCAATGTCCAACACTTGGACTAAGACCGGATCGCTTCTCTACTGAAAGGAGTCACTAAAATCCAGACCTGTTTCATCACTCCCTCGGAATGGAAGCGTCATGGATATACAATCGTTTATGATCACATCACCCTCAGGTATTCCCAATACCTGTACATCCTGCATACTGGAAGACCCATGGTCAACCCGAAGATCAAGATCTATTTTACACTGTCTTCTTCAGGGTTTGATCACTAAGTTTCTCATTTGATCATTGGGATTTGGTATCGATCATATACTTTCCAAAAGCATATATCATACCTAGGTCTTGATCATATACTTTCCAAAAGTATATATCAAACCTACAAATTCAGTCAAGCTTCCAAAGCGAGACGACCGTGCACGGAATTTGATTCTTCCCAATATCTCATGAGTGAGCTCATGTCTCCCGGTTCAGTAGTGAACCTGTATGATCCCTTTGAGAGATCGTATTACTCATATGCCCTTATATGCACACCAACGCGCCGGTGTATAGACCTTGGTTAGGTCATCAACCTATTGGTCTGTCAAATGTACATACTCAGACATATAGCAATACATCTGTCTCCGGTCAGAGGATGCGTGCCTATGCTGTGACAGCATTCAACATAGGACTTAGGTTATCTCGATCTCGTTAAGTCAACCCATTGACCTAACTAATCTGACACCTCCGAATCTCTATTCCTATGCAGAGGACCTGCATCAAGAGGTCCGTCAGATATCAGCCTATGTGAGAAAGGATTGCAATCTCCTACTCAGGCTGGAGATCACATCTTAATAATCATTTGACGGTGCTTGATGAGTCCTCAATCTAACCCTTTAGATATTCATCCAAACACCAGCCTCTATGATTCAATAATTGAATCAACAACTGTATGATCATTAAGACAACCATGGTACATAACCCTAATTGTACAGAGGGACCTATTATGCAAATTATTTATTCTTCATTTCAGATCAGGGAATGATATGCGCAATAACATTTATTGCATAATGGCTCGCCGTGGGCTCACATGTCCAACAATCTCCCACTAGCCCAAAGAGCCATTAATGGGCTAATCATTTAAACCCACACCCATGTGACAATCATAAGCTATTTAGAAATAGCTAGGTAAGATGATCAGTCACTCTGTTCCCGCAAGGCTACGCCAAGTCCTTTTACGGCACTTGCATATCCCCAGTAACAGTGCTCGCATCCAATGCGAATGTTGCATCTAATGCAACCCGTACTCAATCTAGTCAAAGCAGTTATAGTTTCCTTGCCACTATTTCTCAATAACTATTATAACCAGTATTTCCATAATCCTTATCAGAATACCCTTATTCCTGGAGATCACTATCTCCCAAGGTATCCACAATTAAGACCTTTTAGATCTCTATCTATAAAGTCTTAACTTCTTGAAAATAAGACATAGAGATCACCATCTCTAAAGCCTTGTCATCTTTGAAGATATTGTTATTTCTGCAATCAAGTGTTTTATCTCCATAATAGGATTAGTAATAGTTTACTACTCCCACTGTATGGCAGATATCTGGCTTTTATACACATCTAGCATACACTTAGCTTCTCGTAACTGATGCACAGGTGCAAGCAGTTCTAGCATTCACTTCCTCAACTCTTTGAGGTGCTATTCCTTTAGATAGGTCAGTACCAAATCTCAAGGAAGGAAGCCTTTCTTGGAATTTCCAAGAATGGAATATGTCCAAGGTGTACTACAAATGTGACAGTCCCAATACCCTCTTTTCTTTGATTCTGAACAACTTCAGAACTAAGATCTAAGAGGTATTCTTGAGATCATATCTCAAGGTATGGAATAGCCAGTCTATAAAACACTTATTCTCATCCTTATATCATTCCAAATGATTAGGATATTATCTACATTTAGCACGATGAACACAATGGCACTCCCACTAAGCTTCACATGGTACATCAAGATTCTATTTGAAATCATAACATTTATAATTTCATCAAATCTTATGTTCCAACTACAAGAAGCTCATTTGAGTCCATAGATGGAGTTCTTTAGCTTTCACACCTTACTTTCCCCAAACATGAAGCGCTGGGGCTACTTCATGTGAATATCCTCAGAGAGGTATTCTTAGAGGAATGCAATCTTGACTTACATCTTGAAGATGCAACAGTCAAGTTGTGCAGCTAGGATTAGCGATATTCTGATGATTTCAAGCATGGTTTCCAAAGAGCAAGTCTCATTGCAAGCAATGTCTTCTCTTACGGTGTGTAGCTTATGGCTACGAACCGAGCTTTGAAGGTCTCTACCTTCTCATCAGGTTCCCTTTCTCTTGAAGATCCATTTACACCTTAATGAGTCTTACCCATGTAGGTGGATCCCCGAGGGTCCATATACAACACTTGTATATGAAGTCTACTCTAGACTTTATTGCTAATATCCATCTTTCCATGTCATGATCCTTAGGAGCTTCATCACATGAAATCCGATCATTGTCAGACTTAACTAACACATGGAATACATCTTCAAACTCATTTGAAGAGGTATTAATGTTTCATCTTTAATTGTCCCTTTTAGTTTCCGATTTCAGGAGCCTCATTATCTTCTCAAGATCAAATGAGTTCCCACACTTCATTTTTGTCTTGATTCTCAAGAGAGTCATCCTCCAAGAATCACATTCTCAGAGATGAGATCTTTTAAGAATCTCAAGGTCATAAAGTAGGTATCCAATACCATACTTTATTTTCCTAATGAAGTAGCACTCTCAAGTGCTAGATTCCAGCTTACATCCATGGAACCTTATTAAGGATATATATTGTAGTCTCTACTACACATATATACCAGGAAACTAAGGGGATAATTATGCTAAAATTCATCATTGATCAAATCATGTCACACATGATCCAATTGTATCTCCCTACAACTCCATTGAGTTCAGGTTTATCTGGAGGAGTGAGATAGAAATGATATTCATATCTCCATAAGGTATTCTTTGAATTTTATCTAATAGGTACAAACTACCTAGGTTAGATCAAATTCATTTCATCTTTCTTCAAACTTTGGTTCTGAACCAAAATTGTGAAATCTTTGAACATTTCAAAGGTTTCTCAGGTGAAGAGAAGAAATCTCATATCATACGTAATCATCAATAGATATCACATACCCATAATGTTTACTATGATATAGATGATCTACATACATCAATATGTATGAGATCTTGAATACCTCGACATCTAACACCATTCCTAGAGAAGGGTGTATTGGACATTTTACTTTGAATACAATATTCATAAGTATGTAAGATTTGAAATTTTTTTAGACATTCTAAAGTTTCATATCTTACTAGTCTATTGATCACATCAGCAGACATATGTCCAAGACTTGATGCCAGATCATTGTTAAATGATCTTCATCCTCCTATTGATCTTATAAGGTTTAATTTTCAGTATTAGAAATCTTAATGAACCATTCATTAATTTTCTAATTTTGTGGAGTCCAATAGATATTAGATTACTATCTGAAATATTTCCATCATAACTCTTTATGATAGTTCTATCTCAGAATTCAAGTTTGTTTCCAACATTTAGAAACAAACAATGGGGTATTCTAATATCTAGGTCATAGAGACATTCTCTAAGACTAAGGGCTCTCCCACTGAGAATATGAAGTCCATCTATCCAACAGAGACTGCTGCAACAATTACAGCAATATCCATGTAGATGACTACTAAACCTTAAGATCAAATTTCTAATCTTCTAATATATATGCAACCAATTGCAAATGTCATTAGAAGATTGGGATACAATTGTCAGACTTTATCTTATGAAATAATAAAGTCAGAGTCAATGATTAATGTAGATTATTCTGATGCTCTATCTGAGTCCTTCACTAAGGATTTTAGACAGACTTGATAGTCATACTATCAACACATCAACATATTGTAGTATTGGCATTCATCCAACTTTTTGGATGTCATATGGAAGTCACAGAAGTAGGTCAACTCTTTGACTTTCCTTCTTACTCGGGTCCGACCCATGCTTCCACTGCACTCTCTTAATCTATAAACAACCATTGCTTAAGACTAAGGATCTCTTATGTTAAATTCAAAAGAATTCAATGTAAGAGCATTTCAGCATTTATACATGCTTCATTAAATTCATACAATATGAATATTATGAAGCTTCACGAATGACCAGAGTATAGACAGTAGAATGATGACACTCATCATATCTACATACATCTTAACTCTTAGACTTAGGTTCAGGTAGGTATTCAAACATTTTGAATACATCATCTCTTTCGAGCCACCATTCTGCATAATGCAGAGAACCATGTCATTCATGAATAAATGTCTAGAGCACATATGTATGCCAAAATATCTTCTTTTATGTTATAAGGATTATTCGACAATTACGATCACCATCGACATGTCACTTCCAAAGTACACTCGATGAAGGATCAAGACTACAGAGACATACAGACCCTAAGGTGATGTCTTATTGTCTTATTTAATTGTCATTCCTCATTATCTTGAGGAAACTTGCACATTGCAACCACATACATTATGTGTTCAATTGCAAGTACAATATCTGGATCAAGAGTCAATCCATGATATTTTACTGGTTATTGTTGAGTATAACATTGAGTGGGTTTAATGAAGGATTATCTGAAATAAGAAATTTGCATAAAGGTATATATATTATATATATACATGTTTTTCTTTGATTTAGGAATTTTTATATCAAAGTTGTCTTGCCTTGTCAACACTGAAAGTTCATTCCCTTAATCACTTTCAATGTAAGAGATATTCTTACCATTATATCTCAAGCAAGATCTGGGATCTCCTTTCCTATCTTTGTCGCATCCCAATAATATGAGAACTTACGACTCCAATAAAAAGAAGCGGGAACTCATTCCGCCTTGCAAGTCCAACTTGCATTCCCAATTCGGTCTTTAACACCCGGGCCCACCACCCCTAAGATGATGTTGACCCGTTGCTAATTGAACCAACCGTCAACAGGATTAGAACTCGCTATGCGCAATCCAATATCGCCCCAATAATATGAGGACTCGATATTGGGGTCACTACGCATACGGCCTTACTCTTTCGAGAAGCAAAGAGCCCGATCCAGATGCGCTTGCATATAGGATCTGTCACTTCGGACAGGCGTCTCCTACATACAATCCCTGGCGACGGAACCCTTCGCCTTGACGGGAGACCATGGATGTCACTTATATGATCCTCCACCTCATATTCAAATTGTAATTAATTATTGTGAATCATATTCACATAATTAATTCTTCCAAGGGAAATACACATCTATTCAAAATAGAGTGTTTATTGGATATAATTAATTTAATCATATAAATTAATCATCAATCCAATCATCAATCAACAAACATGTCTTTTACTTGAATAGTAGGTATATACTCAAAGTACGTATTATTCGAATTTTAATAATTAGAAAAAATACACATTGTCTGTCTCCGGTATTATACAGTCCCTACCCGCTGTCATGGCCAGTACCGACGAGAGTGGGACGGACCACATACGTTGCAACCCGCGACCCCAATGCTCTCCGACTAGGCACCATATCCGCCTCGGGAAAGGATAATACCAGATAGACCATCATGTACTTTGAGATGTTCATCGGTTTTTCAACCGAAAGTTATACCATATAGTACAAATCAAAACATTTTTTATTATAAAGAGATTTGCTAGACAAATCCCCAATCCTATTCAAGCAAAAGGGTTTTTCATGTAAAAGTTGTCCTACAACTATTGTAGGATAAACTATTGTTTTCATGAAAGCAATGTTTGTTGATGAAACAATGATCAAGATCTAATATCTCATCATTGTAGTTTAGGCAAGTGTCATTCAATGAAATAATTATTTCTTTAAATATTTCACAAATATTTATCACTAATTATTCCAGAAAATTAACAATTAATTTTCATCATGATAATTGAATGACATATCACAAGGTTCAAGATCAAAGAATGTTAATTTCCAGCAGTGACCCCCAATCACTAAAATTAACTTATCTTGATCAATATAAATCCAAAAAATGCAAACTCAGTTTCCAAAGATTGCCTATTTGATTTATCAAAGAACCCAAGTGATAATTCACGCATTTCAAGGCGGATTAAAACCGTAATCATCTCATTAATTACGTTCAAATCCGCAGTTCCCGCAACAGTGAATATAGTCATATTCAAAAAGCCATATCTTGAGCAAATGAAGTCCAAATTTAGTAAACTCAAGTCCTATGGTTTCCTTGTTTAATGGGGAACAAAATCCAATTGAAAATTTCGTGTTTAAACATTTTAAACAGAGCCGAAAAATTCAATTTTACAGAGGTGCGAAAATTGAAATGCAGTAAAAAATTCGCAACCCTTTCAAGAACCAAATCGTCTAAGGTCTATGGATCATATCCAAAACCATATTTGACCTATGGCTCTGATACCACTTGAAGGATATTGATTATCCTTAAGCGCATCACGGAAGCGTGTCGATCGCATCGTATGCAATCGGAGCAACTAGTCGTACTAGATGCTAGATGCAGCGGAAATTAAAATTTTTTAACTTTAAAGATGAAACCACATGATCACGTGAACACTTCTCGGATCGTTTCATCAAACCACAAAGTACAAGGAATACCTCTTGAAGCGTGGTTGTGATCGCGAGATCCCAAAGTAGAGATCCTCCTATCTTAAGTCTGATCCACGAAGAACGCGCTTGCGGGCGTGATGATGAGTCACGTTCCTTCCCGCAATCCTCGATGAAGATCCAAGCGATGGCTCCCCCGATTTCGTCAAACGAAATCCGTCGTCTTCCTTTAGAGTAAGAAACTCCAAAGAAGATGGAGATCCACGAGTCGTCGAAGAAGAAGCCGAGAGTCTCTCCTTTCTCAACACAAAGTGGACGGCCACTTAATGGAGAAGAGAAAGAGAGAGAGAGGGCGAGAATGAGAAAGAGAGAGAGAGAGTTGTCACCTTGTACAACTCTTAATGATGTACCATGGAAGGCTACCCTAGCCCTCTATTTATATTAGTTTAGGATCCATTATATCTCAATCCATGGGACACATGGATCCAAGGGCTATGCTTGGTCCATGTAAATCAATGGCTATGATTGTTGTTGATTAAAACCAACAACATTAATTTAAATTAAAATTGTTGCAACATTATCAACATAATTTAATTTAATATTAACTAATTAAGAGATAATGTGATTAAATAAAATTGGAGTCAACCAACCACCCTCAAAAAGAGGGGGCGTCACCCATGAACAATTCATGGGTGACGCCACCTATTCATGGTGGTTATTTGGCTCCCTTTTATTTATCTTATTATTTCTTAATTAATCACAAAAAAATATTCACCAAATTAATTCCAAATTAATTTGTGAATATTTCAATCATGCCATTGAATATTATGTGAATCATATTCACAACCCAAACTAATTAGTAAATTGCATTTCCAATTAATTAATAAATGTGAATCCAATCCACATTATTAATTAACAAATGCTATTTACATAAATTCTCTCTCTTATACATGTATGTTATAAATCACATTTATAACACACATATATCATGGATAGTGTTATCCACATTCTCTTAATCCTTGATAATTAAATCTCATTTAATTATCTTAGATAATCATTTTCACAATATGAATCATATTCATATTTAAGCTTGATAATTAAATCTCATTTAATCATCAAGTCCTTGCTTGGATATTTCATCAAAAGAATTATTCTTGAACCCTTTCAAGAATAATGTGCTTTCTCCGCAGATACTTGGAGATAAGGGCAGGGCGATTGTATTATTCCACGTATAGTGACTTGGATGTTGAGATCTTATCTCAAATCCAGATCTTACGTTCCTCCCACAGATGCTTGATTAAATCAAGACCGCAAATCCAATCTTCTCATTGAATCTGAATCTCATTCAGACTAATGTCCAACACTTGAACTAAGACCGGATCGCTTCTCTACTGAAAGGAGTCACTAAAATCCAGACCTGTTTCATCACTCCCTCGGAATGGAAGCGTCATGGATATACAATCGTTTATGATCACATCACCCTCAGGTATTCCCAATACCTGTACATCCTGCATACTGGAAGACCCATGGTCAACCCGAAGATCAAGATCTATTTTACACTGTCTTCTTCAGGGTTTGATCACTAAGTTTCTCATTTGATCATTGGGATTTGGTATCGATCATATACTTTCCAAAAGCATATATCATACCTAGGTCTTGATCATATACTTTCCAAAAGTATATATCAAACCTACAAATTCAGTCAAGCTTCCAAAGCGAGACGACCGTGCACGGAATTTGATTCTTCCCAATATCTCATGAGTGAGCTCATGTCTCCCGGTTCAGTAGTGAACCTGTATGATCCCTTTGAGAGATCGTATTACTCATATGCCCTTATATGCACACCAACGCGCCGGTGTATAGACCTTGGTTAGGTCATCAACCTATTGGTCTGTCAAATGTACATACTCAGACATATAGCAATACATCTGTCTCCGGTCAGAGGATGCGTGCCTATGCTGTGACAGCATTCAACATAGGACTTAGGTTATCTCGATCTCGTTAAGTCAACCCATTGACCTAACTAATATGACACCTCCGAATCTCTATTCCTATGCAGAGGACCTGCATCAAGAGGTCCGTCAGATATCAGCCTATGTGAGAAAGGATTGCAATCTCCTACTCAGGCTGGAGATCACATCTTAATAATCATTTGACGGTGCTTGATGAGTCCTCAATCTAACCCTTTAGATATTCATCCAAACACCAGCCTCTATGATTCAATAATTGAATCAACAACTGTATGATCATTAAGACATCCATGGTACATAACCCTAATTGTACAGAGGGACCTATTATGCAAATTATTTATTCTTCATTTCAGATCAGGGAATGATATGCGCAATAACATTTATTGCATAATGGCTCGCCGTGGGCTCACATGTCCAACACCATCTACAGTCCAGCATGTCTACTACGTGCAGACACCTGATCAAGCTCAGCAGCATGCACATCAGATAGTTCCGTACCAACAAGAAGTGGCCTACATTCCTGAGCAGCAGTCTCCACCTCCACCTATCATTCAGGAGGTGAATGGTATCTGGTTCGACCGTGAGCGAAACCAGCCCCGTCCGTCAGGGCAAGGCCAGTTGGGTTCACAGCAGGGTCAGAGGCCCACCCACCAGCTTCAAGGAGGCAGACCACAGTACCAGTACCAGCACCAGCAGTTCCAACCTCAGTATCAGTCTCCACCTCAGTTCCATAACTGGAGACAAGGCCAGCCACAGCAGCAGTCCATGTATTTCCCTCAGCCGAACCAGCAGCAGACTGCATATTATGGACAATATCCTTCCCCCCCTCCTCCTCATTACCAGAATCCATATGGGTACCAACAGCCTCCGCACTATCAGTCTCAGCGACAGCCAGTCAATGAGCAACCTGAGGCCCCTTCAGTCAATCCACCACTGGACCAACTTGCATTGATTATGAAGAACATGAATGAACTGACTCAACGGATCGATGACCTGACTACCACCAAGACACTAATTCCAGCACAGGTCGAAGCCAACCCCAATAATTTCAAACGCAAAGAGCAGGTAGCTAAAAGCCCACCCACCCCCGAGACAGGTATGTCCCTTGATTTTACATGTTTATCTGACACCATTCATCTCAGGAGCGGTAGGAGATTGCAGCTGCCTGCGCAGCAGTTGGGGTTGGGAGATCGGTCCACTGAGAGAGCTTCATCTTCTACATCATCTCCTTCACCAATAGTCGAGAGGCCCAGTATAGCAGCACCCACATCTGGAGTTTCACCGCCTTCACCACCACCTTCACCAGACAGATGCAGATCACCATCAGCAAGGGAGAATATACCAGTCGCAGATTCTTCCTCTTCACCAGTAGCAGCATCCCGTCCTGTTTTAGATTCTGTTTTTCCTTCACCTAGATTGGACAACACTATACAGACTGATTCTAGTTGTCCTCTTGTACATGATGATTCCATTCTGAATAAAGGAAATGAACGTTTGCATGTTTATTCTGATTCTGTGCCATTTCCTTCTGCTCTCAAAGCTAAAAAAATTCAAAAATTAAAAACAGCACTATCTGATCCTGGAGTGGTTGAGATCTTACAGAATATCTTTTTAAAGATGCCACTACTTAAAGCCATGGAATACATGCCAACAGTAAAAAAGGGAATGAAAGAGGCATGTACCCAAAAGCGTCAACCAAGGAAGAACAGACGAAAGGAAACAGAGAAACACATCCTGACCATGGCCACAGTTCATGCCATCAGTAACCTTCCGCCTAAAAAGAAAGACAAGGGAGCACCTCACATCCGCTGCCATATCTTTGATCAAGAATTTGATCGTACTCTTCTCGATAGCGGTTCCTCCATTAATCTCATGCCTTCCTCTCTATTAACTGAATTCCAGTTAGGGCCTCTTAAAACTACCAGAATGATCCTTCAGTTTGCCGATAGATCGATTAAGAGGCCAAGAGGCATTTTAGAGGACGTTATTGTAACGGTGCAGGGAATGAAATTCCCTGTTGATTTCGTTGTCATGGATATGGACACATCTGCACCGTTACTCCATACCCCGATCATACTAGGTCGACCGTTCCTCCGAACGGCCGAAGCAGCAGTTGATTATGGTACTGGAGAGATCATCTTTCACTCTCGTAGTGACAAGGTGAAAATTGAGACGATCTCTGATCCTAAACCATCACCGCCACCAGCAACAGATGATACAGAGAAAGCAATATCAGAACCAGATGACTGTGATTTTCTTGTTGAATTCAAAGAGACAGACCTTTTCACCGATTTTATAGATACACAGGAGTCTTTTCCCCAAAAGGACTCGCTGGAAAGCACAGTCGACATGAGCTCCCTTGGTGGTCCAATTGAGATAGTTGCCGATGAGCAGTTTGAGCAGAGTTCTGAGGTCCAGATATCTGAGCCATTCATTGAATTTCCTGATTTATGCACAGATGAGAGACATCTTTCTGAGATTATTGCTGAGATATCTGAGCCGTTTGTTGATAATGATATTGAACATCCTGATGAGCCATTTCTCTCTGAGCAAAGATCATTCATTACAGATCTATCAAATATTCTATTTGCTGAGCCGTCGATAGCCAAGGTGGATAGTCTACAAAGCATAGATCACATACCGTCTATCAGTACAGTAGCAGAGGTTATCACAGAAACGATTCAGACCCCACCTGAGCTCAAGGTGTTACCATCAACGTTGAAATATGCCTTCCTTGCGGGTCCCCCCCAAATGTTTCCGGTCATCCTCAGCTCGCAGTTGACCGCTGAACAAGAATCTTGCGTGCTAGAAGTTCTTGAGAGAAACCGCAAGGCCATAGGATGGAATATCTCGGATCTCCATGGGATCAATCCAGCGTTGTGCTCGCATCATATCTACCTAGAGGATGATTGTAAACCCTCCCGTGAATGCCAGCGCCGTCTAAATCCAAATCTAAGGGAGGTTGTCATGAAGGAGATCAAGAAATGGTGTGATGCTGGTTTTATATATCCCATTTCGGATTCCAAATGGGTCAGCCCTTTACATGTGGTCCCAAAGAAATCTGGGATTACGATCGTAAAGAATGACCGTGGTGAGGAGATTCCGACCCGGGTACCTACTTCATGGCGTGTCTGTGTAGATTACCGACGCCTGAACTCAGCTACCAAGAAGGATCACTTTCCACTGCCCTTTATTGATCAGATTATTGAGAGGTTGGCAGGGAAAGAGTTCTTTTGCTTCTTGGATGGGTACTCGGGATACAACCAAGTTGCTATCGCTCCTGAGGATCAGGAGAAAACTACTTTCACTTGTCCGTTTGGCACTTACGCCTTTAGACGGATGCCCTTTGGATTGTGTAACGCCCCCGCTACATTTCAAAGGTGTATGTTGGCCGTTTTCGCCGACATGGTGGGTAATTTTCTTGAAGTCTTCATGGACGATTTCTCGATCTACGGGGATAGTTTTGACACATGTCTTGCTCATTTAGACCGAGTTCTTCAACGTTGTTGTGAGGTAAACCTAGTGCTCTCGTGGGAGAAGAGTCACTTTATGGTGACTAATGGGATTGTATTGGGCCATGTCATCTCCAAACATGGTATGGAGGTTGACCCGGCTAAGATTGATGTGATTTCCAAGTTAGAGCCACCGCAGAATTTGAAGCAATTGAGGTCATTTTTGGGACACGTAGGATTCTATAGGCGATTCATAAAGGACTTCAGCAAAATCGCCAGACCTTTGACGGAGCTTTTGTGTAAGGAGACTGATTTTATTGTCGATGAGAAAGTTCTCCTTGCATTCAATCAGATGAAAGAAATGGTTACTAGTGCTCCTATCTTACAGCCACCCGATTGGTCTCTTCCCTTTGAGATCATGACGGATGCATCAGATTTCGCAGTTGGAGCAGTCTTAGGACAGAGAAGGGATGGGGTACCATTTGCTATACACTATGCTAGCAAGACTCTGGATGAAGCACAGCGGAATTATACAGTTACAGAGAAGGAGATGTTAGCAGTTGTATTTGGTTTAGAAAAGTTCAGATCTTACCTCATTGGTTCACACGTGATTATATACACGGATCACGCTGCCATACGATACTTACAGGCAAAGAAGGATGCTAAACCACGCCTTATCAGATGGATCCTTCTTCTTCAGGAATTTGATTTAGAGATACGAGATAAACCTGGAGTGAAAAATGTTGTGGCAGATCACCTTTCCCGTATCACAGACACAGAGACTTCTGAGCAGAACATGATTCCTATTTCTGAAACCTTTCCAGATGAGTCCATTTTATCTGTGGACTCGCTTCCATGGTATGCTGATATTGTGAACTATCTTGTCTCCAAGAAAGTTCCACAAGATTGGCTGAAGTACAAGGTAGACAGATTTCTGTCAGAGATTCATTATTACCAGTGGGAGGATCCGTACCTATTTCGTGAGGGTGCGGATTGTATCTGGAGAAGGTGCATTCCTCAGGAGGAACACACCAGTGTACTTGAGCACTGTCACAAGTTAGAATCTGGTGGGCATCATTCGGGGAAACGCACGGCAGCAAAGGTTTTACAGAGTGGCCTATGGTGGCCCACATTGTTTAAGGATGCTACAGAGTATGTTCGAGGTTGTATTGATTGTCAGAAAATGGGAGGAACAGTTGGTTCCAAAGATACCATGCCCCTAAGATATATACAGATTTCTGATGTTTTTGATGCTTGGGGCATAGACTTCATGAGCCCATTTCCTGTCAGTCAGGGATTTCAGTACATCCTGCTTGCCGTGGATTATGTTAGTCGATGGGTGGAGGCTATCCCCACCCGAACCGCAGATAGTCGTACGGTGTGTTCCTTTCTTAAGGACCATATTATTGCACGGTTCGGTATTCCCAAAATATTGATTTCAGATGGGGGAAGCCATTTCATTAATAGAGATGTAAAGAAGCTTGTGAAGGAGTACGCTATTGAACACAGAGTTGCGTCTCCTTACCACCCTCAGACTAATGGCTTGGCAGAAATTTCAAATAGGGAGATCTAAACGATATTGCAAAAACTTGTACGTCCAGATAGGAAGAACTGGTCCCAGATGCTTGATTCAGTTCTATGGGCTTATCGGACGGCGTACAAGTCTCCTTTGGGTATGTCTCCCTACAGATTGATATATGGAAAGCCTTGCCACCTGCCAGTGGAATTAATTCACAAATCTTTATGGGCACTCCGTGTATGCAATTTAGATTATGAGAAAGGAGGAAAGAACAGGAAGTTGGATTTGAATAAATTACTGGAATTCCGAGACTTTGCATATGATAATTCACTTATGTATAAGGAGAAAGTCAAGCGCTGGCATGATAAACACATTCGAAGAAAGACTTTCTCTCCTGATCAGAAAGTTTGGTTATTTGATGCTAAGTTGAAGTTATTCCCAGGAAAATTGAAAAGCAAGTGGTCAGGACCGTTCATCGTGAGAGCTGTGCGTGACAATGGGAGTATTGTCATATCTGGGTTGTCATCTGACGCACAGCCATTTGTTGTGAACGGACAGTTGCTGAAGCCATATCTAGATCATGATACATTCCTGTCCGTTGTGGATTCTATATCTTTGGTATCAGACGATAATCTTTTGATTCCACCTTTTGCGTCCGATACATAAGCTCAACACCTCTTGTATATCCTTTCGTTTCACTCTGTCTTCTCCCGTTTTATCATTCACCCCTTTTCCGTGTGTGTGTATGTATATATGCTATACTTAGGATGTGCTTTATCCTAAGTATAGGGGGGGTGAAGGATTTGTGTTGTTCATATTCGTCCTGTTTATCACCCTTGTTATTGTTGCCTATACTTAGGGATACTCTACCCTAAGTATAGGGGGGGTGATGTTGTTCATATCGTGTCTCTGTGAGTCTGTACATTCTCTTCATCGGTTTTCCCCTTTGTACATTCCACTATACTTAGGATTACTTGATCCTAAGTATAGGGGGGGATCACCAACTTCTCTTCATTTTTATCTTTTCTTTGAGTCGTTGTAGCATAGGAGTCTTTTCACCTTTCTTTGCTTAGCACGAGTTATGTCTTCCTTTGTCGCTCTCTGATCACTATGAGGACATAGTTCGAGCTAAGTATAGGGGGGTGTCGTATATATTGTATATATACTTTAGACATAACTCGTACTTTTAAATATATTTATCTGGAGGGTTATGTGTATATTTTATAAAATCACATAAAAAAACAAAAACAAAAACAAAAACAAAAACACAAAACAAAAACAACAACAACAAAAATAATAAAAAAAACAAAAAAAACAAACAAACAAAAAAATTCACAAAACAAAACAAAAACAAAAAAAAACAAAAAAAAACAAAAAACAAAAAAAAAACAAACAAAAAAAACACAAAACAAACAAACAAAACAAAAAAAAATGGGAAGAGAGAGAGAGAAAAAAAAACAAAAAAAAACATAAAAAAGTCTCTTGTATATACTTGTATATATTACTAACCTTTTCTCCTTAAAAAAACTACAAAACCAAAAAATCATAAAAATTTGCATAAAAAATTTTTTTCACACCTGCATTTTTCTCCAAAAATCCATAAAAAGTTCAAAATTAGAAAATTGTATAAAAAAATGGTTCTTTTCACATGTGCATCATTCCTTAAAAAAAAACTCTCTGCATTGTTCATAGTCTGCATTTGCATGTGCATTTTTCTGGATAGTATTGATATTTAAACTATGTCTGGAATAAAATTGAAGAATGGAGCTTAGTTGGACCTTAATCCACCTAATTCTAAGAGGAACTTCACCGAGAAATAGGATTTTAGAAGCTTCAGGTCTTTGACTTAATTCTTTGAGTTCCACATGACAATGTGCAGCATTTGACCCTTAGTGTCTAACCTGGTCTCTTCATTCTGGGTACAACTCTGGAATAGCGAATTAATTTGTACTCCTGCACTATGCACTTAGCTCAACTCAGACGGGATGTTGGAAGACTGTATGAGTTTCTTTTCTGGTAGCGTGGAAATCTAAAGACCGGAGTAACGGGTTGAAATAAAGCTTCGGAAAAGGGATGGACGGCTGGGCACAATTTTTTCTAAGACCCCAAAAAATGTACGGAATAAAAAGATGCTATATCCGTAGGGGCAAAACAAGATCCAAGCAGAACCACCAAAACTCCAAATACAAAGAAGCTACTACCAAATAAAAATCTGACCAAAAAGGTCCAAGCTTCAAGAAAACCTGCAGATCTTGGTGGAGACTCGGCTACACTGGCCAGCTTCACAAGGAGAGGTGACCACACCAAACCACCCTCCAGTTCTTTTCTCATTCTTCTAACTTCTCCCCCAATTCGATTGTGAACACAGCACGACAGACCTTAGAAGGAAATACCTGACTCCCCGAGGACGAGTTATTGGAGAGGAGATTTGCATGGTAGTCCGGCATTCTGGATGGGAAGAGCTAAAATTTTTCACACACATGAGTCGATTATTCAATGTTCATAGGGTATGCTTTGGGAAGAGGATCGATCTAAGATGACTTCTGGGCCAAAACTGTGACAATGATGTGTAGAACTTGAAGGCTGTTGGTTTTAAAATTCTAAGTCTCACAGAAGTTCCGACACACAAATAATCCAAAGGTCCGACAGAGCTCCAAACTACAATTTTATGAAGATAAGTTTAATACTCAATGTTGTCCTACTTTCTTTATTTTCCCTTTCTTTTTCTTCTTCACTTATTCTTTCAAATAAGTGTTTGCTAAGGGACTAGCAAAGGTAAAGCATAGGGGGATGATGAATCTGCGATTCGTCATCTTTATTCATTTATTTTAGCTTAAAATCCCTTATAAAACACCTGCATATAACGCTAACTCCATAATCTTACTAACTTGCATTTGTGTGTAAATATTGTACATTTCTTACTAATTTTAACCTAAAATAAATAACTAAAGAAAGAAAGGAAAAATAAAGAAAAGAAAATAAAAAAAGGAAGACTGTATACAGGCTGACCCGAACCCCGAGAGAAGGTCAAGACTTGACCTGATCGACCAGAAATAAAGTAGGGGGAGATAGGGTCCTCAACCGGAAAATCCAAAAAAATGTGTTTCTCACTTATTTTGTGCATATATGTATAAAACTAACACTAATTTATTTGTACCTTAATTGACCCCAAATCAAATAACATTCAAAATTAAAGTTGTAAATAAAAATGGGTCCTAATTAATAAAACTGATTGCACAATTAAATCATGTACAGAATAAAAGCAGCCACACTTGGAAAAAAACCACTAAGCACTAATTGAAAGATCAATTCCGGCTCCATATGATATCAAATTAAACCAATTTCACTTCCATTGAGTTCTAAATCAAATTATCTTCAAAATGACTGTGATTTTATAATTTTTGGAGTTACGGTTGAAAAGTCGGTTTTCTAGGGTGGTTTGTGCAATTTTCCTTTGTATTTTGTGTATATTGTATTTGTATATATATTTGTAAATATTTTTTATAATTATTTAAAACAAAAATAAAACAAAAAAATAATAACATTCTTAAAACAAAAAAAAAGAGAGGCTAATTTCATCATTTACCCTTGTATATAATACCATATATGTGTATAGTATATGTATATAGTTGCAATTTTTAACCAACCATCATAAAAAAATAAAAAACTAACATTTTTTAATTCAAATAAATAAAGTGACGAAAATTCAAAAAAAAATAGATAATTTCATCTTTCTATTCTATCTCTCATGTTATCTCTCCCACCAAAACAAAATTCAAAAATCTCTCTTATCTTCTTCAAAATTCAAAATTCATCTCTTTTCTATTTATATGGCTCCATCTCCCTCATTCCAACCTGATCAATCTTTAGAGAGAGGAGCCCGATCTCCGAGAAAAATTTCGTCGAGAATTGTGCCTAGCCTCCGAGCCGCCCGGTGACAGCGAGTCGGCCTTGTCGAGGCGATAACGGTCCATTTTCCGCTCCTAAGGTGAGATCCAAATTTTCTTCGCATTTTTATCTTAGTTTAATCGCTCTTTATTTTGTCGCAATTTTTGTTCTTCTAGATCATAAAAAAATTCTCCATCTCGATTTGATCCGCCATCGACTCGATTTTTCATCTCATTTTCTCGATCTCCACGCGTTCTATTCTATCGTCCACGATCTCTCAACTCCGGACACGTACGGTGGCCGGAGATCGGATTCGAACCCCTCACGTCCGCCGGATCCTCATTCATTTTTTCCGATTTGTAGATAAATAAATTTTTTCTCTCAATTTGTTCTCTAACGTTTGTTTGCAGGATCACTAATACAAAAGAAAATAAAAAATTCTCTATCCTTTTTATTTCTCTATTTTTCGAATTTAAAAAAAATACAAAAAAAAAGTTTTTTTATTGTCATTCACTGTTTACATAAGATAACAAAATAAAATTACAAAAAATAAAAAAAAAACAAAAAAAAATTGCAGCAGGGGGCGGCGTTGCCCGCACCCCCGCCGACCACGCCGCTGCCAACCGCGCATCGCCGCGCGCGGCGCCATCCGCCCCCCCTCTGGCGCCCTTTCCACGATTCCAGCCGCTCGACGCCTTCTCCAGGCGACCCGACCTCGCCAGCGCCCTCCACCGCCGCAGACCGCGCACGCGCAGCCCTCCTCCGCCGCGTGGGGGTGGCGCTGCGTTGACGCGCTGCTCCTGAAGTCCGCACGCCACCGCCATTACCGCCTTGCTGAAGAAGGCGACGCCCTTTGGTCCCTCTTGCTTTGGATTGAAACGAAAGCCCTCTAGGGCTCTCTCTTGAGTTAAAAAAAATAAAGTGAAAAATTACAGTTTCGCCCCGGAGGATCTCAAATCTATAAAAAGGTCCTTGCCAGACTCAAGCACATGGTATGCACAAGGTATATTGGTGAAATTGTGCTTTCTCCCATGTCATTTATCTTTTTGTTATCTATTTGAGGCTAAAACTCTGAAACTTTACAGTTCAGTCCAAACCTTTGGCAGTATTTACAATTTGGTCCCTAAATTGGAGAACAAGTACTTGCTTGATCTTTTCATTGAAATAAATGTTATTTGTGATCCAAAAATTTTGAGAAAATTGTGCTATGCTTCTGATGTGATTATTTTATTAGCATAAATTTTTCATTGCATTCTGATTTCATTTGGTATTATTAAAAAATCAAAAATAGTGTCTTTTTAATTGTTGGAAATCGGAAAATTCATAAAAATTCGAAAATAGCTCCAAAAATTCTAAAAACATTAGAGTAATTGTATTTCATTGTCTTTTAATTTCTGACCAATTTTCAATCTTTTATTGTTTATAAAACCCAAAAAAATTGAAAAATATCAAAAATCTTCTAAAAATCATAAAAAATTCTACAAAAATCCAAAAATTGCGATTTCAGTTCTTGTTTGTAGATAGTTTCTTCTAGTTTGTTTTAAAAATAGTAGCTAGGAGTTTTGGGCATTTAAAAGATTTTTAAATTACAAATTACTCCAGGCTGTTCACATTTTCTCACTTCTTCACTGTTCGATTTTTAGAAAAATACAAAAACATCTGAAAATTCCACAAAAATTCTTAAAAATATTTTAAAACTTAAAACACAAAAACATTTTCCTTGGATTTTTTCTGAGTTTCTTTGATTAATTAAAAAAAAAAGAAGTTGGTGTGCATATTTTCTGAGTTTAATCACATTGATCGCATTATTTTTGAAAATAAAAAAATTGCAAAATAAAAATCACTAAAAATTTGAAAATCAGAAAATATAAAAATTAGAATTTAAAAAAATAAAAAAAAACTAAAAAGATAAAAATCACAAAAACCAAGGATAGTTGTCCTTTGAGATTCCTGTTTTCTCTTGATTGATTTTCGATTAAGTGAATAACCCTCGGGAATTGTAGCCTCCCTGAGTTCGACCCTGTCCGCTATACAGGTTAATAAGTAGCAAAATCATAAAAAAAATAATCTTTTGTTGACGCGGGTTTTGGGGAAAAAACAACGACCCATTTATCAATTAATTTCCAATCTCTAAAATTCCGACTCAACAGTCTCCTCAATAGTCAGGTCAGAAATACTTCAACTCATATGCAAACTCTTACAACTATGAATCTGACTCGTACAATGTAAGTGATGGTGGCTCTCCCTAACTAGAATGGCAAAGAAACCGACTTCTCCAGCACGACGACCCAATTATTCCCCAATCCAATAACTCCATCCTCGAGGAGCGGGGTATTCCCTTCTAAGTTCAAATGGCAACCAGTTCAAGAGGAGGGGGGTAAAGAGAAGAATGGACGGTAGCCAGTGTAACTACCTATCCTGGGATGCAAGACCAGTGTAGTCAAGTCATCCTGCTGCAGGCTCACATATTTGACTTTGGAACTCAAGCTTGCTTATTGGCTTTACAAATATGTACATACTTTGTAGGCTTTTTTATTTCCGTACATGCCTGAACACATTTTTTTTGAATACTATTCACAGCAACATTTACATAAGGAGTTTTTCCTCTTGAGCCAGTAGACTATCCCTCTTTTGAAGCTTTATCGCAACCCACAGCCTCCTGTCTTTAGACTTCCTAATCACTGGATGGGTTGGGGTGCACTTCCCTCCCTAGAGGAGGACAAATGTTTCCACTTGTGTGCATCTCATACCGGCAAATCCAATCCCCTCACTACGTTAACTGAGTTGAACCATGTGAAAGGTGCATGTGTCCAAGTCAGGTCATTATCCCCAAGAGTCATGCGTGTGCTCCGAAATACTCCACTTAGGCAGTCAAGAATCCATTGAACCAAGTCTCGTGATCCTCAAAGAATTAAGTCAACTAGACCTGAAGTACCTCAAAACAAGTTCCTATAAGGTTCCTATTTTTAGGTAGATTTTTAAGGTCCAACCAAGCTCCAATCTTCGAATTTTACTTAGACTCGTTCAACTATCAAACTCAATCCGAAAAATGCTCATGCTATGCAATTGAAATGCAATGCAGAAAATATTTTTGTGATGCAATTTTCAAGAGTTTTTGAACTTTTTATGGATTTTTGAAAAGATGATGATGATGATGATGCATATGCATTTTTTAGATTTTTTTCAAAAAGATTTTTCAAATGTTTTTGGATTTTGATTTTTGCAAATGTTTTTGGGAATTTTGAAAATAAAAAGATTTTGGCTGAAAGCTAGGTTAAAAATATGTATACGGGAGTGCTTCTTATATATACAAGAAGTGGATTTTAAGAATTTACAAGGTAAGTGGTCAATTTTATACATATATACATATAATGGATTTTAGTAAGATGTATGTCTTCCTCAAACTTATTTGACACAGGTTTTTCAAACAATTTTTGAAAACTATAGTCCAAAATAATTTTTACAAACATTTAACCTGTACACACATTTGAAAATCATTTTTTGCACAGGCTTTCAAAATAGTACAAATAGATTTTTCAAAATATTTTTGCAACCATTTTTCAAACCATTTGCAGGTCATTTTTCAAACATTTTATTTCACACAAAGAAAATAAATTTTACAAACCACACATTTTTACACAGGTTGAAAACATGTAACAAAATATTTTCAAAATAGTTTTTCAATGGATGTTCACAGAGATTTTCAAACTATTTTTCAAACATTTTGCAAAAAAAAATTTCACTTGATTTATTAATCAGTAAATACAAAAAGAATTTGAGGAACAAAACACCTTTTTATTAAGGGTTTTTAATGAATTTTAAAGAATGATTAGCCATATTATTAAGAAAATACGAAAGTACGAGTTATGGCTAAAGTATATACATAGTATATACGACCCCCCTATACTTAGCTTGAGCTATGTCCTCATAGATCGGAGAGAAAAGAGAAGACATAACTAGTACTAAGTATAGTCAAGTCTAAAGAATAGATGAATCAAACGAATGAGAAGTCGACCGTCCCCCCTATACTTAGGATCAAATAATCCTAAGTATAGCAGACTGTACAAAACGCATGGAGGGTCAAGGGTGGGAATGAACAGATCGTACTCAGATTGTCTCCCCCTATACTTAGGGTAAAATATCCCTAAGTATAGACAAGAAGAGGAGACAATGGAGAGGATCGAAAAATAGAGAAACTCGGGGTGCACACCCCCCTATACTTAGGACAAAGTACGTCCTAAGTATGGAAAACTATCTACAAGGGCGGCACCTTTTTGACAGATAAAGAAAATAGAAAAGGAAAAGAAGAAAAGAAGAAAATAAGAAAAGAGATGAGACTGGAAATGAGATCATGAGAATGTACACGCCACTCCCCCTATACTTAGGGTAAAACAAGCCCTAAGTATAGGCAACAATAGGAGTGATGACACGGAACGAAGAACGAACTCTCGGCTCGTCCACCCCCTATACTTAGGACAAAGTACGTCCTAAGCAAGGCAAACACGAGAATGGGTGAACGAGCAATACGGAAGATAGACAGAGAGTGACGGGAGAGAATCTACAACATAAATGGATGATCATAAGAAGGTGGAAAGCAATTCTTCTTGCGGGACCGCTAAGGGATAGATCTGATATGGTGTATGTCGACATCGGGGTCCACAATGGACGGAGGCCGATCAGGATCGACACGGTGAAGGCCCTCAGTGGAGTCAAATCGGAAAGGGACGAACTGATCAATAGAAGCAGTATGACTAGGTTCTCCCTTGGTGGTACTATGGTGTGAAGGTGCAGACGGATGAGTAGACGAAGTACAGCTAGGTCCGGCCTTGGAAGTCTCACAGATATCAAAGTGGAATGGGACAAACTCATCATCCTCGGAAGAAGTGTAATCGGAGTCATCCTGCGATGGCTCGTCCAGGTCAAAATCAAAAGGAACGAAATCATCAGTAGAAGTATATGAACTCAGATCGTCCTCAAAAGTCTCACCTGAATCATTATCTTCAAGAGGCCTAAATCTATCAAAATAAATGGCAGCATCATACCCGACCTCAATCATCTTTACTTGTGAAGGACCAGTAATGGACTTATCAATGGAAGTAGTCAAACCAGGTCCGTCCTGTCTAGTCTTACCTAGGTCATTTGTTTCCTTATGAGGTCTCTCAAAATAATGGGCAACATCATAAACGTCCTCAATCATCTTTACTTATGAGTGCCCAGGAACGAAATTATCAGTGGAAGTGTTCAAACCAGGTCTGTCCTGTCTAGTCTTTGTATCTGCCCTCCGCTCAAAAGGTTCAATCACATAAATACTTTGGATTTCATCAACACATCGCCACACACCAGGAGGAGGAAACTCAAGGTCCATGCTTTCCGATTTCCTCCCCTTTCGGGGGATTCGTCGGGTCTCATCAACGGTCGGTGAGGAAACATCTCTAATATTATCAGATCGGTCATAGGCCTTGGAGTCAGCTAAGATCGGTGAAGGTGTATCAGATGCAGGTCTCTGGTCAGCTGTAGGTGTGGTGATCAACACTTCGCTCTCGTCAACAGGACGGAAGCGAATATCTCTTTATCCATAGTCAATAACGACTCTCGCATAGGCGAGAAATGGTCGTCCCAGGATGATTGGAGATGGCTCCCCTGTGGAGGTCTCCATGGGCAACACGACAAAGTCAACATGATGGCTCGTGCCCTGAATAGAAATGACAGCGTTTTCAAGGATACCCTTCGGCCTCTTAATAGATCCATCAGCAAACTGAACGATCATCCTGGTTTTCTTGAGAGGCCCTAAGTGAAGAGACTGTACCAGCGAGAAGGGTAATATGCTAATAGACGCACCACCGTCTAGGAGAGTGTGATCACAAGTATAGTCAGAGATAGTGCAGGTGATGAAAGGAGTAGATGCTTTCTTCTTTCTGGGAATGGGACGGTGTGTGATGGCGTGGGCAGTGGCCATGGTCAGAATGTGACGCTCAGATCTGCTCCTCCGCTTTCTCTTCTTGGGAAGAGGAGCAGATAATTGGGTCATGGCCTGCTGAAGTGGGGCTTGGATGATCTCATGAATAGTGGCCACCACTTCGGGTTCAGACAACATTTGAATTTTTGGACCTCCACCATACAAGGGAGGAAGTCGGAATCAGCATGTACATGAGGAGTGCCCAGAGCAGTCTGTACAACGGCATCCTCGGGGTCAAAGGTGGGACTAAGTGTGAATGGATGTGTGGTCAAGGGCTTTGGCAAGTGGACTCTCTATGAATCGACCAAGTGTCTCCCGAACTCTTTTTGGATTTTTTATATTTTTCTCTTTTATTTGTATTTTTGGCGATTGCAAGCTCCCATGATCACCATCAAGTGAAGCCGTATCCCCGACGGAAGGAGCATTAATCTGATTCTTCCTCAAGAAAGCAATATCATCATTCATCAAATCAATGCGCTTTGTCATCCGATTCAAGATATCACTCATAAAGATCGAGGGAGGTGACTCCAACAGTTCAGGCTCGGGTGGATGTGCATGTGGAGGCGGATAATATACAGGTGGAGGTGGAGGTGGGTAGAAATCCGAGGTCTGATACTGCGACTGAGGTGGATATGTACAAAAATCAGAAAAAGTAGGAGGAGGATCCTCCTGATAAAAGGGAGGTGGACCGGCTGGAGGGTACGAGGAATCCGCAAAATCCGGATAAAAATCGCTCCAGGGATCCATCTCGAAACAAGAGAAAAAGGATTGGGAGAGCACGACGGTTAAGTCAAGAGAGGTGAGCAGAAAGGCGCAAATGCGCAGAGTGATATAGAATGCACACAAAACAATCACAAACAAAAATGAAACAATCAAACCCTCAATTCACCTACTCAACTCGGTGAAGACCACAAATGCGGTCTTTTTATATTGTCTGTTTTAGAGTTAGGTGAGAAGTCAAAATATTGCACAAACACTTAGGGGGCTGAAAATGGGATTTGGGCACTAACCTTAGTGTGTGCGCGAGCAATGTAAAACGAAGACAATGAGGGGATTACTTGCCCCAATACAAGTTTTTTTTTCTTTTTGGTGGTTTTTAGGGTTAAGTAATGTTAACAGTCCCAATTTTATTGATTATCACTTTTTTTGGATTTTTAGTAAAAATGCACGATCCTAACGGGGATTCAATTTTACTTAGCACCTAGGTTGGCAAAATCAGAGGGAGAGTCGGAAAAGCAATGCAAGCGGCAAACAATGATGAATGCTAAAGCGTAAATGCTCACCTTGCCTCCAGCATTCTACATGCAAGGATGCTCAGCAGAATTGAAACCTAACTATATGCAAATGCAAGCCGATGAAATCGCCCTAAGTTTCAGAAATTGCTATTATCGTGAAGAACCACAAGTCAGTCACCGATCCTCAATCCAAAAAGTCCGGTCTAGACTCACCCCTCCTCTTCTTGACACATCGAGTTCAGGAATAGCGCTTGATGGGGTGGGCTCGCAGCGCGGCGGATCTAAGATGATGAAACGACTGTTTAAAAATTTTAATAAGTCCAAACGCGGCTATAGGTACAAGCAAGATATGTTAGGTGTTTGGCCTTAATCTATCGCAAGCAACTCCTAAATCTAAGGGCTCAATCACACAAAGTAAAGAAAACAAAATCAGAAAACAAAATAAGAAAAGTCGATGAAAACCGTAAAATCCGCGGTGAGCCCCCATGTGAACAAACACTTGGAAATTGGGCCCGAAAGTCCAAAGTCCTATGTACCTGTATTATTACAAATTAATAGAGTCTCTCTCTCACAATAAATTACACAAATAAATGCTACAAAAAGTATGACTGTCTTCTCAAGTCATCCTTGCCTTCTTTGATGCTCGGTCAGAAGTCTCCTACCGCCTTCACGTGGGAGCACCGACGCCTAAGGTAGAGCATCTCCCTCGATCCGTGGTTCCTCGCACAAAGTTAACAAGGAAGAGTGATTAGATAAGTCAAGCAATGATATCAAATAAGTGAGCAAATCAAGAAAGCCAAAAATGTAGACAAGTATCACAATCATAAAGCAAAAATGATCTACGCGCTGTTGCTCCCGTCAACGTCGCCATTTGATAAACACGATTTATCGAAGGTTTAAATAGTATGTCTCACACAAGGCGGAGACAACCGAGGTCGCTGCGGTGACCAACAACAAACTGTATTTAATCAAAAATTAACCCACACTATAGATCAAGCAATAAGAAATAAATGTGGAGTTAAAATTTATTTTTAACTCTGCACAAAAGATGTATAGCAAGCAAGTATGCAGAGAGTTCGAACACAGGGAGCAAACAGGGTAGATCAAACAAGTGCGTGCGTGAGTGAATGTGAAGTGTTGTCTACACTAATGCAAAGCAAATATTTTTGTGGGTTTTAAACTTTTATATTTTTGTTTTTTTTATATTTTTAATTTTTAATTTTTTATTTTGATTTTTAATTTTTTTGATTTTTATAATTTTATATTTTATATTTTTTTCTTTTTTATATTGGAATATATAAACAATGTAATAAAAGGGTGATAAAATATTTATAGAAATATGCAAAATTAGCCAAAAATTCAGGAATAAAATCTTTTTGGACTTTTTATGATTTTCTACTGTTTTTGTGATTTTTGGGAATTTTTCAAAATATTTTTAGCATTTTAAATAGGAAAAAGATCAGAAAACAGTGAATATACTTGATGGCCGAAATTAAAAAGAGGTTGGAAAACACTAAACAGTACCTAAAATTCCTCAAATTAATTTTAAAATATAGACAATGAAACAAGGAAGACACAGTATCTGAGTTTGTATTTTTGTGATTTTTCTATGATTTTCTAGATTTTTATCAAGATTTTTAGGGTTTTCTAATTTTTAAGATTTTTCTTTTGAGATTTTTAGTGATTTTTGGACTGACACTAGTAGATGACAAAACACACTAAATATAATTTTTCTGGAATTTTTCAAAATGTTTTATAATTTTTATGGATTTTCTAATGCAAACAGTGAAATAAATTCATGTTTTTGATTTTTAATAAACGTGAAAATGCAACAAAAATGAAATCTAAAAATGTGGCGTACAAGTACAAATTAACAGGAGCTTAGCATAATTTTTGTGGAATTTTTCGAGTTAAAATGATGCCCTAATTAAATCAAGCAAGCACACAAAAATGCCACATCCTGGCAGGGATATATATGCAAATACACAAAAGTCCAGGGGCATACAAGAAATTTTCACAAAAATTTTAAACTGAAACAAAAAGTATCTGGGCCAAACAACAAAACCAAAAACCGCATGGGTTTTCTTGCAAAAGTCCCAGGCCCACGTGAGTCGCACGCATGCCTGGGAGGGGCTCAGGCTCAAATATCAAAATATCTAAGGGCACAACAGTAATTTTCCCAAACTGTTCTGCAATTCCAAAAAAGTTCAAGGGATTTCCAGCAATTATTACAAAAATATAACTCACCAATCGAAAGTTTATACGCTAAACGTTAAATACAAAAACGCGTGGGAAAAGTTAGCAAAATACCCACACAAGGGGGCGCATCCAATGGCGGCAAAGCGGTCACTTATGCCACGTGGCGTTACGACATGAGATGATACCCCTTCACAGCAACGGCTGCGATTAGATTGCACTAAGTGGAATCGACGGACCAGGAGAAGCTTGATCCAACAGCAGCTGTAGCCCACGAAGAACACGATGGATCCGATGGCTCTGGAGCGTGGAGGACGAACGCACGAAGAACAGTCTCCGGGCTACTTCTGAGCATCAAAATGTCGACGTCCAGAGCAGCTTCTTCCCTCCAGATGGCACCACGGACCTCCTGGGAGCCCCCTCTGTTGGACGACGCTCCCAAAACTGCTACGGAGTGGCCGGAGCGCCGCTGCGTGGTCGGCGGAGGAGGTTGGCTCCAGGTGGGCTTGGCATCAGCAAAACTCGCCCCAGAAAGGGGTCTACTGTCCCTGAGACCTACAAAGACAAATGCACAATAACAGCAGAAGGTCCCAGGATGAAAACGAGGGTGGATGGGCTGTGATGGGCATAAATAGGCGCTCGCCGGAGCTTGCTCCGACGAGGGGAGGATTCGGCGAAGGAAGGGATCTGAATCGAAATGGAATGGAATAAAATAATCCTAAGGCTACACTAATTGAGAAAACACAAGAAAAAAAGATAGAAACGACCTCTAGGGTTGTAGACCCGAGGCTGAAACCTCACGGCCAGGAGGTGGCCGAAGATGGTGGAACTCGGTGTTAGGTGCTTCGTCGCACCTCCCTGAGATGGGGGAGGACTCTCCTGTCACTGGAGATCAACCCTCGACCCTCACCTGGAGGTTTTTGCCTCCCAAAGCCGGTTCAAAGGGAGAATGAAGGTGACAGGTCTTTTTTGAATGGTTGAATGACGCGGCTAAAAGATCGAGATGCGAGAGGCGCGTCAGTGATCCAAAAGCCCAGATAAACAAAGGGCGAGCAAGCTGGATCATAGGGGAGCAAAGTTGCAAAAGAAAATTTTGTGAAAAGATGTAAGATGCAACCTCGATAAATCCGCAAAAGCGGGCGAAAAACAAGGTTGGCAGAGGCTAAGGGAGGTAGGTCAGGCTGTTGACCTCGGTCAACGAGCCAGACCACCTGGTTGGTCCACGTGGACCAACCAGGAAAAACCTCCTGGAAATTCCTTAAAAAATAATTTAAAATAGAAAACAATTTATTTAATTCTTGGCTATTTAACAAGAAATGTTTACTACTTTATTTAGTATTTTATGGTGATTTTTAATTATTTTTATAAAATGTAAATTTACAAGTTTACTTTTATACCCTTTATAGGTATAAGTATAGGTTCTACACCTATGTATTGTATTTATAAGTATTTTTATTTTGTATTTTCTTTAGGTTTTTATTCTGATTTTAATGTACAAATAAATTATAAATAATATTTACATAATTATAAAAATATAAAAATATACAAATAATGAATAAATAATAAATTGAATATTTTAATGTGTACAAGTATACAATGTGGGTCCAAAACTCAACTTTCAAATCGTAGCTCCGCCAAATACGAAACCACCTACATTAAATAGATTATTTTGTGCTATATACAATTAAAGTGAATTTGGTACATTTCGAGTTTTTATTTGCATGATACGGGTCTGGGAAGTTGGAGTTTTGGAATCTTATTCAGACCATAACTTTTTATCTGTACATTATTTTTCAGTGAAATCAATTTTGCATTTTTCTTTATTAAATTATCTACAACTTTCATAAAGTTTCTTTATTTGATGTAGAAAAATTGGAACCAAAAATAGGTCCCAAAATGAATAAAGTATGAATTAAATAGAAGGTGTTTTTATTATATTTTGACCCTTATCTCCCCCTACTTTATTCCTTATCGACCTATTCATCAAGATGCCTAGGTCTCGGGGTTTTGGGTCATAAAATATTTATAATATTTTATTCTTTTTCTTTTCTTTTATTTATTCTATAATTTTGGCTTTAATTACAGTATTTTACACACTAATTGGATGCACATGCATGCATGCATGCTAAAATGATCTATTTAAGGGTATTACAGGCATTTACTAGGGTTTTTGAGGCCAAAATGATAGAATAAAGATGATGAAATGTGGATTAATCAAACACCAGCCTCTATGATTATATTATTGAATCAACAGCTGTATGATTATTAAGATGGTCATGGTACATAACCCTAATTGTACAGAGGGACCTTATAGTGCATTCATTCACTTAATCTCAGAAAGGGAGTGAAAAAATAATCAATAACTTTTATTGATAAATGAAACATCACAATAACATTTATTGTATGAATGGTTTGCCTCGGGCTCACATGGCCAACACTACTATTGCCTAGGTTCGACCCGCTTCTCCCAACACCAACAATCGTTTTTGTTATGATGGCTTCTCCCCAATCCCTAACCAATAGTCATGACTTCACTCCACTACCATCGCGGTTCTACCCTCTTCCTCCTCTGAAATGGTTACCATCACTATCAAGGTTTTAAAATGAAATTGGTCATCAAACCACAAATGTATCGGTTTCTGGTTTTTATGGTCAGACCAATGGGACTGACCTGTCGAACCAGTGATGACATCGACAGTTCATAAAACAGGAAAAAGATTGAATTGTTGTATTGTTGGTTTGATTTGTATGGTTCAACTAGGTTGAACTAAGTTAGATCGGTATATGATACAAATAAATATGGAAAATGCTACATCATATCTTTAAAAGATTTGTACACTAGTGTCCTTTCAAGTTTTTCTTATAACACTTATACCTCCTATGTTTTCAATTACCTATGTACCCCTATATTTTTATAAAATACATAGTAGTGACCCTTTATTACTATACTTGTGCTCCTATATTACACAACCATAAGGATAATATTATGATTTTTAAGAATATAGGAATAGATGTGAAATTGCTAAAAAGTTAGGGGTATAAATATTTTTAGAATAACTCAAAAGGACATAATGAAATATTTTGTAAAATTCATATAAATAAATAAATAAATGTGACATATAAAAATACTAATTTTAAATTATTTAAACTTTTATTTATGACTAGTGTTTTTAATTTACAGTTTCTCTTAGTATGACTATGGTACTGTATTCTTCATTTGTTATTGGGATTAGACAACCTCAAGCATAATATAGGAAGAGAGAGCAATACTCGTATAATAGGAAGGGAGAGACGATAATGGACAATTGATAAACGTGGAAGGAAAAGAAGCAAAAGGATAATATACTATGGGTTAATGTCATATTGGAATATGAATAGTTTTTAAAACTTTACATTTTAATAAATTATTAGATATTATTTTAAAATGATGGTAGAACCTATGGTTTGATACAATTGGTTCAATTGGGTTTAAGCGGTCCAACCGAGTTTTGGCCAATTTTTATTTTCTAAATAAAAATCGGATGGTTGGATCATTTTTATTTCGGTTCTTGGTTTAACTAGTTGAAATGACAAGTTCAAATCAATTTTTAAAATATTGACCAATATGGCCCTGATCCCCCCTACACACATACATGATATAGACCAACCACCCCCACCCCCATCATTGTTTGCTTCTAACCCCACCAACTATTGTACCTCCCTTCCATTACTACAGTGGCTATGCCTTTTCCTATAGGTTTGTGCATGTTTTTGATGATGACAAAACTACTCTTATGTAGCTAGTAATGTGCAACTATCTAGAAAGAAAAGAGAAACTAACTTGATCCGATGGGAATCTGTTATTTCTTTCAAGGGTTGGGTATTTTGCTATTGCCTTCTCTTCCAGTTACAAGTGGCATTGGGCTTCTTATATAACCCCACTAGAATGACTGGTTTCCATTTATAATAGATGTGGGACTAAACCTGTGGATATGGTAATTGGATCCTTACAAGATTTAATTACCCTTCTATGACATATGATACATACTCTAGCGCTCCCCTTTGAGTTCATGCATAAGTAGGGAAATTGGTAGTGTATGAGAACATGCATATTTTGATGAGAAGAAAACTTGTATTGTTAGTTAAAACTTGTGTAAATAAACAAAAACTATGTGTAAAGCTCCTAGTTAGGTCATGATTAGGAAAGCTACTGGACCAGTGATGAATAGCCATTCATCTACCTTTACTCTTCCATTTCACATTTAAATCCTTAAAATTCATGTAAATATAGATAAATCGTACTTAATACTCATTACTTGTCTATAAATAATGTAAAAATATATGTATATTAATTCAAAATAAAAGAATAAAGAAAAGAAAAAGGAATAAATGAAGTATCAAAGATACCGAATGACCCTAAACCCTAACATCAAGTCAGTATTGACTTGGTTGATAAGGAATAAAGTATAGAGAGATAATTGTCTGATAGACCTAATTATGTACCAAAAAATTGCCATTTTCCCTTGATATTATTATTCATTGTATAAACCTCAAATAATAAAATGTCCTAGATGAAACTTATACATAAAAATATATACAAAATTATAAAAATAACTGCACGTGAAAATAATACATGGTGCAACTAGGACACACATATGAAAATCCATAAATCAAACTTCACAGATCAATATCATCTCTACACAAGGTCAAAATTTACCAAACTTCTATTGCATTTAAAATTAAATTATTTATCTAATGAAAACAATTTCATTAAGGATGAAGTTAAGAAACAAAATTTGACTTTTTGGGGTCACATTGTACTATATACTTGTATATTCTATTTATATAATTAATTATTTACATTTTTACTCTTCTTATATTTTAATTAATTGTAAATATTATTTTTAATATATTAAAAATATAAACATAAAATAAAACCATTCAAAATACATCAAAATAAATCATAGAATACAATATATAGGAATATTATACATATAACGTACATACATAGATTTATTTAAGTGTGTAAATGAAATCATAAGACAAAATTATGTAAATATGTATTTAATTATATTATAAATATATAAAATATGTACATAAATAATAAAAGTTAAAATACAAAACAAAAATTGAATATCTAAAATATAGGTAAATATACATATTTATATACTTGTAAAATTAACAACTAATAAATGATATTTTAAAAATAAATAAAAATAATTAAAATTAGTACATAAAATAATTAACAACTTTCATGTTTTGAGTTTTTGTATATAAAATGCATTGTATTTCTTTTGAATTTTCTTTCTATTTTGTCATGATATGAGTTGAGGTGGCCCAAGCACAAAATGCAGACAATTGACCTTGGGTCAACATTCTGGTCATCCTCCCTCTCCTCAATCAGAACATGTGATTCTTACCAATCACCTGACTTTGTCTGAATTTTTGAGTTTGATCCTGGGCTCGAGGTGACTTCATTCCTTCATCAACCCTCTTTAGTATATGCTCCTCCATCACGCCTTGGTCGTAGAATCATCAGTCAAGTGAAGTGTTGCTCCATAAGCATTGATCTTTGAGCTCCTCTTCTTATTCTATAAATAAACTCTCAAATTGAAATTTTGATTTTTGATCCTTCTTCCTTCTTCATAACCCCAAGGGAATCATTGGTTTGAGTTCCTGGTGATAGCCGGAGGTGCCCCAACCTTGGTTTGAGTTCTTGGTGATAGCCGGAGGTGCCCCAACCTGTTTGTGTGGACAAGAAGGAGGTTGAGGTGGTCCAAGCATCACTGACGTCCTACAAGTGAAACTTCCTCTTCTTCTCGGTTTGACCACCAGGTTTGAGCTGCTCTACTGTATTTCTAGGTTGTTTTTAGTTACAGTATTTCATTTATGTACTTTATTTCATGTTTTGTTGTTGTTTTAGCGTAGATTTAGTTAGTTTTAAGGTCACTGGAGCACAAGGCTCAAGCCACTCTTCCACCTTATCTTGACCTCGTTCTGACCACACATTACCATGATCAGACTCCCATTTACGTTCTTCATCAGAATCCCTATAAGACCATTTCTGCTTTTCCAAAAATTAGAGAGAGTGAGGTTCCCTGCTCCAACTTCGCCGGAACCTCTCTGCCCCTTTGCTTCCCTTGCTTTCTATCTTGAATCTGAGGTCGAGAGATTTGCTCTCGAGCCGACAAAACTTTTATGCAAGATAGATGCTTGAGGGAACACATGGGAGCGGGATTGAAGCTTGAGTTGAAGCTCCATGTGGTAGATAGGAAGAAGACCTCCCAATCCCAATCAATGGGACTTGGATGTAACTGAAGCCCCCCTGCAGGTGCGGCTGGGATCCAAGAAGCTGCTAGGTCGGTAGGTTGAGACAGGGAGGCCCTGGACGAGGAGAAATCGACAATTAAAGGTCGGGGAAGATAGTGTTCTTCCATGTTCTTGGAAGACTCCCCGGAGCCATTGGATTGAAGACTCAACCTAGATTAAATCTGGGCTGTCGGTTATGTGTACGAAATGAAGCACACCTCCGACCGCCGGATCGACTTAAATGCGCCCATGTAGCATGCTTTCCGTCGATCATCTCCGCACTTACGGGATAAATTTCAACCAGCCCTCTACCTTTTTGTATTTCATAAATAATTTTTTAAATATTAAAAAATAGTGTATTTTTTATATAAATTACATCAAAGGACCTGTATTTTATTCTATTTATAATATAGTTCTTCGGTGTTATGCGTTGGGGTGCATGTTGTCCCGTAATTATTTTGCATGTACTCCTAAGCTCTTGGGATCACTTATTAAATAACATAGATGTTTCATTAATTTGCAAATAGGTCCCTGTCAGTTCAACATTTTTATTATATATATTTATTTACTTTTATAAATATTTTTATTGCTCTAAAATTTATAGGAAAAATAATTTAAGTGCATACTATTATGTTTGATGACATATATTTTTGCTTGCCATTTTCGTTAATTTACCTATTTATTAAAAATAAAAAGATCTTTTATTCCCCATCTAATTATTAAAACCCAAGAAAATATAAAACCACTTGTAAAAATCCATAAAAAATATTATCTAATATTATATATTACCAAGTATCCAAAAATCGCCAAAAATTACAAAATATACGAATTAAAAAAATACAAACCCTAAAAAATTTATATAAATTATCAAAAAATACAAAAAATTTAAAATATATACTATATTGAAAATGGTTTTAGTTTATTTTAGACTTATTTATATTTATTAAACCTAAAACTATCTTTGATAATAAATCTATGACCTGTTTTGTATATTATAACTTTAAAAATACATAACAATTACCAAATATTCTATAAAAATGACTAAAAATAGAGAAAATGTACAAAAAACAAAAAATATTTTATTTTCTATATTTTGACTATGTATAGGTATATTTGAAAATATAATAGCTGATATTAACTATATACTTTATATATCACTTATATAGTAAAAAATTTCATCATCATCATTATTATATATAACTATATATTTTATTTTAAAAATGAAAAGAACTAAAATGTTACAAAATTAAAAAGGGAAAAAACAAACTAAAATTATAAGAATGTAAAATAACTGAAAATTCAAACATTTTAAATATAGTGAAAATCCACATAAAAAGGCTAAAAATACAAAAAATATTAATCAATTAGAAGTAATTACCTAATAATTAACCTACCTACCAATTTGCTCCCAAAGTTCGATACTCTACCGCTTGTCTACTATACATATTTTGTAGAGTTAAACAAAATAAAATTTGACTCCACACATATTTTGCATTGCATATCTATATCTGTGGGTTGATTGTTGATTGGGAAGCTTATATTGGGTGCCACAAGCTGAGAGAACGATTGATACAATGATTATCGGATCTGTCTTGTCGGGTACCACAAGCCCTCCAAGAGCAGATCGTGGCATCTATATCGAAAATGGACTAATCAATCAGGAAGAATTAAAGCTCGAGGAGTTCAAGATTAAGAGAATAAGATGCTAATAAGCTCAAAGGAGTTAAATGCTTAAGAACTTCAATTCAGGCTCAAGAAAGAATCTCGAGCTCAAGATGAACTCATTTCTTTTATTGAGTTATGCATTCTTGTAATTGTCTTAGATTGTAAAAGACCTCGTATCATGCATTTTGCATTTCAGCTTTTGACCTTGACTTTAACGTCAAAGAGTCAAGCTGATTGATCAACCTTGCTTTTGATCGATTAATATTTGAATTATAACTATTTTTCGATCAATAAATTTTGATCTCTAATTGATTATCTTTTAGTTCTGATCGATCATCTAAATCTAGATGATCGCTCATTTGATTTTGATCGGTCATATTAGTATCCCTTTCGGATCATATTCTATTTGAAGAATATTCTTGAAGTCAATTTCATTTCTATTTTGTTTCATCGGGCATGTTTTTTGGATCCTAATGACTCTTTCATATGGGTACCAAAGTTCGATCTTGGAGCATCTGCGGTGTTTGACAAATTAGATCCGATAATCGCTTTATCAACAAATCTCTCGACATAAGGTACTCAACTCAAGCGAATCGATCAATAATTAACCCGCAATAAGAATGAAACAATAAAAATATTTGTGGAGATAAAATTTATTAAAACTCTACAAGTATAATTAGAAGAAGTAGAGGTTGAGGCACATAGACCAAGCGGAGTATAATACAATGAAGAAAAACTACGTAGGGAGTTTTTATCTCTCTTTTTTCAAATATTTTTGTGAGTTTTTAATTTTGATTATAGATTTTTTAGGTTTCTAATTTTGGAATTGTTTTTAATTGATTTTTTATTTTAATATATATAATTATATAGATGCAGATACATAGAATATAAGTACAAATAAGGAAAACTTGATTTTTTTTAAAAGTTTAAAATATCAAACAAAGTCAAAAAAATCTAAAGGAAATATTTTTTTATATTTTTATATTTTTCTCTATTTTTGGAGATTTTAGATAATTTTAATATTTTTTAAGGATTTTTAAATAAGTAAATACAATACACAAATAAAATAAAAAAAATCAGAAACTTGAAATGGTCTTAATGAATATCTATCAACTTAGATTGGGCCCAAATCAATTTTCCAAAATGTTATACAATACAAAGAAAATACAGGAAGTTAGAACATATTTTTGTGATTTTTTTGTGATTTTATAGAGTTTTTGATGAAGTTTTCTATGTTTTCTAATTTTTAGGAGCTTTTCTTAATATTTTTCAAAAATACTTATATAAAAGATGAAATATAACACAATAAGCCTAATAATTGTTTTTTGAATTTTGCAAAACGTTTTGTAATTTTGATAAACTTTAATGCTAGAAAATAGAAAATATAATGTTTTTATTTTTTATAAATAAGAAAATAGTTTTAATTACCTTGCAAAAAATATATGCGATAAAATATGACTCTAGGCATTTCAGACACTTTTCCTATAATTTTTATATACCAAATGTTTTTTAATAATTAAATTACAGGTATAAAATTAAATCAATAATACAGGGACCTAGTTGCATTTTTTAGAAAGTTCAGAGAATTTCTTAACACCTTAAGGAGATCCAGTGGCATATGTATAATATCCATGCAATAAAATATAATATACACCCCGTATGGATATAAATGTAAATAAAGTAAATAACTGACCAACCATGAAATTTATCCAAAAATATTTTTACTGATATTTAAATTTTTAGGACTAAACATAAATACACCCAACTTGAAGGGGGTCTACACAAAATGCCCATGTACCTCGTGCGTAGAAGCATATGAGATGACCTAGCACTGGACTAAAGTGCAAATAGATGAATGCTTAGGGTCTAATATGAAAATATTACAAAAATATTACAACTACTAATGAAAGTTTAATACTAAACAATAAATACAAAAGGTGAGTGCGTATAGCATAAAATACCCACTAAGATGTGTATCTGGACGATAGAGATGGAGTCACTTAAGCATGTGGTGTATGCACAACGACCGATGATGGTTCGTGAGTGAGGGGCTGAAATTAGATCTTAGCCCAGATCTAACGGCTCCTAGGTGCTCGATTGGACAATAGTTGTTCCACATGGGCTTTATTCTTCATCCATCTATTAGGAGGTGACTTAGAAGAACTAGGAAGGAGCTTCGTCTAGACAAGCTTCAATCCTAGATATCTCCTTGTTTCTTGGGTCTTTCTGGTTGCTGGTGTAAGGCCTTGAACTTGGTCTCTCTCGGATCATATATCATAAGATCCGCTCGTCAAGAGGAAACCAATGAAATTCGTTTCATATGAATCGGACTTCGTTTGGAATTGTTATGATTTTTAGAAGAAAGATAAGTAAGGCAACGTAAGATGTCATTAAACCGTAATGTCCATCATAAGACTAATTAAGTACGAGTAAAGAAATTAATAATGGATTGAGGATCGTTAATGATCATTGTAAAGGTTAAATCAATTAGTAAAAGTTAATCACGATTAGTGCTAATTAAGCATCATTAGCAAATTTAGAATCTTCTGGATATTTATAACTTAAGGCCTAAGTTCGGATAAGATTTAGTCAAAACCATGGTCAAAATGATAGACTGCAGACCGCATTTAATGGTTAAAACATGGTTTACTAAACATGGTTAGCGATTTTATGAAGCCTATAAATAGCCCCCACCCATTCATTCTCTACGATTTCCACTACCACATCTACCCCAAGGGCTAGGGTCAAGAGGTTGGGAGGAGGAGTGAGAGGTGGGAAAGGAGATCTAACGAAGCACTGTCAGGAGGACACGGAGGAGGAAGGTACGACCCTCTCCTAGTTGGCTTTGTAAGTAAGCTCTATATTGAGATAAGTTTTCGATTCATCTTCTTTTTCCAGCTTAGTTTTCGATTCATATTCCTTTCCTATTCGTTTTCTATTGAGATTCGAGGAGAAATCTATGTAACACCCTACTTAGGTGCGGGAAGCTATGCACATTAGTGAACCCTATGCATCACACCTTTACTCACCTAGGACAAGCGGTGTCTACCAATTCTCCATCGCTTGTAGTTTGATCATATTCTTTTAGTTTCGCTGTTGTTTTCCTCTCGATGATTTTATAAGAGGGATCTCTTTTGTTTTTTCTTTTGAAATATTTCCCGATAAAAGGATAAACTCTACTGAAAGTTTCCTAGAAATATGTTCCTATATAAGAGGAAACTCTGTCAAAATCTTCCTAGAAATATCACCCCGTATAAGGGGAAGTTTTGCTAAAATTTCAAGAGAAAATATGTTCTTTACATTCTTCCTGTTCTTCGTGTGTTCTTCACGTTATTCGTTCGTTCTTCGCATTCTTGGCACGTTTTTAGTATTCTTTATACGGAAATGAAATTCGATCGTTTCAAGAGCTGTAAATCGTCCATTTTGAAAACGAATCATGATAAAGCACATCACACACGAGAGAGAGAGATATCGATTAGGTAATGAAATCATTCTTTTTGTTGTTGGATTTTCATACAATATCATTTAAATTCCTGATTTTATGTTCTTCGCATCGAAGATCCTAATTTGGATATTTTTTGAGAAAAAATTGAAAGCTGCTTTATAATTCCCACTGAAATAGGTCTAGGCATTGAATTATGCAATAGCTTGGAAAGATAGGGTTTGAGAGTTAAAATATACATAAAAGTATCTATGCATATGAATTAATATATATGTGAGTTTATACTCAGTATTGATGAATATGAAAATAGAAGGATTAATGGAAGAATTACATCACGGGAATTAATGTGTATTGAAATGGATCCTGAAAAGGATCGTGTGTTACATTAAGAATGACTTGGAGTAGATACTATAGGTCAAGCATGCAACATGTAGGTTTGTCAGAAGAACTTCTGTATTGGCAGGCCAAACTTGGGTGGTACACGGTTGCATGGATATGTTGAGCGCGCGAAATAAATTATTTGCAATACATAGTCGACTGCCATTAGGCAAATTGACTGATTGAAGATGTGGTCATACCATGTGGAGGCACATGTGGTTGGATAGCGGTTGGGTTACGATAACATGTATTTAAAGTCGCTAGTATACATGATCAAAGGTTAGCCTGAGGTTTTAAGCAACCGAGTCCTCGAGTACGGCATGCTTCTTAGTTTGCCAGGCTAAGGGTTTGAAATCCTGGATAATAAAAGAAAATGAAAATTGTCAGGGTAGTATTGGAGGATGATGAATACCCATTCATCACTCTTTATTCTTCTATTTTAGCTACAAAAACCTTTGCAAATACATGTAGATATGTGTAAATACAAATAATTACCAAAAGCATGCATTGTGTAAAAACCTATAATTAGCATGTTTTTGTGCACAAAATAAAAGAATAAAGAGCAAAAAGAAAAAGAGGGAAATATTTAGAATAAATATTGAGCAACCTAACCCAAGGGAGGGCTCAGCATGGGCCTGACCGCATAAAAGCCAAAGTAGAGGGAGATAGGAGCTCATGTGTATATACTTCTGTAAATAAAACTTTATATTTTCCTCACCCAAAAATATGTTTGTCCATATTTTGTGTATATTTAGAAAATATTAAAAACAAAATAAAAAGATAAAAATCAAAAATTCAAAAATACCCTTTCACCATGTACATAAACCATCATCTTGTATTTATTTAACCTTGTAAATAAATTCAATTATTTTCTAAACTTTTTGTAAATATTCTATGGCATATTTTGTAAATAAAATAAATAAAAAGAAACAAAATAAAAATCAAATAAAAATTACAAAATTGAAAATACAAAAATACATTGTATAAATACCATGTATATAAATGTATTTAACCATTTATTTCACCCTTGTATATAAGTGATAAAAATAAAATAAAAATATTCTTTTATTCCTCATTTCATCTTGTAAATAAATAAAATACAAAATGAGCATAAAAACACATAAAAATAACAAATAAAAAATCAAAAATAAAAATCCATATAGTGTACATATACCTATATATAGAGCTACCTTATTTTTATTCCCAAAAATTAATTAAAAATCACCAAAAAATAGAAAAAAATAAAAGAAAAATATTTCATGTTTTGAGTTTTCTTTAATTCGGCCTATTTCTGCCCTAAAATAAATAAATAAAATCGCACACACGTGGCAGCGTCTGACTGGTCCACGGGGGAATGTTGACCCCGGTCAACTCCCCCGCGACCTCCTTCCTTTTCTGGAAGATGTGTGCCGCGCCTCCTTCGCCGATTTATCCACGCATCTCCAGGCTGTCACCCACTCAACCCCCGTGCTCGGATTCTTCGCCAATCATCCATCATCCTCGCCGGATCCTCCGCCATCAAATCCACGCCTTCTATAGCTGTCGCCCCTCAACCCTAATCGCCCCGGTCACCTTATATATTCTTCCCTCCGCCGCCTCCGCGCCGCATCTTTGGATCGCCATCCTTGTTCCCGTGACCTCCAGAGCGAAGCCCGAGGTGACAGCTCGCGTTAGCCCCTGTTGCAGTGAGGTGAGGGTGTCCCTTCCATCGATCCGGCGTATTTCGCCGTCCTTGCTCCGCCGCCGGCGTTGAGCATCGAGCTTCAGGCCTTGACGCCCTTCGAAGCTACGACCCGGAGTTAGCCACGCTCCAGCACAGTCTACTGCAGCCACCAGGTAGCCGATTCGACCTTCCATTTACCGTAATTTTTGATTTCGCCCAAATGATAGCTCCGACGTACATCTCCGATTCCGACCATCTCACGCAACATCTCGACCATCCGACCCTACCATCATCTCCGCCGTACCCTCACGCACCTTCTACGCACATCACTCAACCCAGATCGCACAGGATCTGGGAGTCGAGCTCCACCGTCTCCGCTTCGCCGGAGCTCTTCCGCCCCACCGCACCGTTCACCTTCACGCCACCTAACCGGGTCGAGGCACTTTGCCCTCGACCCGCGAAGCTTCTTGACCACTTTGCAGGTCCAAAGGGGGTGTCTGAGCCTCCTTCACAGTTCAGCCAGGAGCTTCGAGCCACTAGGCCTCGCCGGAGCCCCTCCAGGGCTCGGTTGGGCCCTTGGCCATCACCATCAGCTGCGGGCAGTCACCAGGAACGTTCTCCGATCATGTGCAGCAGCTGAGGAGGACCGGAGCGCACGCAGGAGGCCGGCGAAGTTCGCCGGCCATCAGTTCTTCCTCCACCTTCCAGAGCCGTCCGATGAAGACCTCGCTCCAGTTCTAATCCCAGCCGTCGATCTGTAGAGGAGCAGCAGCCGTCGATCCATCTGAGGATCTCATCTGGACCGTTGCAGCCGAGGAGAGAGGCGCAGGAGCCCAGCACCGTTAGATCAGCCACGTGGACCTCCCTCCGCCGTCGATCGAGACCAAGAGCCGAAGAAGTAAAGCGCCGCACATCCCAGCCGTCAGATCAACCACGTGGCGCACATCCGACCGTCGGTTAATAAAGGGGTAAATATCGTAGGCCCCCCTCGTAGTTTGTTGTTTTCGTTTTAGTCCTGTAAATTTCAAGTCAAGTTGTTTATTTTCTGGGATATTTGCATAGAGACCCTCGCGCTTTATTTTATTTGCATTTATACCCTCGCCAGTAGAGACCCACGTGCTTCGTCACGTGTTTTGTTGGGATATTTGCATAGAACCCCTTGTAGTTCTGGATGTTATTCATTGAATAAAATGTTTTGTTTATTTGCATATATACCCCTGTGAACACTTTATTTGCACATGTGCGAATTATTTTGGGTTATTTGCATATAAGTCCCTGGACTTTTGGTACTTGTTACCAATAAGCCCTCGGAACTTATTTTTATTACCATTTGGTCCCTGTGTGCCCCAGACACGTGCTTGGCACGTGACTTCTTGGGTATTTTGCACCAGGACCCCAGAACTTTTGGGTATTTGCACATAGGTCCCTGTGCACAGTGCCCCACCTTTATTTTTGAATAAAATATCAAACGACCTCCAAATCCAATGAAATTTTGACACATGGCTCCTGCCATGGTGTAGGAATTTCTATGATTTTTGGGGACATTTTTGATTTCATTTATTATTTTTAAAAATTCAAAAACCCATATTTTTGCTACTGTTTGACTTTAAAAATACCAAAAAAATCTAAAAACTCCACCAAAAATTCTAAAAAAATTAGATAATGTTTCTTGCTTGTTGATTGATTTTCCAGCCATTTTTGGTGACTTTTCATCACTTAAAAACCCTAAAAATTGAAAAACCCCTAAAAACTCATAAAAATTGTAATAAAAAAATTAAAAATCCAAAAACAATAATTAGGGTGCCTAAATTTTCCTTATTCTTTCTAGATTATAGGAAAATTACCTTTAGGGCTTTTTGAGATCCAAAATTATTTTATTTTTGGGTCTTAAGCCCTGCTGGACAGTACCCTTTGTTTTTCGCATTGTTTGATTTTTAATAAATAATTTGCCCATTAGAAAAATTCCAAAAATTCACCAAAAACAGTAAAAAACTTAAAAAAACATAAAAACCATTTTTCCTTAATTTTTGCATTATTTTTGGAGTGTTGTATAAATTGTTGAAGTCCATAAAATTGCCTTCTTTCATTTTCTCTCATCTTTTAAAAAATCTAAAAAAAAATACAAAAACAAATAAAAACCATAAAAAAAACTCTCTTGGATTTCTGACTACATCGTAGGCCGCAAGGCCAATCTGTGCTCCTTGTGTTCGACCCTGGGAGCTATACCAGGTTAATCCTATAGCTAGATCGCTCTACTGTGTGCTTGCTTGTTTTTATCTTATTTGAGTGATTGATTTTTCTTGATTGACCGATTTACGAGGGATTGGTTGAGGCGACGTGTAATGGCATAAGCTCACCAAATCAATGCAATCTCCAATCCTGAATTGTCCACATCTTCAGAGTCCATGAATGGGGTTCCCCTAGACCAATCCCTGATGTGGAATAGAATGAATATGACTTAAACTGATGAGAAAGGATGAAAATTATTGTGATAACAAGTTTTACAAAATTATACCAATTATTTTCTTTTCTTTTATTCGTTACTTAGCATTCACTAATTGTTATCTTATGATTTATGGAAAATCCAATATGTTTCGGTGAGCCATCGCAAGGACTTTAGTAATCCAACCAGCTAACATGATAGCCATCCAGCCGGCCACAATAGCTTTGATCTATAAGGTAGTTGGTAATCTTTTTTGCATTTCCTTCCAATTGATGTACATGTAAATGTTTATAGTGGGATAATGTATCATTTAGGCATTATTTTGTGAATGGAAAAGAATTAAACACTTCATTCCAAGTATTTTTAATTGCAGTCTGCTTCTGAATATTAGTTGTGATTGCTGAATAAATTATGTTGAGTAACCAGATCTGGATATGAAGAGGATCTGATGACCTGGAATTGGGGTTGTGATAACGAGTATGCTTAAGACGATCTTGAAAGAGTTTCATAGTGATCTGCGGTCTCAAATGGGTCCAGGCCTCAGCGGTGGAGGTCCTGTAGGTCATGTTCTAGGCATGATCATGCCTGAAAATGGGGTCTCGTTGGTTCTTTCATGCACATGATCACTCAAGTGTCAAAGGTGATACTCCTCGATCCATTCGATGCTAAAAAAGAAGGGGAAATGAGTACGATGTAGGTATCAGACACGCAGTGGTGGAAGGCAACCTAATTTCTAAATATGTGCAAGATCTCAGTTGGTTGATGGTTTGGGATGAGAGAAGATGATGAGACAAAAATGTAGGGATGATCAGTGCAGTGTGTAACGATCAGGAGATGAAGGAACAGAGGCTGGAGCCTAGAGCTGTAGTGAGCTATTTTTTAAGTTTTAATCTACTCTGGAGGAAATCTAATGAAATAAAATCTAGATTATGCTATTTCTACTCCTAGAAGTTGAAAGAACTGATAAGGAAAGGCTCACCGAGCCAGGAATTGTCGGGAGCTGAACCACTTGGAGCTTGTTTCGACGATGGTGAATTCGATACATACCTCCTTTTCCATGCTTCTAATCACTCGAGGAACACCTCCTGTCACAAGGGTTCAAGTCTAGGAAAATGATCAAGGGGTCACAGTGGGAAAAATGGATTAAATCTAAAAAATGGGTGATAAAGAATACACACACACAACAACTTTTGATAGGGTTTTTACACGAATCAACGGTGGACTTTGGTCGAATGTTGATTCATGAGAAAGATGATCATCAGGTGATGAACTTTGCATAAGAAATCGGGGGCAGAGGAGATTCTGAGGCGAGATAAAGAAATAGGCAAAAATAGGGTAAATGTAATGTTTGGATCAGACCAAAATATAGGCATGGAGTTGACCTAGGTCAACTAGGGCCAGCTTCTATTTCATCCACGTAGACCACGTCAAGAGAATATATATATATATATATATATATGAAAATAGAAATAAAAAGAAAATAAAATAAGAACCAATTTTATTAAATAAATCTCAAAACATAAAAGTTGTTTATTATTTTAAGGTGATTTTTATTCATTTTTATCATCTAATTTATTACATGTTACGTTTTACAAGTGTAATTACATGTATTTATACATGTGTTCTATGTATTTGATTTTTATTTTATATTTTATTACTTATTATCCTATTTACATATATTATTTATGTATAGCATATCTAAATACATATTTTCATATTTTTGATTTATTTTTATAAATTATGTTTATTCTTAAATAAATATATGTATATACTGTATAGGTTTAGTATACCTATGTATTTGGATACATTATTTATTTTAATGTAATTTCAATGTTTTTATTTTGTATTTTTATTAGAAAAGTAAAATGTAAACAATAGAATAAATGGATAAAATATAGAAGCACATAGAACAATGGAACCCAAAAATCCAGCTTTTGCATCTCAATTCTATTTTTAATGAAACCACCTTCATTAGATAGATAATTTTATTTTAAATATCATGGAGCGAGTTTGGTCAATTTTGAGTTCATATGGAGAAGATATTGATATGTGAAGTTTGGTTTTACGGCGTTTTCATTTGCATGTCCTAGTTGTACAATGCATTATCTTTATTTGAAATTATTTTTGTATATTGTACACGTTTCATATTGAAAATTTCTTTATTTGATATATGTATGAGTATGTATAAATTTGTATGAATTTACCTATATGCAGTGTATTGAGCACTTGGGGTTTCTAGGTGTCTGTGTCCTTTTGTTTGTATTACATTCCTTTATCTTCCCCTACTTTATTCCTTGTTGACCAAGTCAATACTTACTTGGTCTTGGGGTTTGGAGTCAATCAATATTTACAATACTTCCTTTATTTTGCTTTTTCTTTCCTTTATTCATTTATTTTGCGTATAAGTATAGATATTTATGTAATATTCATAGACAGAGGTCAGTGTGTTAATTTGTACAAGTTAGATATATTTACATGTATTTATCTAAGGAGTCAAAGATAAAATAAAAAATAAAGGTAAATGAATAGGTATCCATTAGAGCCTTATAAATATGACCACATATATCATTTTACAACACACAACAAGAGCAAGAAGCTATCTTCTCTTTGCTTTCTACTCTATACTTAGAGAAAAATATTCAAGAGCTATTTTTTGCTACATTCTTAATTCCAACAACTCTAGTTCTCTGCATTTAACCTAACGAGCATGCTCCTCACTCTGTACGATCGTTTCAATTTTACCTCATATTTTTTATTGCATATTAATTGAGATATTAAGTTTTTTAGGACTATTGAATCTGTATATGATTGAGTTGACTATGCAATAAACTCTGGTTATAATACGCTTGGGTTGCTTGTGTAAGCAACTCAGGTTAGTGGAAGACCCGTGTGTGTAGGTTAGAAATCTCGAGGTAGGAAACTGTGGTCATGGTTTTTATCCAGGAGGATTTCCACATTAAATACATGTGCACTTGTGTTGATTGCTTATCTTGTGATTGAAAGTGCTACATAACATTATGCTTGTTTTTAGATTATTGTGATTTCAGTAATCCATGTCAGATTTTCTGATCCACCCAAACCCATGAGCTCGTAACATCGAGGTGTTTAAACCAACATCTCCCTCAATATGGAGCATGCATTACTCAACTTGAACAAAAATAAAGGGATTGATGACTCACAATAAAAGATACTACAAACAATATCATCTCAACACATCTATTGGTTGCCTACTGAAGTTGTTGCTTCTCATATCACTATGGTGAGGAGTAATGAATTCGTGATTCATCATTCTAAAATCCAAAAATAGAGCTTCATTCCTGAGTAATTAGCTTCATTTCTCCTTTTATTTTGCATTATTCTCATTCATGTATTTAGAATTAATGTTTACATTTTAGCATGCATATTTGTATTAAATAAGAAACCAAATTCACTTGTAAATATCACATGTATATGCACCTTTTTCTCGTATTTTTATTTATATTTCACTAACTCTAAATTGAATAAAATAAACTCAATAGGTTATATATTATTAAAAATAATAAAGAAGAAATATAAAAAATACTAACTTGTAAAATTGACAATAATCCCTAACCCTAATTTGAGACTAAGAACCTTTAAACGTAAATATCTTTCTCATATTGTCTCTTGTGGATCCCTACTCACTTTTGAATAAATATACGTTCAATTACCTTCAAAACAAGAGCAAATTCAAAAGATCGGAGTTCGTATGTGAAACTTGGACCATGACCCCCTATTATAAATTGTACACGTTGATCAAACAACCCCTTTATTTTATCTTTTTTATTTTCATAATTATTAAAAAACTAAAAAAGTTTAAGTTGTAAATGTTTATTCAATATTGTATATGATTTTTATCTTTTTGTAAATTTTTTCGCAAAAGGAAAAATAAGATGTTTTATACCTATATGATGCACCCAAAAATACTTTTTGTACAGAATTATTATTTCGATTTTGGGTCCTTCACGAAAGTTATAGATCTCGTTGAGATGAGTAACTTTTATGTTGATCACTTTTTTATTTGAACTTTTTTGTTGTTTTTTTGTTATTTTTCTTTTGATTTAGTTTTTTATTTTTTAATAACGACGTGTGGCAGCTCCTAGAGCCTCCACTTGTCACCCCCATTTTATTTATTCATTTTATTATTTATTTATCATTATTATTTATTTTATTTTACATTATTTATTTTAATATTATTATTTAATTAAATTTAAATTTAATTCATTTCCTTTGTCGCCACGTGGCAACCTCAGGGCATGCCATGTGCCCCCCTCCTCCCTCTTCTCCGGCCCCACACACGTCTTCTGCCCGCATGAATACTCCACTTGTGCAGGGAACAGATCCTCTGCTATAGGGAGGATTGCAACAGAGGTGTTGTAATTCTCTCTAGCCTATTTTTATGATCTTGTTTTCAAAATCTAACCTTATATATTGAATTTTAGTTTAATTCTCTACATATCCTCCAAATTTCGTCTAAATTCGAGCTTATTTTCTATTTTCTCTTAATGGTTAAACATTCGGTCATAATCTAAGCAACTTAAATTCGATTTAAAAAAGTGTGAATGTTTGATCATTAAGATAAAATAGTAAATGAGCTCGGATTTGGACGAAATTTGAAGGATAGGTAGAAGATTAAATTAAAATTCAATCAATAAGGTTAGATTTTGAAATCAAGATCACAAAATAGCCTAGAGAGAATTACAACACCTCTGCTGCAATCCTCCCTACAGAAGAGGATCTGTTTCCACATGTGCAACAACCTGAATGCAACATCCATTGCATGCCGTCTTTGCGACAGTTCCACAACCACCCTGTACCTTGTGCGCGGCAACTCCGTCCACGATCCCACGCAACTGCACGCCAACCACTCCTCCCCCATCATTCCCTCTCTCCCCTCATCGGTCAACCCTCCTCTCTCCTACATCTTTCTCTCTCTACCCCCCGTCGTTGTGCAACCGTCCCCCGTCACTCACCCATGCTCTCCCTTCCCTCCACCAGCAATTGACCGATTCTCAATCAGCAACCGCTCGCATCCCGTGCCTCTCATCCCCCTCCCCGCATGCTCCCTTATCCACACGTCCTGCGCCCACTTCTCACCTGACACCAACCACCCATAAAAGAGCACGGTCACCTTCAATCGCAACCCATCCACCAATTATGAGCAAGGTGTCCCAACTCCGACTCTCCGAGCGTCATTCAGGTGACAGCTAAAAACCACCGTCGAGTGACAATGACCAACTTGCTGACGTGATCCAAAAGCCTCCATGCTACAGTTCTGCTTCTCAGAGATGATCGAGCCTCGTGACGCATCACCGAACATCACTCGAGGCGATGATTTGAGAGTCCTCCTCGAGCTCTTACTTCTCTTGTGAACTCCCTTCTCAGGCAAATCCCTCTTCTCTTCATCTTCTTCTTTCTGCGTTCCATGTTCTACCTCTTCTTCCCGATTCTGTTCTTCTTCCATCTCCTCTCCCTCAAATCAATCGTCCGCTACAACCTCCCTCCTCCATACTCGCTTCGAGCTCCGCCCCACCATCGATGTGCTATAGCCCCCCCATCAACTCCAGCCGCCTCACCGACACCAGCAGGGCCCACCATCTCCACCAAGCCCGCTACTTCTCCTCGACTCAGCCGCACCACCGATGAAGCCTCTTCACCAAGCATGGTCGTGTATCGAGCGTTCATCAAGCATTCGTCACGAGCTCCGGAGAAGGTCGCTCCCCTCCACCTTCTAACTTTACCGGCTTCTTCGAGCTCTCCACCGCACCCTACGCTTTCTCGGCCATGTTTCGACCAAGGTTCCTCGGCAGACCGTGCATACCCAGCCTTCGAGCACCGTAGATCTCCACCTCACAAAGTTCGTTCGTCGCTTACCGCCCCGACATCCTCCATACTCCAACGAATGGGCCGACTTCGCCTCGAGGGAGGTCGAAGATACAAGAAGCAGGCCCTACAACCACCGTCCATTCCCTCCCACCTCTCATCTAACGGTCAGGGAAGTTTCTCAGCCTCGGATCTGAGTTGTGTGCCTCGGGCATGACCGAAGCTATAGTCGCCCGATATGTGGAGAAGCAGCAACCAATCCGCTGCCTGAGCCTGCAAATGCACATGATAAGCATGTGAGGCAGAGGGCAATTTCAGAATAGCACCTGAATCTTTAGGGAATTACAAGAAGGTCACCGCATGTCAGAAATCATGTATGGCGCACTCTCCCCCGTTAAAAATTTACATCCAATCCCTCATGAGTCTAGGTAATTGCATCTAAATCCTGTCTACATTTTTATCAATTTTATTCTGTAAATTGCATTTAGGTCCTTGTATTTAAACCTTAATTTGAACCTTCATTTAACATCATTTCATTATTATAAAATTTTTTGATTGTAGAACTCATGCTCTATGATTGTGGATATTGAATATAATTTTATGAGCTATTTTTATTTAATATAATCATTTTAGTTAAAAATTGTATAATTTACCCACTACATGCTATTCATTAATATTAAATTCATCATTGCTCCAAAAATTCTAAGAAATTGATGGTAGTTAAATTTTACTATGTTCTACATTGTGCCTAAATTTCATGTTTTGCATGCATATCGAGGTCAGAATAAATTGAATGGTCATTTCATTAATTTATTTTTAGTAGATTGAAAACTCATTATTTTTAGGGTTTGGAATTCTTCCTATAAAGATCTCATATAAACTTGTCTAGAATAATTTTTTTTTAGAAATAAATTGGTTTGATGTTTATTAAAATTAATAGTCTAAAAATCACCTAGTTTGCATATTTTATTCATAATTAATCCATCTTGCATACAGAAATTCCAAAAAAGTAATGCAGCTTAGTCTTGCATTCATACACATCCGGGTTAAGTTTGAGGTTTGTAGTTCATTTGATTGAAATTTGCGATTTAACCCTTGAAATTTGCCAAATTTGCATTTCATCCATAAATTGAGTTTCAAAATACAAAAAATATTCCCTTAAAACCCAACCTCTAGTTTGCCTAATAATTAACCTAGGGAGAAAGTTGTCTCCATGAGTTTAACCTTAGGCTAGCCCAAGTTAAAAAATTTGTCCCTTGCTTTTAAATGACATATTAATGAAGTGGTTTTCTATTAATCCTAATTGTCTTCGTTTAAAGTAAATCCTAATTGTGTTCGTACAAAGTACACATTAAATGTTAATTTCCCCAAATTAACTTAGAGTGAAATGGGTTTATCAGATGACGTTGTTGCCGAGATTTAAATCTTGCATTTATCGCCAAATAAATTTGACCAGATAATTTGGATGAACCTTTACGACCTTTACCATATACAATTGGTGAAAGTGGGCTTTGTATTATGTTTGAATTGTATGCTTGTATTGGGATCATCATCAAAGACCGCACACTTGTGCCTTCACCATCTCTCTTGAATTCATTACTTGCGATCTCTCTCTGAACCGCTTAACAATGAGAATGGATGATTGAGGTGATGTTTGCTCGGACTTTACGAGCCTCTCGCAGACCAACCCAGCCCGACCACCCTCATGGGCTAGGGGTCACTCTTGCCCCTGCCCTCGTTGTTTCATGGAGAGTCTTCCAATGAGACCATAGTCAATAAGTCATTCTTTCTTCTTGAGGGTGGTCAGACCCATACCAATCCTCTCTTCTCTCACCACATCGAGGAAGACCTTTCCCTCGATGCTTCTAGATCTAATTCTTTCAACTTTATTAATATAACCCTCTTTATTCTGAAGGCGAAGAAGATGAACCAAAGACCAAGACGCCTCCTAAGAAACACCCTAAAGATGAGGAGCACACAGATGACCCCATGCAGCAAGCCCTTGCCTGATTATCTAGAGCCGAGCAACTGAATGTATATCTTGTGGCTTGGATGGAATAGGTGATTGAGGTGGGTGGTATAGAAAAACTAATGGTAGATGCCTACAACCTAGCAGAGAATGAGATATAGTTGGCTTGTACCTGAGGTTCCACTAGAGGCATTTGCTTAAGCTCCAATTTCTTGGGTTGTTATCGAAGTTTAATGGGAATGCCACAGAAGAACCATATGCATTCTTGAGAGACTTTGATTTGCTGTGTAACAACCTTAGCCGTCCTAGGGTTGGATAAGATTAAATCGGGTTGAAGGTTACATCGTCTGCCTTAGGAGATGAGGCTGCCCATTGGTTCAAGAATCTTGGGATTAGATGTATGAACTGGTTGTAATTCAAAGACTATTTTTGAAGAAGTTCTACTCACTCAGTAGGACTAAGCAGATGAGGATAAAGATTATTAGTTTCTCTCAAGGCCCTCATGAGCCATTCATGAAGCATAGGATAGATTCAATGTTCTGACACAGAAATGCCCTTGCCATGGCATTATCAAGGCGATCTTAGTCTAAAACTTGTTTTGTGGCATTACCCCTGAGATGCATGGGTTAGCGAGTGAAACTTGTGGAGGTAGCTATTTGAATAAGAACGAAGATGTCGTATGGAAGATCTTAGAGTAGATGGTAGAAACAGACAGATCTCAAACCGCTATAGCCTATCAGGTGTCTCCCTCAAGCTTATCTCATGGACACCTAGGAGGACTGTAGAGGATCTGACAGATGACCTCATCCCTAATATGGGGATAATAGCTGATAAACTTACCATGGTAGAGCAGATCTAGAAGAGGGTCATTGACCTTGAGGTACTTTCGTGTGACAAATGGAGCAATTATCTGAGAAGGTAGCCAAGATAAGACTACCTGCCCCTTCTGCACCACCTGCGCATGTACACCGAGTTCACCTCATACAAGAGAAGGTACATGGGCCTCGAAGAAGCTGGGTTGAGGAGCAGCAGTACACTCAACAGGAGCAGCACACCCCCCACAGATTGAGTCAGTTTACGAGTAGCCTCCATGAGATCAATAGGATATGTTAATACCATGACCCCATCAGTAGAAAATCAAGGATGGGGAGTGGTTAGCCACACCGACCATCCCTAGCATATTAGAACACCAGCTCCATTCTCACACCGCATTTTGTACAGCCCCGGTCAAAACAAGGATACCAACCTAAGCAACACCAACATCAACGCACTTTCCACTTGGGCCAACAGGGTCCACCACCACCTACACCTCACAGTCCCACCCACAACATCAGTACCGGCAGGGCCAACATGGCTGATATAGGTAGCAGAATCACCCATACTCCAGTCAACAACAAACCCCACCATGAGTGATATGCTCATCTTGACCATCCAGTCTTTGATAAATAGGGTTCAATAGATGCACATGATTACCATGACATAATGACAGATCTAAATCGTGTCTCATGCCACCAGAATCATCAGATGCCACCAAGGAATCCAATTCCCGCCCAAGTTCAGGTCAATCCCAATATCATGAATGAGGGTTAGTAGTGACCTCGAGATCAGGTACACTATTCATATTATCCCCTATCTGAACATGAGATCCTTTCATATGATAAAGTGAATCATATGTCTCTCAGGAACATAAGGACCATGACCATACCTGATTATAGGTTTACACCTCCATCAAGGGAGGGCACAACCCCTATTTCTTTTCATGAATTCCTTTCCAAACAGAGTCAGAGTCCCATTCCTGTATAAAACTCATTTTCTTCTTTGAATAAAAATATCAGAGTTTCAAAATTTGAGTTGTCTTCAATAATCTATTTTTCCATGCTCTTAAGGATAGAAAGAAGAAATCCAAAAAATTCAAAAAGATGACCCTGAGATGATAGAGTTTTGCAACAAGTACATCAAGGTCACAATCCCTTTTTGATAATTAAGTGGATGTGAGACCTGCATTTCAGAAGTATCTTAAGGCTAGATGCACATCTACAAGGGTCAACATGAAAATAAGAAGCCGTGTTGAGAAGCACGTTCTGTCAATAGCAACTACTTGCACCATTAAGAATGCGTTTTCAAGGAAATGAAGGGATATGGGTGTCTATTATGTGGTGAGTTATGTCGATGACACTACATTTGCATGCACTCTGATGGATAATGGATCCTCAATTAACCTGATGCCAACAACACTCTACGAGCAACTAAATCTAGGACCTCTTAAGAAATCCAAAGATTTAGTCTATTTTGCTGACAAATCCACTAAGAGGTCTAAGGGAGAATTGAGAAACATTGTCATCAATGTCAAGGGATGTAATTACATGGTGGACTTTACAGTCCTTAATTTGGAGAACCCTCGAAATTGGAGAGATTCTCAGCTCATACTTGGAAGGCCTTTTTGAGGACATCGTGGGCCTTATTTGACTATATGGTTGGGAAGATTCGGTTCCAAACTCCACGTAGAGATGAGAAACTAGATATGAAGCAGACAAGGTGGAAGAGGCCAGATTTCAAATATAGCACCGAATATACTTTGTCAGAAACAGATTACATTTATAGACACCATTGGGCCCTGGAGACAGAACCCATCCAGCACATATGAGTCCCTCTACTCAGGAAATAATCTTGTACATGAGACAATTTGTGAGATCCTTCGGAATGAATTATAAGGTGCAAATCACGCAGAGAGTGCATCTCCCTACATCTTCGATGACGTAGAGGTCCAACTGGGCATGTCAGTCCTTTCCCCTCCAGGACAATCAGAAGACGAGGATGATAAATCAGATGTGGCTTTTGCCAATTGCCTAAATACTTTTGACTATCCGACTTCAGAGATGAATCACTTGGTGGCAATTACTTCAGAGACTGATCTAACCACTGTCAGCACAGAGCCAGAGTTGATTGAGCCAGATTTTATTGATGACCACGCTTTACCTGAACTCAAACCATTACCTACAACACTAAATATTCATTCCTTGCGGGATAAGAGAAGAATCTTCCGATCATCATTAGTTCATGATTTATCGAGAAGTATGAATCTCGTTTTCTAGATATTTTTGAGAAAAATTGCAAGGTGATAAAATGGAGCATTTCTGATTTCCATATATAAATCTCGCTCTCTATTCACATCATATCTACCTTTATAATGAAGCAAAACCCTCTCACGAACTCCAGCGTCATGAAAAAAATAGAGAAATGGTGCGAAGCGAGTTTTATTTATCTCATCTCAAATTTCAAGTGGGTGGCACCTATCCATGTTGTTCCGAAAAAGTCAGGACTTCATATGACCACCTACAAGGATGGATAGGAGATCGTGACATGAGTACCCACGTCGTAGTGTATCTATGTGGATTATAGACACTTGAATGCTGTGATGAAGAAGGATCATTTTCCCTCCCATTTATTGATCAGATCTTAGAAGATTAGCGGGAAAGGAATTCTTTTGCTTCTTAGACGGGTTCTCAGGCTACAACCATTTTTTATTGCTCCTGAGGACCAGGAGAAAACTACGTTCACATGCTCCTTTTGTACATATGTCTCCAGGCGCATGCCCTTTGGAATATGCAATGCTCCTGGTACATTTGAAAAGGTACATAATTGTTGTACTCACCGAGATGGACGATGATTTCGTGGAAGTCTTCATGGATGACTTCTTCGTACACGGTGATTCCTACGATTCTTGTCTTAGAAATTTGGACCGAGTCCTCAAACAATAATGTGATGTTAATCTAGTGCTCTCTTGGGAGAAAAGTAACTTCATGGTGACAAAGGGAATTGTGTTGGGACATGTCATCTCCAAGAGGGGAATGTAGGTTGTCCCTATCAAGGTGGGTGTGATCAGACGACTTCAAATACCAACCAATGTGAAACAGTTGCGATCACGTCTCTAAACAAAAAGACCTCATGTCCAAGTCCAATCCGATGGAGGAGACGCTTGCGAGCACGATGAGATGTGTGCTCCTCGAATTAATGTTCATGATCTAAGCGGTGAATCTCCTAATTTCGTAACACGAGATCTGACATCTTCTTCACGAGCAAAGCGCACCGAAGGGGACAGAGATCCATGAGCAAGCAATCTGGTAACATAACAATGATATTGCAGCCGATGGTGACTTTCTCAAAGGCTTCATGGTGGCGGCCACAATGAGAAAGAGATAAATAGGCTTGGCGTGTAGAGAGAATGAGAGAGAGAGAGAGAGAGGAGAGAGCATGTGTTTTGATGTCATAAATAGAAGAGAAAGGGGTTGACTCTTCTTATACAGTATTTGGGATCCATGGATATTAATCCATGGACAATACAAATCAATGGATTGGATTGATTGTGCTTCTTTCAATAGCCATAATCTTGTTGTAAAAAAACACAACAACAACTAATTTAAATTAAATTAATATATATTGATCAATCAATAAAAATTAATTTCAAATCAAATCAATTGACTAGTCTTGGAGATAATGAGAAGATTGACCACATGCCCTAAAAGGGGGGACGACCACCCTTTTGAGGTGGAATGAGTCTATCTCCTCGATATCTCATGAGATCTCATTATCTCATGATATCTCCAAGATTTACAACAACATTTGTTGTAAATTATCTTACAAAATAATTCATAATTATTTGTGAACATTGCAATCATGCCATTGGAAATATGTAAATCACATTCACATCCCATAATAAAATGTAAATTATATTTTCAAATAATCATCCAATGTGAATCCAATTCACATCAATAATTAAATAACAAATATAAATTTTTAATAAGCTCTCTCTAATATATTATAATCACACATAATATATTTGATTAATATGGATCGCACTATCCACATTATTCTTATCTGTGATAATTAAATCACATTTAATCATCTTCGATCTCTATTCTCATGTGCTCAAATAATATGAATCACATTCACATTATTCACATCTTTGATAATTAAATCACATTTTATTTATCTTAGATAATCCTCCTTATAATATGAATCAAATTCATATTATTCATGGTCATTAAATCACATTTAGTTATCAGTTTTCTCAATGCTCAAATATATTTATCAAGAGTGAAATTATCTATGAACTCTTTCAAGGATAATGTGCTTTTTCCGTGGATACTTGGAGATAATGACACGACGATTGTATTGTTCCATGTATAGTGACTTGGATATTGAGATCACATCTCAAATACATATCTTGCGGACCTCTCATAGATGCTTGATTCAAGTAAGACCACAAATTTAATCTTCTCATAGCACAAATTTAATCTTCTCATAGCATCTGAATCACATTCAGATCAATGTCCAACAATTGGACTAAGATTAGATCACTTCTCTATTGAGAGGAGCACTAAAATCCAGACCCATTTCATCACTCCCTAAGAATGGAAGTGTTATGGTTATACAATCATTTATGATCACATCACCCTCCTAATACCTGTACATTCTGCATACTGGAAGACTAAGAATAAACCTAAAGATTTAGAACTATTTTATATTGTATACTTAAGGGTTTTATCATTAAGTTTCCCATTCGATTAATTATTGGGAGTTAGTATTGATTATATACTTTCCAAAAGCATATATCATACCCAGGTATTGATCATATACTTTCCAAAAGCATATACCAAACCTATAAATTCAGTCAAGCTTCCAATACGAGATGATCGTGCACGAAATTTGATTCTTCCCAATATCTCATGAGTAAGCTCATGTCTTCCGGTTTAGTAAATGAACATGTATGATCCCTTTGAGAGATCGTATTACTCCTATACCCTTGCATGCACACCAACGCGTCAGTGTATAGACCTTGGTTAGGTCATCAACCTATTGGTATGCCAAATGTACACACTCAGACATATATAACATATCTGTCTCTGGTCGAAGGATGCATGTCTATATCGTGACAACATACGACATAGGTCTTTGGTTATTTCGATCTCGTTAAGTCAACTCTTTAACCTAACTATGACACCTCTGAACCTCTATTCCTACGAAGAGGACCTGCATCAAGAGGTCTGTAGATATCAACATTTAGAGAGAAGGATTGTCATCTTCTTCTCAGGTCAGAGATCCTCTCTTAATAATCATTTGATGTTATTTGACGAGTCCTCAATCTTACTCTTTAGATATTCATCCAAGAATCAACCTCAATGATTCAACAATTGAATCAACAGTTGTATGATCATTAAGATGACCATGGTATATAACTTTAATTGTACTAAGGGACTTATTTATGCAAATTAATCATTCTTCATTCAGATCACATAATGATATTCTCAATAACAATTATTACATAATGGCTCGCTGTGGGCTTGCGACAATCTCCCACTAGCTCAAAGAGCCCTTAATGGGCTAATCACTCGCACTCATGTGACAATCATAAGCTATTTATAAAAATAGCTAGGTAAGTTGATCAATCACTCTGTTCTCGAGAGACTACACTAAGTCCTTTACGACACTGGATATCTCCAAGTAACACTGCCCGCATCCAATGCGAATGTTGCATCTCATGCAACCAATACTTAATTTTGTTAGTTATAGTGTCATTGACACTACAGTTTAATAATCATTATAACTAGTATTTCTATAATCCTTATCAATTTACCCTTATTCCTAGAGATCTCTATCTCTCAAGGTTTCTGTAGTTAAGACCTTTTAGATTACTATTGATAAAGTCTTTAAGTTCTTGAAGATAAGACTTTGATATCACCATCTCTAAAGTCTCGTCATCTTTGAAGATTTTGTTATTATTGCAATCAAGTGTTTTATTTCCATAGTAGGATTAGTAACAGTTTACTACTCCCACTACATGGTAATCATCTGACTTTTGTACACATCTAGCATACACCTGACTTCTCATAACTGATACACAAGGGCAATCCATTTTAGCATTCACTTCCTCAACTCCTTGAGGTGCTATCCCTTTAGATAGGTCAATACCATGTCTTAAGGGATGGAAGCTTTTCTTGGAATTTTTCAGAAAGTGGAACATATCCAAGGTGTACCACTAATGTGACGGCCCCAATACCCTCTTTTCTTTGCTTCTAAACAACTTCAGAACTAAGATCCAAAAGGTATCCATGAGATCATATATCAAGGCATGGAATAGGTAGTATATAAAACACTTATTATCATCTTTATATCATTATAAATGATTAGGACATCACCTACATTTAGCATGATGAACATAATGGCACTCCCACTAAGCTTCACATGGTTCATCATTCTATCTGAAATCAGAACATTTATAATTTCATCAAATTTATGTTCCAACTACATGAATTTCATTTGAGTCCATAGATGGAGTTATTCAACTTCCACATCTTGCTTTCCTCAACCATGAAGCCCTGGGGCTACCTTATATGAATATCCTCAAAGAGGTATTCATAGAGGAATGCAATATTGACTTGCATCTTGAAATGTCAAAGTCAAGTTGTGTAGCTGTAGTTAACAATATTCTGATGGGTTTAAGCATGGGAGAGCAAGTCTCATCGCAAGCGATGTCTTCTCTTCGGTGTGCATCTTGAGGATACGAGCTATGCTTTGAAGGTCTCCACTTTCTCATGAGGTTCCCTTTTTCTCATGAAGATCCATTTACACCTTAACGCATCTTATCCATATTGGTGGACCCTCGAGGGTCCATATAGGATACTTGTATATGAAGTCTATTTTAGACTTTATTGTTAAAATCCATCTTTCCATGTCATGATTATCAGGACCTTCATTACATAAAGTACGATCATTTCCAGACTTAACTCACACATGGAATTTATCCTCAAGCTCATTTGAAGAGGTATTAGTGTTTCATCTTTAAGTATCCCTTTTAATTTCCAATTTCAGGAGCCTCATTATCTTATCAAGATTAAATGGCTTCCTTCACTTCATTTTTATCTTGATTCTCAAGGAGAGTCTCATCCTTAAGAATCACATTCTTAGAGGAGATATTTTAAGAATCTCAAGGTCATAAAGTAGGTATCCAATAATATCCTTTATTTTCCTAATGAAGCAACACTCTCTGATGCTGGATTCCAGTTTACTTGTGTCCATGACAAAGTTATGGACCAAGCAATCCTAAATCCTCATGTGTCCAACACTAGGATCGGTTCCAAACCATAGCTCATGAGGGTTTTTCGGGTTTAGATCTTCATGGAATCTTATTAGTGATATATAATGTAGTCTCTACTACATATATCCTTGGAAACTAAGAGGTAATTATACAAATATTCATCATTGATTAAATCATGTCACACATGATCAATTGTATCTCCCTACAACTCCATTGAGTTTAGGTGAATTACGAAGAGTGAGATAGGAATGATATTCTTTTCTTCATAAGGTATTCCTTGAATTCATCTAATAGTAACAAGATACCTAAGTTAGATCAAATTCATTTCATCTTCCTTTAAACTTTTGGTTCTAAAACAAAAAGTGAAATCTTTGAACATTTTAAAGGTTCTAAGGTAAATGGAAGAATCTCATATCACAAATAATCATCGAATGATATCACATATCATCAATGCTTATCGTGATATAAATGATCCACATAAATCAAATGAGATCCTGAATACCTTGAGATCTTACACCATTCCAAGAGAATGGTGCATGGACATTTTCTACTTTGAATACAATATTCACAAGTATGTAAGATTTAAAATTTCAGACATTCTAAGTTTCATCTCTTACTAATCTATTGATCTCATCAATAGACATATGTCCAAGGCTTGATGTTAGATCATTCATAAATGTCTTCATTCTCCTTTTAATCTTTAAAGGTTTTAAAATTTCAGCATTAGAAAAATTAATGAACCATTCATTAATATTGTAATTTACCATAGTCCTCCAGATGTCAGACTACTATCTGAAATATATCCATCATAACTCTTTATGATAGGTTTATTCTAGAATTCATGTTTATTTCCAACATTTAGAAATAAACAATGAGTGTATTCTAATATCTAGGTCATAGAGATATTCTCTAAGACCGAGGGCTCTCCCACTCGAATTATGAAGTCTACCAATCCAATAGAGATTGTTGCAACACTTGCGTTAATATTCATGGATGACTATTAAACCTTAAAATTAAATTTTCCAGTCTTCTAGCAACCAATTGCAAGTGCCATCAGAAGAATGAGACACAATTATTAGACTTTTAATATTATCCAATAAGAAAGTCAATTTCAATGATATGTAGATATAGATTATTTCGATGCACTATCTGGGTCCTTCTCTAAGGATCTAAGATAGTCTAGATAGTCACACTATCAGTACATCGACTTAGTGTAGTATTGACATTTATCCAACTATTTGGATGTCACATGAAAGTTACATAAGTACGGTAAACTCCTTGACTTTCCTTCTTGCTTGGGTTGGACCCATGTTTCCACTGCGTTCTCTTCATCTTTAAACAACCATTTCTTAAGACAAAGGATCTATTATGTTGAACTCAAAGAGATCAATATAAGAGTATTTCACATTTATACATGCTTCATTCAATTCATACAATATGAATATTACAAAGCTTCCTGAATGACTATCGTATAGATAGTAGAATGATGACACTAGTCGTATCTACATACATCTTAACTCTTAAAGATGTAGGTTCAGGTAGGTACTCAAACATTTGAATACATCATCTCTTATAGAGCCTCCATTCTACATGATGTAGTAAACCATGCCATTCATGATTAAAAGTCAAGAGCACATATGTATTCTAAAAAATCTTCTTAGATTTTTATAAGGATTATTTGACAATTACGATCATCATCGACATGTCACTTCCAAAGTACATTCGATGAAAGATCAAGATTATTGAGACATACAAACCCTATTGTTGTCCTATTATTGGTGAGCGCTCGGTCGATCGAGGTTGAGTGATATCAAAGGTCGTTGCGACCTCAATCAACCACACAGATTCAACAAGAAAATCAAGACCATATAAGCCAAACAATCAAGCACAAAAATCAATGCAACGGTCTCCGCTATTTATTTAACCAGCTATAGCGACCAGGGTCGAACACAAGGATCACGAATAAAACCAATGAAGTAGTCGGTAATCAGATCAGAAAATGCATATCTTTGTGTTTTTGCTTTTTATTTTTTTATATTTTCTAATTAGGAAACAAGTGAGAAGAATAAGGCAAAACCATGTTTTAACAATTTTTATTAGGACTAAAAATACTCAAAATTAGAAATAAAAAGGTTAACATATAGATGTTTTTGTAGTTTTATGGTAATTTTCTGATTTTTATATGATTTATAAAATTAAAAGAAAATCGAAACAGAACAACACTGTACATCCTAGACCAAAGGGAAAATTTAAAATATTAAAATTGCCCAAATGCCTTGGTTATGATGTTTATGACAAGCAGATAAAAATACCTAACTACAACAACAACAACAACTAAAATCCACTTTTTTTTTGAATTTTTTAGAATTTTATATGATTTTTTAAGATTTTTAGTCTTTGTGATTTTAGGGTTTTTATAAAAGATAAGGCAACAAAAATGATAATAAAATCAAAGCACACAAAAACAAGCATACGTGAAGTTTAATGGATTTTTTGAGATTATTTTTATATTTTTTGTATTCTAGAAAATAGATTAGGACACTTTTTATGGTTTTTGATTTTTAGAAAATATCAAATAGAACTAAATTAGTCACAAAAATTACCATAAATATTACACGTTATCAAGAGCTAATTATAATTTTTGTGAGATTTTAGATCTAATTCAGTAATATTTGATCAAAAAAAACACACACAACATACAAGGGACCTGTTCGTAATTATAAAAAATTTCTAGGGTCAAATCAGAACATGCATTAAAAGCTCAAGGCTAGATTTGCAATTTAACCACCTAATTCACGCACATGCAGAATAAACAACGTACAAAGGCATAACTGCAAATACCCAAAAGTTTCTATTCAAAGCATAACAGTCAAAAACACATGGGCATAACATGCAAATACACTAGATGAGCACGTGAGACCGCACACGAGTTCAGTTAAACAATACTAATATGCAAAATCTTAAAAGTTCAAGGTCCAAAACATAAATTAATTAAACTACAACTTTATTTAAGGGGCTAAATAGCTATGCATGAAAGTACGGGGGTAAAAGTGAAATATACCCATGCCAGGGTACGTGGCACACGCAAGGGTGGTCGTGGACGTACGACTCTGATCGCTGCTGGAGCAAATCTGATGGTGTAGGGAATGTCGCCTTACGTGTGGTCAGATGCACCAGGAGGAGTCGAATCTGATGGCTGAAAAGATGCGACGGTCGGTGGGTGAGATCTAAACTAGTGGACGAAGGCTGATCTGATGGTGGACGAGGGCAGAGGATGAATAGCTCCTGGGCGAGCTTCGATCGGCGAATGGAGGAGATCCACCGGGCTGATGAACTGGCCAAGGAGGGAAAGAGCATCGTGATGGTGATCCATGTCTAATGGCAAGCTCCGATGCGAAGAGGAACGACTGGATGACCGTCACGGTAGAAGTGCGTTAGGAGCTGCTTCACCTGGTGGTCGATGGTCGAATGAGGGATTTCCTTGGCATTCCAGAACCGAATGGAAATAACAAATCAAAAGGATGAAGTAAAGTAAAATGTTGATATCTGAAGTTCTAGATGAACTCTGGAGCTTTAGGCGGAGGTGGGAAGTGAGGTTGTAGCTTCGACCAAGCTATGGAAGGTCCGGGAGGCTCTTTGCGGCGGTGCTTGCCTGCCACGTGGCTGAGCAACGTGGATACACCACAAAAATCCAATCCAAAGGGTCCCTCTGGAAGCTGTCACTTAACCTGAGGTGTCTAGACTGGAAGGAGGGGCGAGGCAGGAGCTGCCGTGCCAGGAGAATCAAGAAGATGATTTCTAGGTCACTCTGGGGTTCAAAAGATCGGAGTAAAGCGTGAAACCCTAGAGCGATTCGGATCGACCAAAGCACACACGCGGATGTCGGATGATTGAGGATTATTGGGTCCAAATTTCAAGGACAAAGGATCTTGGAATCAGACTGGAAAATTTCGAGAAGGAGCTCCGATGAGCAGTATCTGGGTCTGACCCGGGAAGGAGGAACTGTTGCCCGGAGGTCAACAATCCTAGCTGGACAATTAGAAAATTAGGATTTCCAAAATATTTTACAAAATCAATAAAAAAAGTAAATTGCTTTAAAATAATAAGTACTATTATTTTTTAAACTATTTTTCTGTGATTTTTAATTATTTTTATGAAAAATATATTAATCGCTATAAAATATAAGGTGTATATACAGTATATTATACCTATGTATGTTGTACAATTATTTTTATTTTGTTATTTTTACATAAAAACCCAAATTTTGTCTTTTAGCTATTTACAACATCATTTTTGGAGTCTAAAATAATTTTTATTTTATTTTATTTTTACTATTTATTTAAGGGCAGCTAATAAATATTGAGTGAGGTATGTATACATGTGCCTTATACAAGTGTGAGATGATTTTATTTTTATTTTTATTTTTTTTTTTCTAATTTTTATTTTATTTTATTTCCTTTTTAGGAAAGAATATAAGGAGGTAAAATGAACATTTTATTTTTATTTTTTCAAAAATAATTATTTACAGATATAAGTGATATATATACATTATATAGTAGGCCCTATCCCTCTCTACTTATTTTGTTTGGCGATCAGGTCAATGTTTGACCTTCTCTTGAGGTTCGGGTCACTCTGTATTTATTCTAAATATCTCCCTCCTTTTTCTTTTCCTTTATTCTTTTATTTTTTTCCAAATACATGCTCAATATGCAATATTAACAAATGCATGTTGCATGCTAATTTATTGTATTTACACACTATCTACATGATGATTTGCCAAGATAAATAGCTAAAATAAATGAATAAAGTGTGAGAATCATAGATTCATCACCCCCCGTAATTACCTTTGCTAGTCCCTTAGCAAACATTTATTTGAAAAATAAGTGAAAGAGAAAGAAAAGAAAAAGAATCAAGGTTGATTATTAAACTTGTCTTCATTATATTGAAATATGGAGCTCGGTCAGGCCTTTGGATTATTAATTTGTCGGAACCTTAATTGGACCTAGGTTTAAGACTCAATAGCCTCTAAGTTCCACCAATCTATGGTCAGGACTCCTCGATACTTCAGATCAGAACATGTCTACATACACAAACTCTTATGATCATGAATCTTTTCTTGTACTGCGTAAGTGATATGTAGCTCCCTACCTCATAAATGACAAAGAAACACCCCCCTTCAATAAGGTAACTCTAATGCCCTAATCCAACAGCTCTTTCCTCGAGGAGCGGGGTATTCCCTTCTAAGTTCAAGTTCAAACGGCTCAAGAAGAGGGGGGTAAGAAGAGAATGGACCATGACCCGTGTAGCCATGTATCCCTAGGAGCCTAACTAATGTAGCTAAGTCTCCCGCTGCAAGCTTCATGAGATGAGAAGGTGTAACATATGCTTTGCTATATTTGGCTATATACACTCCAACATGCATTTTATTTTCAATCAGGTCTGTCCATTTTTTGGAGTTTTTCTTTCTTTTGCACATTTTCTCTCTCTTTTTTTGATATGCATATGTACAACATATCTACATGGTACATCATATATACATAAGGACTTTTTCCTCTTGAGCCACCAGACTATCCCTCTTTTGAAGCATTATTACAACCCACAACTCCTATCTTTAGACCTCAACACCTTTAGACCAAGTTGAGACACACTTCTTTCACTAAAGGAAGATGAGAGGTTCCTCCTAGAAGTACTACCTCGTACGCTACCCTAAGCCAAACGAAACTTCCTCCTCATCACCTCATCCGTGTGGAGCTGAGTGTAAAGTGCTGGTCCAAAGTAAAGCCATTGTCTGTGAGAGTCATGTCTGCGTTCTTAAGTGTTCTACTTAGGCTCATCAAGATGACATCTGAACACAACCTTGTGAACTCAAAGAATTAAGTCACTAATGGACCTGAAAAGTCTTAACCCTAAATACTATAAGGTTCCTCTTAATTAGGTGATTAAGGTCTTAACCAAGCTCCATTTTCCAATTTAATTCCATACCAGTTTAAATGTCAACTATGGTTTAGAAGAATAAACAAGTATTTACAAAAAATATTTTTATGCAAAGTTTTGAAAATGTGTAAAAATTTTTGAAAAATGTTTGAATGTATGCATGAATGCAAGAGTTTTGCAACCTATTTACAAACATTTACATGAGAGTTTTTGCAAACTTTTCTTTTCAAACATTTTACAAAAAAAATGTATTATATACATAAATTTGATACAAAAATATTTACGAACATTTTACAAGCAAAAATTTTTACAAACATTTGTACACAAATAATTTTTATAGATAGCTATGTCTGTGCAAGAAAAAATTTTAGAATTTTTGTGATTTTTATGTTATGGAGTTTAGCCATTTTATTTATTGACACACTCATACAAAGTACGAGTTATGGCTAAAGTATATCTGCAATATATACGACACCCCACTATACTTAGCTCGAACGATGTCCTCAGAGTGATCAAAGGGCTGAAGAAGACATAACTCGTGCTTAATATTGGGAAGTGAAAAGAAGGGCTATACTGCAACGACGAAATGAAAGCACAGAATGAATAGATCTCTCCTATGCACAAAAGGGAAAACCAAGGGTTAGTATGTACAAGGTCAACGACTCAACTTGTCTCCCCTTTAGACAAGAATATCAACATACGAGGGACAAAGAGATAGGGTAGAAGAAAATGAGACAACTATGTACAAGATAAAATGAACGACATCACTCCCCCTATACTTAGGGTGAAGGACCCTAAGAATAGGAAACAACAAGAGTAATGAAATAGAACTGAAATGAACAACTGGTGTCTACATCCCCTATACTTAGGATAGAGTACATCCTAAGTATAACAAAAATAATCCTAAGCGAGACCTGGGGTGTAAAACAAGAACGGAAGAAGCAAGGAACAAATCATGACAAAACACAAATATACAAGGTAGACAATGTTGAGGTGCCTCTCAACAAGCACTGGGTTTTACACCCCTAGCTGGGCGCAAAGGCTAGGACAACTCTGCATCGAGGTTCAGGACGACATCTGTAAGGCGAATGTTGTATTGTCGTCGTAGTCTCAATAGGAGAACAACGATGAGGTCAACAATGTAAAATATGACACCCAAGTAATTAATCAGGCGGGTGTCTGCTACCAGGTGAAAATATGGGAAGATGAAATCGGGCTTTGGTAGTACAAAAGAACTCATCGGCTCGAGATCAAAACGGAGTGGAAGAGCAGAGCCGAAGAAGTCGAATGTGGAGAAAGAAGGATCAGTCAGGGAATCCTCCACATTAATCACCGTCTCTAAAAGATATGGAAGGTTGTGATCTGGAGACGCACTATGAGAACTGATATCCGACGCATATAATTGAGAAATATCAGCAATGTCGTTGAATATCTCTAAGATCGGCTCATCCTCGCGAGGATCGCCGAGATGAGAACACTCATACTCAGCATGATCATAAATATCAAACAACTCGGTCTCTTAATCTGAAAGATCGGATACACTCCCAGAAAATGAAGCCGAGTACGCTTGGTATGGGGCATACTCCCACAGATAACCCTCAGGGAGTAATGCAAAATCATCGGTGAAGAAAAATGAATTAGAATCTAACTGGGAATTTGCGCCACTATCGAGCACCCACTCCTCGCACCAAAATGCCTCGTCAACTGAAAACGACCTCTGAAAAATATGGAAATAGGAAATGGTACTATTCAGTAATGCGGGAGCTGTAGAAGTGTCTGCAACTGCTCCTCGAGCTGCGATAGTGCTGGCTATCATCTGGTCCTCATGAAATGTATCTATCTCATCAAACTGGATGACAAAAGGCTCAAATACATACACTCAATATCTGACATCTCAAAATGATGTAACTCATCATGCTTTAGATGCTGAAATGGATCAAGATATCCATATGAATCTGATAAGTACCTCTGAAGAGTAGAAGTTGAATGAGTTGGGAATGGGAACTCGAATGGTTGGTCAGACGACTGAAGCAGTGTGGGCTCGTCCTCCCTATCATGGAGCATCAGAAATTCTGATATCCAAGATTCCTGAACCAAAAAGTACAAGATTGACTCAAACTCTGGTTGGAAGACCAATGAAAGCTCGATCAATCTCTGGGTATGAAAATCCATGCTGGCAATCATCTCATCCATTGCCTATACTACAATAGAATCCATGTCCTCAAGATGGTGTGTGGTGGTTGAGTCCTCAGGAAGTGTAACACATCCAACTGGTACCTCATCACCCTCATGTATTGTCCCGACTAAAACATCTCGTGAAGATGGTATATATGAAAGTTCTATGGAGACTGTCTCAAGTAAAGCTATGTCGGAACTGTGGTGTGAACCACCACACGAGGTAACTACTAGTGCAATCTTCTTAGCGGTCATCCCCCTCATGGAGATCTCAACAAGGTCAGTCGTTGAAAGTCCATGATCCAGAAATCTCCTTAAGAGGTTAAGAAACCTCAGCCACAAATCATGCAATTTCTCCTAGGGGTCTATTGAAAAATCTGTGATGAAAGACCTCATCAGATTTGCTCTATGTTGGGGGTAAAATATCTGTAAGAAATCTAAACGGAACCCTCCCCATGTAGTAGACTTCCTTCCCAATCGTGTGTGCCATATCACGGCTCTTCCCTGGAGTGAAAATAGGAAGGTCTTCAACATCAGCTCCTCAGAAGTGATATCCAAGTATGCATGGATCTCACAAAACTCCTCAAACTCAGAAAGATGAAGATAAGGCTCCTTGTGCACTTCCCCAGAAAACATTGGCAGTAGCTGAATGAACTCTAAGTCTAGGATGACGGGACTCAATATAGAAGCTGACTGCACTTGTTGGTCGTGCTGCTCATCCATTACCCCAGAATAGAAGTTGTCTATAACTCACAACTGCTCCCTATGATTGCTTCTGGAATGCACTCTCATCCCGATAGCGGAATCGCCCGGGTCTCACATCAGCTCAGTCTGATTTCCACGGGTGTCAAGCACAACATGCCCAGAAGAAAGAGGGAATAGAGAAGGAGAAGATAGAAGGTCGGTCGGAATTTCGACTACCCACGAGAGTGGATTGGAATGATGGGAATAAGAGGAAGAAGCCGCAAGATCTGACAAGAAAGGAGGACGAACCATCATCCACAGATAGACAAGGATAAAGACAATGAAGGGAGGGAGGGAGTGAGAGAGAGGAGTGAAGACAAGAAAGGGGGCAGAAGTGCGGATGGGATTTGGAAACAAACAAGAATCGACAGTCAAAACTTCTATTCACCTATGCAACACTGAGTTGATGACCGTAAGGGTTCGGTCTTTTATCTTATCAAATTTATTTAGGTGATAATTCAGTCTTGTAGAGCGATTAGGCGAGATGTTAGGAACCCGATGCTCCTAAGAGACTGGCCCAATCTTAAAGCTAGATCTTTCCCAGCCAGTACAAGTTGCAGATCGTTTACCGACTACCTGATCAACTCGCTTTGTTAAGAATATCACGACCCGTTTTATCGAAAACCGGAGTGATCCTCACTGGAGAATGACTAACCCCAAGACCAGTAGTCTAACGAGAGTTCATGTGTATCTCTAGCCTAGTGTGCAGGTCACTCTATCACGCAAGCAAATCAAATAATGAGGGATGACTCTACCAAGACATATTTTTAAGTGAGGTGTATTTTAAGATCAAGTTTGATTAGCAGTCCCAATTTTATGATATCTCTTTTCTAGGTCTTTTTCAATTTATCAAATAAATGCCTAACGGATTTTTTGATCTCCTGGTTATTTGAAGTACAAAAAACAGGAGGAGAAGTCGAAAAAGTTGATGTGTGATTAAACACTATGATGCATGCAAAGTAAGAGAGATGCGTACATGTTGCCAACACTCTACATGTAAGGTGATCCACACATAAACTTAAAGACAGAAATATAAACTAATCTAAATAATGCAAGAAGAAAATGACCTTAGATGAGCAATTTCTATATGCGAAAAACATGAGCTAGCTAACTAAACTAAGTACAGAGTCTGATCTTGGGAATCACTTGGTGCCCGCGACAACGGGTCCTGCTAGCGTTGTATGTGGTTCCTCATGGCACGCGGACGCAAGTCTAATTGAACTAACCTTTTTTGGTGTGAGTTATTAATAAGGTCCAAGTACGATTCTATAGGTTCAAGAAATCTATTAGGGATTGGACCTTAATTATTTACGTCGCAAGCAAGAAATTCCTAAATCTAAGGGCTAAATTCTTCAAGAATCAAAGAGAAGAAAAGGCAATAAATCAAAACCAATGAAAAATCACAGTGAGGTCCCCCGAGCACACCGGTGCTCGGTGAAATAGCCCCTGATATGCCAAGTGTCCACAAAATGTCTGAGGTCCTGTATTATTACAACAATAATAGTTTGCTGAAAAGTAATCTACTCTATAAACTATAACTAAATCCTGCTATTGCTTCTCCTAGGGTACGAGTCTCTTCCAAAGCATACTCGGGCGGTCGTACAAAAAGTGAAACGTAAGCGAGTCAGAAAGTAGTTATAACAAATAGAGCTAAAACATATATGCACAAATATGAAAAGACTACTAAGTTGTGCTCCCCGGCAACAACTCCATTCTGGTGAGCGCTCGGTCGATCGAGGATAAGTGATATCAAAGGTCGTTGCGACCTCAATCATCCACGCGGACTCAACAAGAAATCAAGACCACATAAGTCAAACAATCAAGTACACAAATCAACGTAGCGGTCCCCGCTATTTATTTAATATGGTATTAGGACCGGGGTCAAACATAAGGAGCACGAGTAAAACCTACGAAGTAGTTAGTAATCAGATCAGAAAATGCATATTTTCATTGTTTTTACTTTTTCAATTTTTTTATATTTTCTAATTAGGAAACAAATGAGAAGAATAAGGTAAAAAATAGGTTTTAACAATTTTTATTAGGACTAAAAAATACTCAAAAATTATAAATAAAAATGTTTTAATATTTTTCAAATATGTAGATGTTATTAGTAATTTTATGGTATTTTTTGAATTTTATATGATTTTATAAAATTAAAAGAAAATAAAAATAGAACAACAATGTACAGTCGACAGAAGGGAAAATTTAAATTATTAAAAATAATCAAATGCACTAGTTATGACAAAATAGATAAAAAGACCTAACTATAACAACTGAAATTCCATTTTTTTGATTTTTTTAGAATTTTATATGATTTTTATAAGATTTTTAATCTTTTGTGATTTTTAGGGTTTTATAAAAGATAATGTAATAAAAATGATATCGAAATCAAAGCACACAAAAACAAGCACATATGAATTTTTATGGAATTTTTTAGACTATTTTTATATTTTTTGGTATTTTAGAAAATAGAGAGGACACTTTTTAAGGGTTTTTGATTTTTAGAAAATATCAAATAGAATTAAATTGAGTCACAAAATTACATAAGTATTACACGTTAGCAGGAGACGGTTGTAATGTTTATGGGATTTTTAGAATTAACTTAGTAATTATTTGCTCAAAAATAACACACAACATACAAGGACCTGTTTGTAATTATAAAATAGTTCTAGGGTCAAATCAGAACAGACATTAAAAGCTCAGTGCTAGATTTGCAATTTAATCACCTAATTCAAGCTCATGCAGAATAATCAACGCACAAGGGCATAACTACAAATACCCAAAAGTTTCTATTCAAAGCATAATAGTAAAAAACATAGAGGCATAACATGCAAATACACCAGATGAGCACGTGAGACTGTACGTGAGTTCAGTTAAACATGATTTAAATGCAAATCTTAAAAGTTCAAGGTCCAAATTGTAAATTAATTAAACTACAACTTTATTTAAGGGACTAAATAGCTACAAATGATAGTGCGAGGGTAAAAGTGAAATATACCCATGCCATGGAATGTGACGCACGCGGGGGTGGTCATGGACGTACAGCTCTGATCGCTGGAGCAGATATTATGGTGCATGGAATGTCCCCTACATATGGTTAGATACGCCACGAGGAGTCAGATATGATGGCTGAAAAGTTACGACGGTCGACGACTGAGATCTAAATTGGTGGACGAAGTTCGATCCGATGGTGGACGAGGACGTAGGACGAACAATCCTGGGCGAGCTTCGATCAACGAATGGAGGAGATCCATCAGGCCGATGAACTCAGCTAGGAGGGCAGGAGCGTCATGAAGGTGATTCGCGTCTAGTGGCAAACTCCGATGCGAAGGGGAATGGCTGGATGATCGTCACGGTGAATGTGCATCAGGAATTGCTTCGCCTGGTGGTCAATGGTCGAATGAGGGACTTCTGTGCATTCCAGGACCTACAGTAAGTACACCGCTCGAAGGTGTGGCTCCGACGAGGGTTATCGCTGAGTAAAACACAAAAAATGTGGGTGGATGGAGGTTGACTCCCGACGAAGGTGAAGGAGGGGAGTCACGTCCCTAATCTGACTAAAAGGTCAAGCCTAAGGATGATCAGGCTATGGTGCGAAGGTGCATGTGCGTAGTGGGTTCGATCGATACGGGTAGGGATGTGAGATGAAGCTCCGACGACTGGAAGCAGATGAAGGTGTGGCGGTATGGAATGGAAAGAATAGATAGAAAGGACGAAATGAAGGGAAATGGTTGATACCTATAGTTCTAGATGAACTCTAGAATTTCAAGTGGAGGTGGGAAGCGAGGTTGTGGCCTCAACCAAGCTGTGGAATGTCGGGTTGCACTTCGCGACGATGCTCGCCGGCCACGAGGCTGAGCAACGTGGATACACCACCAAAATCCAATTCGAATGGTCCCTCTGGAAGCTGTTACTCAACTTGAGGTGTCTAGGGCTGGAAGGAGGAGCGAGGCACGAGCTATCGCACCAGAAGGATCAAGAAGATGCTTTATAGGTCACTCGGGGTTCCAAAAAGATCGGTGTAAAGCGTGAAACCCTAGAGCGATTCGGATCGGCCAAAGGACCCACGAGGATGTCATATGATCGAGGATTATCGGGTCTGAATTTCGAGGCCAAAGGAGCTTGGAGTCTCGAGAAGGAGCTCTGGCGAACAGTATCTGGGTTTGACCCGGGAAGGAGGAACCATTGACCAGAGGTCAACAATCCCAACTGACCAATCAGAAAATTAGGATTTACTTAAAAATAAAAAGTGTATAAACTGAAAATATTTATTATTTTTCAAGCTATTTCTCTGTGATTTTTAATTATTTATATAAAAAGTAAATTAACCGCTATATAGTATAAGGTGTTTTGTACAGGTATATTATACCTATGTATTTTGTACTATTATTTTTATTTTGTTATTTTTATATAAGAACCCCAATTTTGTATTTTAGTTATTTACAACATCATTTTTGGAGTCGAAAATAAATTTTATTTTATTTTTACTATTTTACAGGTATCTAGTAAATAGGGAGTAAGGTATGTATACATGTGCCTTATACAAGTGAGAGATGATTTTATTTTAATTTTTAATTTACTTTTCTGATTTTTCTTTTATTTTTGTTTTCTTTTTACGAAAGAATACAAAGAGGTAAAATGAACATTTTATTTTTTATTTTGTCAAAAATAATTATTTACAGATATAAGTGATATATATACAATATAGAGTAGGCCCTATCTCTCTCTACTTATTTTGTTTGGCGATCAGGTAAATTCTTGACCTTCTCTTGGGGTTCGGGTCACTCTCTATTTATTCTAAGTACCTCCCTCCTTTTTCTTTTCCTTTATTATTTTATTTTTGTACAAATACATGCTAAATATGTAATATGAAAAAAATGCATGGTGCACGCTAATTTATTGTATTTACACCTATCTACATGATGATTTACCCAGATAAATAGCTAAAATAAAAGAATAAAGAGTGAGAATCAGAGATTCATCAATTATCTATTTTTCATTCCTCATTATTATGAGGATAATTGCACATTGCAGCCTGATGAATCTCGGATTCATCACGCTAAATCTCATTTATTAAACTCAAATCCCTCAAAATCAACAACATTTTGGCATCTATTCTGCATAATTAGCATTCATGCATGTTGTCATAAGAATTGCATTTTAGCACGAATTTCTGCATAAAATAAGAAGCCAAAAATCCCAGCCAAAATTGACCTGTAAATAGCCTAACTTCCCTTATTTTTATCTAATTCATGCTAACTCCGAATGACCCAAAATCACCTCCATTGTGTACATATCACTAACAAAATAAATAAAAAAATACAAAAAAAATCACTACCCAAACAAGTTGACCAAAAAACTCAAACCCTAGTTCTAGGATTTCCAGACTAAAACACTCATATTTTCCTCATCCAGTGTCCATTTTAATCCTACTCACTTTTGAACTAATGTACATTCAATTACATTCAAAACAAGACCAAGTTCAAGTAAATTGGAGCTCGTATGTGAAAGTTGGGCTTTGGGCCTCTTTTGTACATTTTGTATTTTAGCGGTTTTTGACCTACTATTTTATGTACATATTTAACCTATTTTAGATTATTTCTTTTTCATTTGTATTCTTTGATAAGAGTTTTATTAAAATGTGCAAGAATCCAAATCCAAATTGAGCTTGAAATCAAAGAAACAAATTGGGTCCTAGTCTTCACTGATTGCCTGTACAAATTTGGTCTGTTTTGTATTTTTATTGTATTTCTTCTTTTTTCAATAAAAATAAAAAAAATAGATTAAGGTGTAATATTTATCTTTTATTTTACCATATTTTCTTCAGATTTTTATCAGGTTTAAAAATGACAAAAAAATTAGAAAACCCAAAAATAAAGGTATTATATGTACATGGGATACCCCAAAAATACCACTTTGTGTATTTGATCGATTTTGATCTTCATGAAAGTTGTATGTCTCATCGAGACGAGCAATTTTCGTGAAGAAACTTTTTCGATCCGAGATCGATTGTTATTTCTTATGTATTTTTTAAGGGTTTTATTCTCTGAATTTTCTAGTGCTGACACGTGGTAGCTCCTAAGGCTGCCACCTGTTAGCCGTTTTTGTCTTTATTCATTATTCGTTTTATAAAAAAAAATAATTAATCCCGCACATGCCCGCCCTTTCACACCTTTTGGCGACACGTGGCCCATCATGGGCCGTCAGATCTCGGCCGATCGGATGACCAGGGCTCATCTTCTACCTCCTGTCACCTTTCCTAATCCGATCGGCTGTCGCCCCCAATTTCTCCGTCGAAAATCCCTCCTTCACCACCTTCCATCTTCGAATCAAATCGCCGCCAAATCTCGTTGCCACCTCCCTCAAATCTCGACCATATCTCGATTCGAATCAATCGCCGATCACCCTCCAGATCTCCTTCCTTCTCCGACCGACTCACCCAACCCTATAAAAACGACGGTGTCGTGACCTAAACCGCCATCCGCCGTTCAACGTTAGAGGTCTTCTTCTCCGGTGGTGACATCCCGGTGTACTCCTACGGCGAGATCCAAGGGCTTCAACCGTCGTTGCAGCCCACCTCCTCCGTCGTAGCTGCTTCGCTCCGGTGACATCACTATCGAGCCCTCTCCTCCCAGGTACCCCTCTTCATCCTATGATTCGCACCTTCCGATTATCACCTCCCCAATCGCCACACTCGATCTCCATCTATTCATCTTCTACGACCACTTCCACCGCACATCTCCGCCTACCACCTTCGGCTATGCCAATGCCTCGACAACTCCTAGAGCTTCGTCGCCATCGAGCCCAACATCAACTCCGACAACCATCGGCATCTCCAGGAACTTCAACCACCATCGCCAACCTCAACAACTACGTCATCTTCATCCGGCCCACACTCAGCCGCGCAGCCTCTACTCCGATGTCCCCTGGCCATGTGTCGGCCGATGCTAGCCGTTCGATCGAGAAAGGGCTCCAAATATCAACCGTCCATCCACGCTGAAGCTCAACCATCAGATCAAACAACATAAACAACTCAGATGAATCCTCAGCTTCGGGTCCGGACCTGAGTCTCAGACCAAGGTCGAGGCACGCGACCTCGATATGTGGCAGCCAAGCCTACTAACCCTCCGACCCTACCATGGCACGTGCATACCATGTGAGGCATGGAGAAACTTCAACCAGGTCCTCCGGAGCTACCAGAAATACGTTTCAGTCCCCAGGTCATGTGCCTCGCACGTGACCCGGTGAGCAATTGTAGAGAAGCCCCCTGGAGGTCCCCCTATTTGCGCCTCAGTCCCACCGACCAGAGGGCACGTGCCAGGCACGTTCCCCTTTGGAGAATTTACAAGAAGACCCTCTGAAATCTTGGTAATTACAACTAGGCCCCCTACATATTTTATTCATTTTATTGCATATGTACCCCTATCTTTCCCCTTTATTTCGAACATCTATATTGCGTTATTTTATTTATCCAAAAATAACATAATGTTTCTCAATTAATTTTCGACATTTTGACACATTGTGGACATTTTTATGATCGATGGTTAATTAATAATTAATTTTTTTGTGGAAAATTGCATAATTTGCCCATTTCTTGCTCTGAAATTTTTATTTAATTAACCGTTGTCTAAAAATTTCCGAAAAATCACTTAGTGTAGAGTTAATTGTGCTTGACATTGTGCCCAAAAAATTTGCATTTGCGTACATAGTTTTCCCTTTAAAAATCATTTTGCATATTTCAGTTTTTAATTTTTAATAGGTATTAGAACTAGTATTTTTTAGGTATAGGATTTTTTTGAGATCAATCACCTAGTGATAGATCCTAGATAATTTTATTCCTTGAAAATAATTAGGTTTAGTATTTATTATAATTAAATATTGAAATTCATTTTGTGTTCATTTAAAACTTCATAAAAAATTCACATTGCATCCAAAAATTCCAAAAAAATTAAAGTGCATTCATTTCATCATATTTTGCATCGTGACAAAGTTTCATATTTTTCGGACATCGTTTGAGCATAATTCACATTTTAGTCCCTAAAATAGACCAAAATTGCATATTGCATCCTTTATTGTATTAAAATAACAAAAAAAGACTGCCTTGAAAACTGTGCACGGATTTTGATATACATAATTCTACGTTGTTCCTTTGTCTCCTTGTGTTCGACCTTGGGACTTGCCCAAGTAAAATAAACATAAAACCGCATTCATTAAAATTGATAACTATTTTGTGTGGTTATTTTCTTGACCGATTCCGATTGCTGCCTACAATGAAACGACAAATCAATCATTATTTTTAGAACAAACAATACAACATCTCTTTTACACGTACAATTTATGAATCGTCACAGCCACATACATTATGTGTCCAACTGCAAGTACAATATCTATCATGAATCCAATTCATGAGATTTTACTGGTCGTTATTGAGTATAGTATTGAATGTGTTTAATGAAGGATTATTCGAAATAAGATATTTGCGTAAGTATATGAAAATATATGTTTTACTTTGATTTAGAAATTTTTATATCAAAGTTGTCTTGCCTTGTCAACATTGAAAGTTCATTCCCTTGATCACTTTCACTATAAGAGATATACTTACCATTGTATCTCAGCAAGATCTGAGATCTCCTTTCTTATCTTTACCACATCCTAATAATATGAGAAACTGTAACTCAAATAAAAAGAAGCAGGACCATATTCCACCTTACAAGTTCAACTTGCATTCCAATTTGATCTTTAACACCTGGCCCACCACCCCTAAGGTGATGTTGGCCCGTCGTTAATTGAACCAACCATTGATAGGACTAGATACACTATGCGCAATCCAATATCTCCCCAATAATATGAGGATTCGATATTGGGGTCACTACGCATACGACCTTACTATTTCAAGAAGCAAAGAGACCGATCCAAATGCGCTTGTATGCAGGATTTGTCACTTTGGACAAGTATCTCCTACATACAATCACTGGCGACGGAACCCTTTGCCTTGACAGGAGACCATGGATGTCACTTATGTGTTCCTCTATATCGTATTCAAATTCTAATTAATTATTATGAAACATTTTCACATAATTAATTCTTCCAAGGGAATAAAATCTCTATTCATAATAGAGAGTTTAAATTTAATTGGTTTCCAATTAATCTAATCATATTAAATCAATGACCTAATTAATATCCAACAAACATTCTTTATTGTTACATAAAATATGGTACTATCTCAAATACATATTATTTTAATTTTATTAATTAGAAAAATACATCATGATCTCTCTAGCATTATCCCTTCCCTACCCATTGTCATGGTTAGTATTGAGCAGAGTGGGACAGGCCCCACACGGTGCTACTTGCTACCACAACACTCTCCGACTAGACGCCATATCCGTCTCGGGAAATGATAATACCAAATTGATCATTATGTACTTGAGATGATAATCGGTTTTTCAACAGAAGTTATACCATATAGTAATAATCAAAGCTATTTTGATTATAAGGAAATTTCTAAACAAAATTCCAATCCTATTCAAGTAACTTTATTTGTTAGAAAGTAGATTGAGTAACCAATTGTGATCTAGATCATATCTAATCAATTATTGGTTTAAACATTGCCATTTAAGGAAATAATTATTGTCAAATATTTCTATAATAATTATTCATAATTATTCCAGGAAATTAATCATTAATTTCATTAATTTCTTAAATGACAATCACAAAGTTCTTGATTAGAAATGTAATTTCCAACCGTGACCCTCACTCACTAAAATTATAATATCTCAATCACTTTATATCCAAATCAAGCAAAGTAAGTTCAAAGTTTTCTAATTTGATTTAAAATAGAAATCAAGTGATTAGCACACATTTCTAGGTATTTCAAAACCGTAATTAACTCTTTAATCACGTCAAGATTCACCATCCCCAAAACAATGGATATATGTTCATTAAAATGGTCATATCATGAGTTATCAGATTCCAAATCATGCAAACACAAATCCCATAGTTTCCTTAATTAATGGAGAACAATATCCAAGTGATAATTTCATGTTTAAACATTTTAAAGAGGGTCTAAAACAATCACAAAACATGGTTGCGAGAATGAAATGCGATAAAATTTTCACAAGCCCTAATGAGCCCAAGTCTTCCTAAGTTTAGGAATCATATCCAAAACCTCCAACCTATGGCTCTGATATCACATGAAGGATATAAGAAGATCCTTATCACATCATGGAAGTGTGAATATCACATCGAATTCGATCGGGAGCGATTAGTCGCACTAGTTGATCTGGGTAGCAGAATTTTAAATTTTTTAAATGATGAAATCACATGATCTAAGAACACTTCTCAGATAATTTCATCTAAACCACAATTAAGTATTAAGGTTACCTCTTGAAGCGTGGTTGTGATCGAGTCTCTAAATGAAGATACCTCATGTCTCAAGTCCGATCTAATGGAGGAGACACTTGCGAGTGTGTTGATGAGACGCATGATCCTCGTAATCCATGTTGATGATCCAAGCGACGAATCTCCTGATATTGTCACACACGATCCGACATTTTCTTCATGAGAGACGCATACTGAAGGAGATGGAGATCCATGAGCAAGCAATCTGACAACATAACGACGATGATGTGGTGATGGAGATTTTCTCAAGGGTTCCATGGTGGAGACCACAATGAGAGAGAGAGGGGCTTAGCATGTAGAGAATGAGAGAGAGAATGTGTTTTGATGTCATAACTTGAAGAGCAAGGATTGTATCTTCTTATATATTATTTTGGAATCCATGGATCTCATTCCATGGAAACTACAAATCAATGGATGAGATTGATTTGTGTTTTTTCAATGGCCATGATCTTGTTGTAAAAAATACAACAAAAATTAATTTAATTTAAATTAATATATTGATAAATCAGTATAAATTAATTTCAAATCAAATTATTTGATTAGTCTTGGAGATAATGAGAAGATTGACCACATCCCCTAAAAAGGGAGATGACCACCCTTTTGAGATGGAATGGGTCTATCTCCTCAATATCTCATGAGATCTCATTATCTTATGAGATCTCATTATCTCGTGATATATCCAAGATTTACAAAAAAAATATTTTAAATTATCTAACAAAAATAATTCATAATTATTTGTGAACATTGCAATCATGCCATTAGAAAAATGTGGATCACATTCACATCCCATAATAAAATGTAAATTATATTTTCAATTAGTCATCCAATGTGAATCCAATTCACATCAATATTTAATCAACAAATATAAATTACAATAATCTCTCTCTAATATATTATAAATCACACTTATAATATATTTGATTAATATAGATAGTGCTATCCACATTATTCATATCCATGATACTTAAATCGCATTTAATCTCTTGGATCTCTATTCTCATGTGCTCAAATAATATGAGTCACATTCACATTATTCGCATATTTGATAATTAAATCACATTTAATTATCTCAGATAAATTTCCTTATAATATGAATCAAATTCATATTATTCATGATAAGAAAATCACATTTAATTGTCAGTTTTCTCAATGCTTGGATATATTTATCAACAATGAAATTATCCATTATCTCTTTCAAGGATAATGCACTTTCTCCACAGATACTTAGATATAAGGACATGTCAATTGTATTATTCTACATATAGCGACTTGGATATTGAGATCATATCTCAAATCCAGATCTTGTGGGCCTCTCTTAGATGCTTGATTAAATTGAGATCGTATATCTAATCTTCTCATAGCATCTGAATCACATTCAGATCAATGTTCAACATTTGGACTAAGATTAGGTCACTTCTCTACTAAGAGGAGTCACTAAAATCCAGACCTGTTTCGTCACTTCCTAGGAATGAAAGTGTCATGGTTACAATCGTTTATGATCACATCACCCTCAGGTATTACTAATACCTGTACATCCTGCATACTAAAAGACCAAGAATAAACATGAAGTTTTAGATCTATTTTACACTGTCTACTTCAAGGTTTTATCATTAAGTTTCTCATTCGATTATTGGGAGTTGGTATCGATCATATACTTTCCAAAAACATATATCATACCTAGGTATTGATCATATACTTTCCAAAAGCATATATCAAACCTACAAATTCACTCAAGCTTCCAAAGCGAGATGACCGTGCATGGAATTTGATTCTTTCCAATATCTCATGAGTGAGCTCATGTCTTGCATTTCAGTAAATGAACCTGTATGATCCCTTTGAGAGATCGTATTTCATATACCCTTGCATGCACACCAGCGCGTCAGTGTATAGACCTTGGTTAGGCCAGCAACCTATTGGTCTGCCAAATGTATATACTTTGACATAGAGTGACACATCTATCTCCGATTAGAGGATGCATGCCTATATCATGACAACATATGCCACAGTTCTTTGGTTATCTTAATCACGTTAAGTCAACTCTTTGACCTAACTAATCTGACACCTCAGAATCTCTATTTCTATGCAGAGGACCTGCATCAAGAGGTCGGTCAGATATCAAGCTTTAGAGAGAAGGATTACCATCTCCTTCTCAGGTTGGAGATCCTCTCTTAATAATCATTTAACGATACTTGATGAGTCCTCAATCTAACTCATTAGATATTCATCTAAGCATCAACCTCTACGATTCAATAATTGAATCAACAATTGCATGATCATTAAGACGACCATGGTACATAACCCTAATTGTAATAAGGGATCTATTATGAAAATTAATAATTCTTCATTTCATATTAAGGAATGATATTCGCAATTCGCATGTCCAACATGGAGGCCATATAGCCACCGTCCATCTCTTCCCATCTCTCATCTAACGGCCAGGGGAGTTTCTTCGCCTCAGATCCGAACCGTGTGCCTCTGGCATGCATGAAGCTATAGTCACCTAATACGTGGAGAGGCGACAATCAACCCGTCGCCTGAGCCTATAAATGCACGTGAGTCAGAGGGCAATTTGCAGAACATCCAGCGAATCTTCAGGGAATTACAAGAAGGTCCCTATATGTTAGAAATCATGTGAGACACATGGTCCCCTACTAGAAAATTACATCTAGACCCTCAAAAGTCTTAATAATTGCATCTATTCTAGTCAATATTTTTTTTATCAATTTTATTTATGTAAATTACATTTAGGCCCTTGTATTTGGACCTTAATTTGAACATTCGTTTAGCATAATTTCATTATTATAAAGATTGGCTATTGTAGAACAACTCATGCTCTATCATTGTGGATATTGAATATAATTTTATGAGTTGTATTTCATTTAATATAATTATTTTGGTGGAAAATTATATAATTTACCCACTACACATTATTCAATTCATATTAAATTAATCTCTACTCCAAAAATTCTGAAATCTCACAGTAGTTAGACTTTAGTGTGTTCTACATTGTGCTCAAATTTCATGTCATGTGCAAGCATATTAAGGTCGGAATAAATTGAATGGTGATCATTAATTGATTTTTAATATACTAAAAACTCATTATTTTTAGGGTTTGGAATTTGTTCTAGATAGCTCTCACATAGAATTTTTTAGGATAATTTTATTTCCGAGAAAACATTATTTGGTATTTATTAAAATTAGTCATCTAATTAAAAATCACCTAGGCTGCATATTTGATTCATAATTAATTCATCTTGCATCAAAAAATTTCAAAAAATTTCAATAGCTTAGTCTTGCATTCATACACATCCTGATTAAGTTTCATTAGATTTGGTATTCATTTGATCAAAATTTGCAGTTTAGCCCTTGAAATTTGCCAAGTTTGTATTTCATCCATAAATTGCATTTAAAAATACAAAAAAATTCTGAAAACCTAACCTCTAGATCGCCTAATATTTAACCTAAGGAGAGAAAGTTGCCTCCCTGAGTTCGACCTTGGGATTACCCAAGTAAAAAAATGACCGCTTTCTTTTAATTGACACATTTGTTAAATCGTTTTTGATTAATATGAATTGCATGCCTACAACATATACAGTAAATGCTAATTTCCCAAATTAACTGAAGGTGAAACGAGTTTTTCGATGAGGAACTAAAGGGTTGGGAATGTGAAGTGAATTGAGTCTCCTCATCATAGAATGTGTGCTTTGTACTGTACTATTAAAGACACTAAAACTAAAATATGTATCCTCGTTAGAGAACTCTATCACGTAACTGCTCCATTCTTCTGAAGGGTCAAACTAAAGAAGGCTATGGAAACATCCTTGGTGGAGTCCATTGTTGCTAGACTTTGAGGCTTAAAAAAGAGTCTTCTCGTTAGAGAATTGGGTTTGCTCATACTAGCTTAAAGAATGGGATCTATACTTTAGAGTCCTAATGAATCCACATGAAAACAATGTGTTCACATTGACTCAAAGAATGTTATCTATACGTTGGAGTCCTTATGGATCCACATGGAACCACTAAGTCCAAATCAAGATGGGACCTCTCACATAATGATCGCATACATGTGCATCTCGAACTGGTAGGGTTGGAAATCTGAACGCGAGAGTTTGAACCTGACATGTAGAATATGAATCTGAACCACATAGCTATATAAAAGACTCCTCCTTTCCTCCATACTGGTTGGAAAGATGACATCAACCAAGTTGTACGAAGAACTGAAGATGAGGAATCAAAAGCAATAAGCATCTCAATATTCTTTCAATTTTCTTCCCTCTTTTTAAATGTTCTCTCATCTCCTTTTTCTCATGTTTCTTCTTTCTTTCATTTCGCATGATTTTTTGTACGCGAATTTTTTTCGTTGCTATTTCCTTTTTTTAATAGTTGTATCATTTGTCTTCTCAATTTTTTTAATATACACCCAATGGGCCAAACTAATGGCATCCCACCCTTATTTTCCATAGGAGAGTAACAAACGCAATTGAGCTTTCAGTTTCTCTCCCTTTTAAAATTTATCAGAATGAGGAATTTACACAATAGGGAACAATACCAACAAAAAGTGGCATATGTTAGTGTTTCCTTGATTGGGAACCTAAATCCGAAGGAGCACCTTGCATCGGCCTGATGGAAAATCACAATCAGACTAGAGAAGAGAACCTAGAGGCATGGGCTCATGGCATGCTAGAGATGGTGCACTACGTGCCATCTTGAGAGTAAGGATCATAAGGGCGATGCATAAGGCCTGCAAGGGGTGCCACCGAGATGTCAGTTCTTCTCAAACTAGAATTGCAGCCATCGCCTTTTGTTGGGATATGTCGCTGGGATGAAGAAGGACCGTCGATCATCCCTACTTAGAGAGACTATTAGAGGAGTCACCTATAGATTGTGATTTGGAAGATGAGGCCCTGAGACACAGTGATAGAAATGTAGCTTGATGGGAGGCAACGAGAAGGTTTTTATGGAACCCTGGTTCTGTGCCTGCTGTTGCGAGGCACTAGAGCCTCCTATCTAAAGGTATAGAGTCGCGCTAGGCTTCTCTTGCCGCATCTTGGAAATCATGTGAGGAGGGTGTGTCACTGAGTGGATTACAGAGATCATTAGAGATGCTGCGGTGCTACCTACCACATAGATTTAGTGTTCCTGCTTCTTGTTGAAGACAATGGTGGTGCTATTGAAGAAGGGGCATCAAAGAGTTGCGTAGGATTTATACGCACTTCTTCTTTGAGTCAATAGTGACCGTGGCATACATACGTATGTTGGAATCGCATATCTATTGCTGTGCAAAATTAGGGTTTCATGAAATCCTAGCTTTTCATATACACGTATAACATATGTTGCTTCGTTTTTGCCATACAGATGATGATCTTTAGAACTCGTGAGAACTTAGGCTGCAACTAGAATCGGACCCACTTGCTGGAGTAGAATTATGGTTTTGAAAACCCTTAAACTCTGACATGAATATAATAACAGTCAATAACAAAAATATAAAAATCAAACCTGATCTAATACCATGTAGAAATGATGAATACATAAGCGTATCAGAGTAAATAAATTTAAACATGGAAAAATACTAAGATTTTATGGAAAAAAATACTCCATAAGGAGCGTGAGAAACCATGACTTATTGCCTCCCAAGGACTAGCTATTCTACTATTGCTTTCTCTCTGTTACGTGTGGCATGGTGTTTCTTTTATGGCTCCACTAAAATGGCTAAGTCCCTCTCACAGTAGATGAGGGACTAAGCATGTATATGTGGTAATTGGACCTTGGAGGGTCCCTATTACCCATCTATGGCATATGATGCATACTCTAATAGTTACGATTCTACTAGTCATCACTACTAGAGATATGTTGATGTCACCTTCTTTGTACATACCAGCTTCTTTACTCTGTATGTAAGTTATATTCCCTTGGAGATTTCTCCTCTCACTATCTACAAAATAAAATACACTATTTAACCTAACTTTGTTCCTTTACATGTTCCTTATTTGTAGTATGACATGCCTTCTTCAAGTGACCTCGCCACTACAAGTCTGGATGCCCCTCATACTCATCATTGCATTGTAAATATCCAAAAGGTGATATACACTATGCCACTTGTCACATTTTACTTACACTAATAGTTTAACCAATTTCGATAAGAGTTTTATATATGCTCTCTCATGACAATCATTCTTCCTCGTAATCGTAACAATGCCCTTTAGGACCATAATTAAAAACATGCCATGGATGAGGAGATGTATGTACTTAATTATCTCTAGAGGCATGTCAGACATTGTGACATGTTCACTAGGGTTGACTCCTATTGCATGCATACGGGTCTTTACGACCAACATTCTTGACGAATAACTGATTCATCATATCAGACTGTAATTACGTGAAAATTGATTGTAAAACTATGCACTTCTAGCTCTCTTTGTGCATAAATCATCTCATATGATTTTTGTAGTCATTTCATTCAAATCCCCAGAAAAGAAGTCCATAAGTTACAAAAAATATTTTAATTAAAAATAAAACACCATAAAAAGAATTCAGTTCCATTAGGCCATTAACTCCTCATAATTTCCATGAAAGGAAATCACTATCCTCAATCACTACGAAAAATATGTGAGTGGTGTGCACATGGTGGCTCGTTCTGTGCACGAAGATCGCACGCCAAGTACACACCCATATACTGGGCGAGCATATGTGCTCGCCCGATGTGTATTCGCCCAATGGAGGGTCGCTATGGTAGGTGGGAGAGCACTTGTATACGCTATGTGCTCGCCCGAACTAAGCGCGGGCACAATTTTGTTTGCCAAAGGCTCACTCATGTCTGTGTTGGTGAACCAACAAAGAGGATTGGGCATGCACATGTGCTCGCCCAAGAGCAGAAAAAATATATAGGTTTGACGGGGTGCTTGTGCTTATTAGAGTCGAGAATAATACATTTAATGTGACATCCATTTAATTAATTCAAGTATCTTGTACCTGCAAAATCATAATATATATGAACATACGAACTAAACATATAAGATAATATACAATTTCAGTATATGCATCACATTTAGCAGCTAAATATAATACTAATAGATTTTCGAAATGTTCGACAAGTATAAATACATCTATGCTATTTTCAAAGTTCATACATATTAAATATTTTCGAAAATAACCATAATAAAACAAGATAAAAACCACCGATCATTTCTTTTTTGATCAAAAAAATTTTGAGCTTAAACCCTACATTCCTTTCTTTTTCTCCTTCTCCTTCTCCTTAAATCTAGCATACATGCGTGCCTCTTCTTTTGGTCATTCTTCTCCTCCCCCTTTTCATCTCATTCAATCTCCTCATATTGAGATGCACACCCTTGTGACCTATTTTATGGAAGATATATATATCATATGAAATTGAAGATATTAAAATATAGAATGATTATAATTTAGAACGATGAGAAATCTTGCTGGAGCTTCATCATAGTCTCCACCATCATCGGCATCTAGGACTCCATATGCGATGATTGCTATGATAATTGTGGTTGTGAATACGATGATTGGCCATAAAAAGAATATGAATGACGATGTTCCTCCACATCGTATGGAGAAAGACCACCAAGCGTCTGCTTCCTGTTTACCACAATATCCCTCTCCTCTGACACCTATTAAAATTTTGATGGTTTAATATGATTATATAGTTAAAAATTGAATATACTAAATTAATATTTATCTATACCCATTTCCAATTTGCTTTATCAAATGGTGGTTGTTCCCTATTAGGATCTCCACCCCATTTCTCTGCAACTAGTTCCAAATAACGATCCTAAAATATAAATTAAAAAACATAAGAGATATTTCAAAGTACTTATGTGCAAAAAGACTAACCAACAATTCTCTTGCTTCAGGAGTTGACCATTGAAACTCTCCATATTTCCCACTCATGTGGTACCTAAACCACCACTCCTGAAAAGAGGGTTCACTTTCCAACCTTCTCGCTTTAAAAGTAAATATAAAAAATAATTACAGAATGGAACTATAATAAGATAGTATTCAAAATCAAATTTCCAGTAAGAAATTACCAGCTTCACTCTAATTGATTGCGGCTTTTAGAGCCACTGGTGGATTTGATCCTCAATTTTCGGCGGTTTATCCTTCCAAATCCAATATCTATAATGAATGCATCACAAAAAACTACCCACCTGCAACAAACATGTTATAAATATTATACTTTTAAAAAATTACATCATAAACTATGGAGGTAATACAATACATGTCCTTCATGCACCATGTCCGTGGGAACCTTTTCATCTACTCAAAATTCATCTCAGTGCATCCTCTCTTCTCATGCAAGTCTCTCCTTATCTTAAAAAATGTATCTATCATCCTCTTCTCCACCAAACGGAGTAATGTCCGACGATAAGCATATTTCCCAGACTGGGAACTAAATGATACCTACTTTGAAAAAGTATTGCAAATTATTAGATTAAAGAGTAGCAATAAATTTAAATAATACTCTAAAACATTACTTACTAGAAACCTCTCAAACAGTCTCTCCTGCTCAGTAGCAGGAATGCGACACCAACAAAATTGCATGCTAGTCGAATGTGTCTTGATTATGTTGGTAATATCCTTTGCCACCTTGTTGCTGTTCAAAAATCCCTGCATATTTTGTAATTTTTTCAAATACTATGAAGTTTAAATGAGAAGATTTATTTATTTAAATATTAAATTTAGAAAATTTATAATAATCATAGCTCCTATCCGTAGTAACCTCCAACAAAGGTTAGGATTCCGAAGTCTATCCACCTCTAGTGGGTAAAGGTATGTTGATGTTTGGATGTGCATAAGAAGGTGAACCAAAATTTATCGAGGTCCGTACTAATACAGGTACCGAGCATACATCAGGAGTGGTTGTGTAAGATGGACCTCCATGTATACCTCACTAAAAGGGAGGAGGAGGATAACCAAGAGACTTATAGTAGGATATGACTCGTTGAGCCTCGCAAGGAAGTGACTCTAAAGTAACAGGTGGAGTCGGCTGCCTACTACTAGAAGGTGAGTCTGACGACAATGTACAAATGGATTGTTGAGATCCATGAGAGCTGCCACGTTCAAAACCTGTTATGAATGTAATGATGATGTAATAGTTAATTACAAAGTTATTAATGAACATTTCTGATTTATCTTCTATAACTTACTGAACTTACGGTTAATCTTAGTCATGTGATTTGGAGTAACTAAATCCTATTTTATTGAATTCTGAGTTATTTGAATCACCATTTGTAGAGTCTACATCGGCTTGTAGGTCAACACATAACACCTCATTATCCGCCAATCGAATTGACTCAATGATTGAGACTTCTTGTACTACATTTGTTCTCTCATGAGTAGGTGTGAAGGCTTCATCTGTAACATCTTCAAGATGAGTGTATTCATTAGAAATATAACCTCGAGAATTGATCTTCATGACACTGAAATATTCGACACTCTTTCTCTTCTTTGACACTTGTGGGAGATAACAAACTTGGTCCACTTGAGAAGCTAGATTGAAGGGTTCAAATCTCTGTATAAAGTTTCTAGGTATCACATCGACAGTATTATTTCTATTATAATCATTATGCCTCTATTGAGGTCTAACGAGTCCGAAAATGACGAGTTAAAAAGTTATTTTTATATGTGAGTAAAATAATAATGTGTCGTTCGTTGTAGGCGGCGATCGGAAACGGTCAAGAAATAACCACAAATTTTTAAGCAATTTTAAACAAGTGGTTTTTATGTTTATTTTACTTGGGCAAGTCCCAAGGTCGATCACAAGGAGGCAAAAGAACAACCTAGAATTATGTCTGTCCAATTTCGTGTTTGGTTTTCGAGGCAGTCTTTTTTTTGGAATTTTAAATGCAAATAAGGGATGCAAGATGCGGTTTTGGCCTATTTTAGGGACTAAAATGTAAATTTCAATCAAACAATGTCCGAAAAATACGAAACTTGGCCACTATGTAAATGATGATGAAATGAATATTCTGTAATGTTTTTGGAATTTTTGGATGGAAAATGAATTTTTTTATGAATTTTTAAATGCAAACAAGATGATTTTCAATATTTAATTATAATAAATAGTAAACCTACTTATTTTCAAGATATAAAATTATCTAAGATCTATCACTAGGTAATGGATCTTAGAAAAATCCTAAACCTTGAAAAGTTGGAGTTTAATACCTATTAAAAATTAAATAGTGAAATGTGCAAAGTGATTTTTACAGGGCAAATGATGCATGCAAATGCAAATCTTTTTAGGCACAATGTCAAGCAAAAATATCTCTACAATGTCTGATTTTTCGGAGATTTTTAGAGCAACGGTTAGTCAATAGCAATTTAAAGAGCACAAGATGGGCAAAATATGCAATTTTCCACAAATTAATAATTAATTAACCACTTATCACAAAAATATCCATAATGTGTCAAACTGTAGAGAATTGAATGTAGAATAAAGTGCTATTTTAAATAAATAAAATGATGGAAAACAGAGGTCTAAACCGTACGACGAATGCAGGGGTACATATGCAAATGAATATAAATAAAATAAATAATAAAAATGCAGAGGGGGAGTCTAAAAACAATTACCGATACTTATGGGGGTGGTATTGCAAATTTGTCAGGGCATCACGTGCTCTGTACGTGACCTCTGGCTAGCGTGGACTGTAGCGTGATTATAGAGGTCTTCGGGGGCTCTTATGTAAATGACCCAAGGGTCACGTGCAAGATGCGTGACCCCCTGGATCTCTTGGCGAAATGAGGAGAGCCCGGGGGTTTCGATGCAAGTTCACCCAGACTCACGTGCGGAGCACGTGAGTGGGGGCCTCGGGCCTTGCCCAGTGGCGCGATGGAGTCGACGGAGGCGTGAGGGGCCGGCGGGGCTTTTGGTGATCAGAGCTTGGAAGCTCCTGACGGTTGATGCTGGAGTGATCGCCGGCGAGTGGAGGCGTTGAGCGTGGTTGCGAAGGCGGAGGAGCACGGTGACTGTCGAAGCGGAGAGGCATCGCGGTCGGTGGAGTCGGAGTAGTCGGGGCTGGAGTCGATGTTGATGGAGGTGAAGGTAGCGGAGAAGATGGACGAAGAAGATGAGTCCAATGGCTGACACACGGTCGGCGGACGTCGGGGCATATTGATCAATCCACATTTCATCATCTTTATTCTATCATTTTGGCACCAAAAACCCTAGCAAATGCCTGTAAATAGCATTAAAATCATCATCTTAGCATTCATGCATGTGCATCTAAACAGTGTATAAATTACTGTAATTAAGGCCAAAATTATAGAATAAATAAAGAAAAGAAAAAGAATAAAATATTGTAAATATTTTATGACCCGAAACCCCGAGACCTAGGCATCTTGATGAATAGGTCGACAAGGAATAAAGTAGGGGGAGATAAGGTCAGAAATACAGATAATACACCTATACATTTTATTCATTCTTTATTCATTTTGGGACCTATTTTTGGTTCCACTTTTTATACATCAAATAAAGAAATTTTGTACATGAAAGTTGTAGATAATTTAATATAGAAAAATACAAAATTGATTTCATTCAAAAATAATGTACAGATAAAAAGTTATGGTCTGAATAAAATTCCAGAATGCCAACTTCCCAGACCCGTATCTCACAAATAAAAACTCCAAATGCAGCGTACTCACCTTTAATTGTATATAGAAGAAAATAAGCTAATTAATGGTGGTGGTTTCGCATTTGGCGGAGCTACGGTTTGAAAGTTGAGTTTTGGACCCACATTGTACATTGTACCGATTAAAATATTCAATTTATTATTTATTTATTATTTTTACAATTTTATATTTTTATAATGTTGTAAATATTACTTATAAGAATTATTTACATTAAAATCAAAATAAAAATACAAAAGAAATCCAAATAAAAATACTTGTATATATCAAATATATAGGTATACTGCCTATACCCATACCTATACATTATACCATTTTATTTTATTTTATTAATTATACAAAATAAATCAGAAAAATAAAATAAAAATATATTTGTATACATAAAAGTATTTTATAATTTTATAAAATCATGAATAAAAATAATAATACTAAAAATACCTAAATAAAAATATAACACCAAAATATATAGATATATACACAATAAAGGGTACAAATACAAACTTGTAAAAATACGTCTCATAAAAATAAATAAAAATCACAGAAAAATTCTTCATAAAATAATAAACATTTTCTATTTTATAACCTAAAATCAATAAATTCATTTACTATTTTATTTTGATTTTTCAAATAATTTCTACTCTGAGTTTCCTGGTTGGTCCACGTGGACCAACCAGGCGCGGTCTAGAGTTGACCCCGGTCAACTCCTCGACCAAAGTCTGCCACCTCTGACGCCCGCGATTTTGCCCCATTTTCAAGAAATTCTCGCGCTCGATCCGCTTGTCCTCACGCCTTGATTCCTTCTCGGAAGTTCATCCCTGATATCCACTCTCCCACGCCATATCTTCGGATCCAGCCATATCTTCATGATGCGCGCGTGGAGCTCGCTTGAAGAAGACGCCATCGCCTCCTACTTAAACCACCCGCCGCCTTCAAGCCCAATTTTGAACCCTCCTTAGCCTTTAATCCTCCTCCCTGTAGCGCTCTTTGTGTAGCCGGAGGTGACAGCTCCGCATCCACACCTTCAGGCGAGTCGAGGAGGCTCTGTAGCGGCTCCGCCACCTCCGCCGACCACCGGCGTCGAGGTTCTTCTTCCTCAGGTAGTCCACCTTCGAGGCATCCATTTTTCCCTTTTCTTTTCGTTTCATTTCATTTCCCTTAGCTTCTGTATTGAAAACCCCAAAAAAATCCGAGTTTCGTCGTTTGATTCGCTCCCCATCGTTCATCGCCGGAGTGCACCTCCGGCTGTCGTTCCTTCGCCTTCCACCGATCACCTCCGACCGTCCCTACGCCTCCGCGAGACCCAGGCAATTTGCCCTGGGCCTTCTCACAACTTTTTGCAGGTCAAAGACCCTTGAAAGCACCTGGAGGGCCATTTTGATTCCTCGCCGGAGATATCTGGAGCGCAAAGCTCCGCCGCCTTCACGCCAGTACCTCGACGCTCCTCCGGCGAATCCGAGCCATCCAGTCCATAGAAGGACCTTCCAGGAGCCTGCAGCTCCATTTTGGAGCCCATCCACCGTCTGAGGAGCGAGATCGGAGTCGGGGAAGTTCGCCTCCGCCGGCCTTCTTCCCCGTTCTTCCTCCTCGCTTCTCCACCGTCCGATTGAGCCGCAGCTCCAGTTCGCGTGACGACCGTCCGATCTTCCAAGCCCGTCCACCGTCAGATCTCTGTCTGAGATCTAATCTCAGACGTCAACGCCAACCGTCATCGGCCGCTCTCGTGCTGCCACGTGGATAAGTGGCCCGCTTCCCGCCGTTGGATGCACGCCACGCGTCACCTGCAGAGCGCCTGAGCGAGGGTATTTTGCATCCCCACCCTCGCAACTTTTGTATTGACTTTTTAGTCTTTAAACTTTTGTTTGTAGTTTAAATATTTTGTAATATTTGCAAAGAGGCCCCCCCAGACTTTCGATATTTGCTTCCAGGTCCTCGCCACGTCACCTCACGTGACCAGTTCACGTGAGGGGGTGGGCATTTTGCAAGGACCCCCTCGGGCTTTTGTGTATTTCGTTTCAGTACAAAAACTTTCGTATGAAGTGTAATATTTTTGGATATTTTGCACGTCGACCCCTCAAGTTTTGAGATCGTACATTCCAGTCCTTCCCAGGCGCGTGCAAGTCACGCGCCCTGGTGGGTCAATTGTTTGCGTGCCCCTGGATGTTTGATATATTGCATATATGCCCCTGCCAGGACTGTTTAATGTTTGGATGTTTGTTCTAATTATTTGATCTATCATTTTAACTCCAAAATTTCTCAAATTTTGAACTTAAGCTCCTGGACATGTGTACTTTCACGCCACATATTTAGTTTTTGATTTTTTCTTATCTTCATATTTATTAAAAATCAAAAACTTGCTATTTGTGCACTGTCTAGTTTATAAAATACCAAAAAAAATATTAAAACTCCTCCAAAAATTCCAAAAAAATCACCTAGTGTCTATTTTATCCTATTTTAGTGTCAGTCCAAAAATCATTAAAAAGTTCAAAAGAAAAACACTAAAAATTTAAAAACACTCAAAAACTTCAAAAAATATATAAAATAGTAGAAAACTCCAAAAATCAAAAACTCAGTTTCTGTTTGTTCCTTATTTTGTCCTTTTTATTTGAAAAATAGTGTGAAAATTTTGAGCTACTGGTTGCTATTTTTAAATCTCATTTTATTCACAGCCAGCCTTATTTGCACTGTTTTGCTTTATTTCAGTATTTAAAAATACCAAAAACACCTTGAAAATTTTCCAAAAATCACAAAAACAGTAAAAAACCCTAAAAAGACTAAAAACAATTTGTTTCTGAATTTTTGTTAATTTTCACTTAGCTTTATAAATATTCTATCTTGTCTTTTATTCCATTGTCTTTAAATTCCAATATTGAAAAAGAAAAAGAAAAATATAAAATATAAAATTATAAAAATCAGAAAATTAAAAATCAAAATACAAAAAAAAAATTAAAATAAAAAAAAATTAAAAATTAAAAACCCACAAAAATTGTAGTTGCTTGCTTGCTTAGTGTAGACACTTTACACACACACATACTTGTGCTTACACTTTTGTGAATTACCCTGTTTGCTCCCTGTGTTCGAACTCTCTGCATACTTGTCACTATACACCATTTGTGCAGAGTTAAAAATAAATTTTAACTCCGCATTAGTTCTAATTTATTGATCTTTATTGTGGGTTAATTGTTGATTAATTTCGAATTTCATTGAGAGCCGCCACAGCGACGGTTGTCTCCGCCTTGTGTGAGACACCAATTTAGACTCTCTCGATTTTCGAGGAATACATATGCGCCTAGAGTTGCTCGTCGAGGCGGGGGCTGCAGGCGCAGTGGTTGAAGACGACGGTGTCGGAGGCGGTCGCGTCGAGGCCGAAGGCAGAGGAGAGGTCGAAGATCCTCGGCAAGATTGAAAGAAGAGAGGCGGAGGCGTAGCTTTGAACGGAGAGAAGGCGAAGAGAGAGAGGGAGAGAGAGAGAGAGAGATCTTGCGGAGGAAGAAGAGTGTACCTGGAGGAGGGCTCAACGGTGGTCGACCGGAGCTGAGCAGCGACGGAGAGCTTGGCTGCGATGAGCGATCACCTCGGATCACGCCGCAAGAAGGCTGACGATGGGCTGTCACCACCGGCGAAGAGGCCCACTTCCAAGAATTGGCGGATGAGTTTGTCGAGGGAGGCGATGTTTCTTAAATAGGGGAGGGGCGAGCGAAGGAAGATGCGGAGGAGGAGGAGGTTGGTTAGGGTCGCGGCCGGTGCGGGTTATGCGGGCGGCGGTTGCGGAGGTGGTTGGTCGGCGCGGGGATAATGGAGGTAGCAGGGGGCGGCAGACCAGTCAAAGGGGAGTAGCGGCGGCGGCGCGAGATCAAGGGCGGAGGTCTCGGGGGCCGTTTGGGAAGACGATGGGCAGGGGCCGTCCGATCGGCCGAGATCAACTCTCTGACCCGCTCCCTGTTCCTTTGTCAGAACGTGTTTTGACCCAGTTTCTCGCTTTTGTCGAGGACATCCCTTACACTATTTCACGATACACTCTTCACGATTTTTGCACCTCGTTCATCCCTCTATCACGCCCTTTCGATTTTTCGGGGAATAGATCATCGATCCTCTCGATCTCCTTGATTTCCTCAGCCCCTCGTCAAGCCTTCAAAAAAACCCTCCGATTTTCGAGTCAATTTTGAACCCCATTTTGACCAGTTCTTCCTCCTTCATTTTGCGTGGCGACTAGCTGGTGGTGACAACATCAGATCCAGCCGTTGTGCGAGGTCTTTGACGGGTCGATTGGGCGTCTCCAACCACCTCCTGTGACCTTTGCCGTTTAGGTTCTTCCTCAGGTGACTCCCACCTTCGAGGGCTTTATTTCTTTCATTTTCTTCGCGCCTTTTATCCCCGGTAGTTGCAGGAGTAGATCCCCCGCGTCCGTTTCATCTTTCATCCATCGAATCGCATAATCGCCACCCTCGCCGAAGTTGGCTCCGACCGACCTCCATTTTCACCGCCCACGCGTCCACTTCTCCATCGCAGGGTTGAGGCAATTTACCCTCGACCCTGATGAATACCCATTCATCACTCTTTATTCTTATATTTTAGCTACAAAAACCTTTGCAAATGCATGTATATTCATGTAAATACAAATAGTTACCTAAAGCATGCATTGTATAAAGTTTAATAATTAGCATGTTTTTGTGCAAAAATAAAAGAATAAAGAGTAAAAAGAAAAAGAGGGAAATATTTAGAATAAATATTGAGAAACCTAATCGCAAGGGAGGGTTCAGCATGGGCCTGACCGCATAAAAGCCAAAGTAGAGGGAGATAGGGGCTCATGTGTGTAAATATTTATGTAAATAAAATAAAAATATTTTCCTCCCAAAAAGAGACTAAAATTGGATTGTAAATATTTGCATATATATTTATAAATACAAAATCAAGATAAAAATAGAAAAATTAAAAAGAAAACAAAAAAAACATCACTCATGTACATATCCACCTTGTACATACCGCCACACTTACATTTATTTAGCCTTATAAATAAATAAAATCAATTTCCAAAAAATCTTGTACATATTTCTTATAGTGTAAATAAATAAAATAAATTAAAACAAAAACAAAATGAAAAGAACAAAATTAAAAATCCAAAAATACTTTGTAAATATACTATGTATATAAATGTACATATGTATTTATTTCACCTATGTATATAAATAATAAAAATAAAATAAAAATATCTTTTTATTCCCTATTTTATGATATAAATAAATAAAATATAAAATGGGAATAGAATTGTATAAAAATAACAAATTAAAAATAAAAAATCCTATATATTGTATACATACCTATATATAACCCTTTTATGTAAATACCTTATTTTTAATTTGAAAAATTAATTAAAAATCACTAAAAAATAGAAAAAATTAAAAGAAAAATATTTCATGTTTTGACTTTTCCATAATTCGACCATTTGTTATTTTTAATTAAATTTGTAAATCTTTTACACGTGGCCTTCACCCATTGGCCCTGGGCATTGTTGACGGCCCGGTCAACTGCCCCCCCCCCCTGGACCACTTCTCACAGGTCTTGTCGCCCGACCCGTCTTCTCGAATTTTTCCCATGTAAACCCGATTCCCTCTCGCCTAAATCCCGGGTCCGACTCGTTAATGATATATCCGACACCCTCGCCGGAGCCACCGCCTCGGGATCTGCGCTCCAGAATGCCCTACCCGCGCTCATCTTCCCGGACCCTCCAACGTATATAGTCCCAGCTCCGCCACCTCCATTCGCATCTTTGTCCATTCGTTCCACCCCCCAGTGAGCTCCAGTGCGTGCGTGAGAGTGACAGCTCACTCTAGGTGCTGTCGAAGCGAGGAGAGGGACCGGATACCACTGATCCGGCGAGTACCACCGCCGTGCTCCGCCCAGAGCGAGAGCTCGAGCCTCGGAGGGAGATGCTCCTCAAGGCCACGACCCAGAGCTGCGCAAGCTCGTCCACAGTCTCTTCGACCACCCAGGTAGCTGCAGTTCCTTTTCGTTTTCGCTAATTTTTCATTTCCCCCAATTCGCGTCGCCGCCGCTTTCATCTGATTCCGACCATCCCGCTACCCCATTCGATCATCGGAATCCGCCGTCACCTCTGCCTTCCTGCCGTGCACGTTCTCCATACTCCCACTCAACCCAGCTCGCACAGGAGCTGGGGTTAGAGCTTCTCCGTCCACGCCTTCGCCGGAGCTCGCCCATATCGTCCCCCCGGTCACCTTTGCCTCGCCTAACCGGGTCGAGGCAGTTTGCCCTCAACCCGCGAGCCTTCTGGTGTGCTTTGCAGGGTCATCCAAGCCCATCTGAGGGCTTGGACCACTCGGTCCAGGAGCTCCACCTCTGCCGACCTCGCCGGAGCTCTCCAGAGCTCGGTTAGGTCATCGGAGGGCACCATCAGCTGCGGAGCGTCATCGCACAGTTTTTCCGATCTTCAGGAGCAACAGGGGAGGACCTCAGTGCGTGCGTCGGGCCGGCGAAGCTCGCCGGCCAGCTGTTCTTCCAGCATCTTCCCCGACCGTTCGATCGCCTTCGACCTCCAGTTCTCATCCTGACCGTCCATCTGAGGAGGTCTCATCCCCGTCAGATCCTTGGAGAGGTGATCTGGACTGCCCGATGCGCGAGGCGTAGCAGCGACGCATCTCCACCGCCAGATCTTTCACGTGGCTACGCCCCAGCCGTCCGATCATCGCGAGGAGGCCAGCCTTGGAGCGCCAGTCGTCCCTCACCGTCAGATGCACTACGTGGCGCTCATCCAGCGGCTCCATTAATAAAGGGTAATTTACCCTTAGGCCCTCCTTTTATTTTATTTAGCAATTAGTCCTGTAAATGTTTAGCTTAGTTATTTAGTTTTGGTACATTTGCATTGTGGACCCCTGCACTTTACTTTCTTTGCATTTATGCCCCTGTGTATGGTGTAGCACATGCTTCGACACGTGGTTTTCTGGGATTTTTGCATATTATGCCTTGTAGTTCTGATATGTTATGAATTGAATGGAAACTTTTGGATTATTGCATTTATACCCCTGTGTGTAGTTTAATAGTGCATGTGCGTTTATTGTTGGGTATTTTGTAGACAAGCCCTTGGGCTTTTGGTACCTGTTACCAATTAGCCCTCGGAACTTGTTCTCCTCACATTTGGGTCCCTGAGTGCCCCAGGCACACGCGACGTACGTGTTTAGCTGGGTATTTTTCACCAGACCCCCCAGGACTTTTGGTATTTGCATTTTGGTCCCTGTGTACTGTGCCCTTGTGTGTGATTTTAATAAAATAGCAAATCAACTCCAAATTTGATGAAAATTGGATACATGGCTCCTGCCATGATGTAAAATTTTCTATAAATTTTGGAGACATTTTAGACACTATTTGATATTTTTAAAAATTCAAAAACACGTATTTTCTTTACTGTCTGATTTGAAAAATTACAAAAAAATATTAAAACTTAGCTAAAAATCACAAAAAAATTAGCTACTGTTGTTTTTAGTCTGCTTGATTTTCTAGCCAATTTTGGCTATTTTTCATTATCTAAAACACCTAAAAACTGAAAAAACACTAAAAAACTCATAAAAATTCTAATAAAAAATTTAAAAATCCAAAAATAATAATTTAGGTGCTCAGTTTTTCCTTGTTTTCTTCTCTATAGAGGAAAAATACCTCCAGGCTTATTGGGGACTTTTAGATATTTTATCTAAGTCCTTCAAGCTCGGCTGGACAGTACCATTTTTTTGTGCATTGTTTCATTTTTAGAAAATCATATAAAAATCAGAAAAATCCCAAAAATTCACTAAAACAGTAAGAAACATAAAATACACAAAAATACTTTTTCTGGAATTTTTGCTTGATTTTTGATACATTAAATAAAGAGTTGAATTGCTTGCTTTCCTTGTTTTCCTTAGTTTCTTAATTAATTAAAAATCCAAATAAACATAAAAACCCTAAAAACCACCAAAAATACCCTTTTCTTCTCTTTCCTTCGATTTTTGACTACTTCGTAGGCCGCAAGGCCATTTCGTGCTCCTTGAGTTCGACCCTGGTCGCTATACCAGGTTAATAAAATAACAAGACCGCTGTTGATTTCGAGTTGATTTTATATTATTGGTGGTCTATTTTTCTTGATTGATCGAGTCCGAGTGATTGAGGTCGCGATGACCATTTAGCACCTTTACCTCAGTCGCTTGGTCGTTCATCAGAATGGCGCCGTTGCCGGGGAGCACGGCTTAGTAATCGATTTTTGAGTTTTTCCGCGGTTTTTCTTTTTGCGGCTTTTTGTATAGCTTTCTGCATATATATATACACGTTTTTCTGACATTTTTATAATAATTTGATTTGTGACACTTTGTCTGTTTCTTGTGAGGGCCCGAGGACCGAGGCGGCGACTCTAGAGTAGCCGGTGCAACCGCGGGATTCGGAGGCGACTCCTTTCTGCACGGAGCTGCAGGAGAGCGTGAGGAGCAGCTTAGTGTAGAGTAGTTTAGATTTATTTCAGTCCATTTTATTTGAACTATTGTAATAATATAGGTACATTCGGACAGACACTTGGACTCTCGGGTCTGTTTCACCGAGCACCGGTGTGCTCGGGGGACCCCTTAGACTAGTTTAGATTTTTCGCGGCTTTTTCGCAGTTTTAGCTTTTTAGCTGCCTTTTACGGTTTTCCGCGGTTTTTCTCGAGCCTCTAGATTTAGGATTTTCTGCTTGACTGTGCCGTAATTAGTAGGATCGCCACACTTAATTGCTTGCCTGTTCCTATAGAGCGATAATTGGACCTACTAATAATTCACTAATAAAAATAGCTTAGTCGCTTTCCTGAGAGCCTACGCGCCGCGAGCCTGCCCCGTCAAGCGCTACTCCTGAACTCGACCTGTCGAGAAGAGGAGGGGTGGGTCTAGACCGGACTCTTTGGATCAAGGGCGAGTGACTAAGCTAGATGGTTCTGTCGGGTAGAAATTGCCTGTTTAGGACTCGGTTTTCACCGCTGCACCATATAGGTAGTTTCTTTTCAGTCTTTAAATTCTGCACGGATCATGTTGCATGTAGACTGCTGGAGTCAGGTACGCATTTCTATCTCTGCATGCATCATTGATTTATCGCGCATCGGCTTTTTCATCTTCTCCCCCTATTTTGGACTTAATAACCAAGAGAACCGAAAAATTCGTTAGGCCTTTTGCTTGCATTAAAAAAGTCTAAAAAAAAGAAAAATCATAAAATTGGGACTGCTAAAACTATCGACCCTAAAAGACACCTCACCTAAAAATCTGTCTTGGGGAGAGCAACCCCCTCATTGCTTGGTTTGCTTGCGCGAGAGAGTGACCCTTTCACTAGGTAGAGCCCTCCGGTGCTATTCCTGACTGACTACCGACTCTTCCGTGCGGGCCAGTCGGTTGGGGTAGCATCGAGAATCCCAACAGGTCACGTAAGCGCTCTGATAGATTGTTTGTTCACCTAATAAAATTTGACAAGATAATTTGACCGAGCCTTTACGGTCTTCAGCTCGTATTGCGTTGGTGAACAGAGGGTTTGGTTGCCGATCATAGTTTTTCCAGATCTCATCCGCCTTACTCGCCAGATCACGATGATGGGCAGGAGGTCTCTTAGGCAGCCTCTGGCTGCACCACTTTTCAGCACTCCTTACCCTTCATCTATGTCAGCTCGTGGGAGCTCAGGCCCGCTCTCCGAACCCGAGTATGATTCCACCCTGTTCCCCGTCGACCACCCTTCTTCTGATTCAAAGATACCAGTGCCAGAGGAGAGACAGACAGATGATTTATCGGCACCTGAGTTTGGTTGTTTTGGTTTTTCAGAGACGATGGCCGGCAGTTCTGATGATCGCACCAGAGGTCCACAGGGAGAGCAGCATTTCGTTCTGGACCAGGGTTCGATCAACTCCACCCTGATCGCCTCCCTCGAGTCAGTCCAGCAGCAGTTGAGGGATCAGGGGGCCTTCATGATGGACATGAGGAGAGAGAACCACAATCCCGGGTCGACCTTGACACACCGCTGGGTGGTACTTCCGACGATCGTGGGGGACTTCAAGTTCCCCCCGAACACCTTGCAACTCTTACATCGGTTTCATGGTTTGGCGACAGAGGAGCCTCATCTCCACCTGCAGTTGTTTGAGATGATATGCAACACTGTCCACGATCGTCAGGTGGACCAGGATACTATCAGGATGATTGCCTTCCCCTTTTCCTTGGCAGACAGAGCAGCCACCTTGCTGAAGCACTTGGGGATGTTCGTTTACACTTGGGAGCAGCTCCGCACCGAGTACTTGAACAAGTACTATCCACTCGGGCGGACCAATGCAGCAAGAGCCCTCATCAGCAACTTCTCCATGCTCCCCAACGAGCAATTCCATGAGGCATGGGAGAGGTTTCGTGAGCTGACTGACCGATGCCCGCACCACGACATCTCGAAGCCGAACCTTGTTCAGAGCTTCTTCAGCGGGCTGACACCAGAGCTCCAGGGCTTGGTGAATGCTTCTTGTGGTGGGTCTTACTTCACCAAGGATCACGACCAGGTCTGGGCCATCTACGAGGAGATGGCCGAGAACTACATGGTGATGTCCCAAACCAGGTTGTACACTCAGGGCAGACCCCAGCAGCCAGGACCCATGCAGTACCAGAGGATAGCACGGGTCGACGTCGGTCCTTCCAGTTCATCCGCAGTAGCAGCAACACAGGCAGAGTCGTCTGCTGCGGATATGGGTATCATCAGTGAGAAGTTGGATCGGATGGAGCTGATCGAGAAGAAGCAGTGCCAGGGCATCACTCAGATGGAGCAAATGGCACAGACTCTGAGCGACATGAAGACCCAGCTCATGTGTCTCCAGGAGGCACAGACGGCTCCACAGCCCCGTCTTCAGTCGCGAGGCGATACCGGCGGCAGCAACAACTCGTTCCAGCGCTCCAGCTCACACCAGCAGCCTAGACAGGTTCACCTTGTACAGGCGGAGCCGTACCAGCAGCAGCAGCCCTCCTACCTGTCACCACCATCTCCAGACATGCAGATGGTGGTATACCAGCCGGATCAGCCTCTGGCAGTACTCCCGCCAGCCCAGTACGATGCAGAGCCGTTGATGGATGTCAACGGGATTTGGTATGACCGTCCTCAGCATGGGATCCGACGAGACATCCCAGATTCAGGTGGGGGAATGGAGGTACCCAGCCCCAGCAGCAACCATCTGGCCAGGGAGGCCAGTACAGCCAGCAGAGGGATCACCAGCAGCAGCAGCCCCCAGTTTACCAGTCACAGCAGCAGTCATCCTTCGTTCCTCGTCCCTATCAGCAGGGACAGTCTTGGAGGCGAGAGCAGCCTCACCAGCCACACCAGCAATAGCACCCTTCTACCTACCCCTCTCAGCAGCAACAGCACCAGTTCTAGCAGCCTCATTACCAGAGAGGCTACCCATCGGGCTCTCATGGTCCACCATACGAGAGCCCCGCCTTGGACGACATAGCCCGCCTCCTCACGGACCAGCAGGCTACTTTCAGACGGGAGATGGACGAGTTCCGCCAGGAGATGCGGGACATCGTGAGAGGGAAGGCCGCCATCCCTGCCCAGATAGAGCCGAATCCCAACAGCCTGAAGCAGAAATCTGAGCAGGTAGTTTATACTGAGTATACCACTCCTAGTGATGCATTTGGTGATATGACTGGATATCTGTTTGATACTGATTTTGTCATACTTAGGAGCGGTAGGATGCCAGCAGGCGGTGCCTCATCTGAGCGACATCATGAGGATACACCTAGAGCGCCAGATGAGGAGGAGGAAAGCAGTACTGAGGCCGCACATGATGATGATGGTGGTACTGATGCCACCAAGGATGTTGATCCCCCAGGCGGTGCTGAGGCCGCCACTTCACCAGTTCGAGGAGGTGGTACTGACGCCACCCGAGTTGCCGAGCCAGCACACGGTACTGAGGCCGCGAGACGTCCAGCAGAGCCAGCCCGTGGTGGTACTAAGACCACCAGTGTTCATGTAGAGAGAGCTGTTGTTTTTCCTTCACCTGATGCATCTCTGAACAGTTCTGTGAATAAAGAAAAGGGTTTATTTTCTTCTGGTCCCACTGTGGTGCATGATGTATGTGTGGATCCGGTCGTCGAACCGCCTAGACCTTTTTCTAGTCCTTCATCTGAGAAGGACCCTGTGATCCCCTTCCCTAGAGCCCTTCAGATGGGGAAGGGGAGGAAAAAAGAAAAAGATCCAAAAAAGAGAGAGCAGGAGGAGTTCAGCCAGAGCATGATCGACAGATTCCATATATAGCTGACCCTTCAGGAGGCTTTGCAGCACATCCCCCTTCTTCAGCGATCGTTGAGAGATAGGACCACAGTCAGGAGGAGGAGGAGGAACCACCATTCAAAGATTCATATGCTGACGAAAGCCACGTGTTTCGCGATCCAGAACCGTCTGCCGGCCAAGAGGCCCGATTCAGGAGCCCCTTATGTCAGATGTCATATCAGTGAGCAGAGGTTTGATCGTACTCTATTGGATAGCGGATCATCTATCAACCTCCTTCCGGCAGCCCTTCTCGACCGCTTCGAGTTGGGCACTCTTAGATAGAGCAGGACAGTCCTTCAGTTTGCTGATAGATCTGTCAAGAGGCCGAAGGGGTTGTTGCGAGACGTTGTCGTCACTATTCAGGGTTTGCAATTCCCCGTGGACTTTGTAGTGTTGGACATGGAGATCCCTGATTCAGTGACAGATACCCCATCATTTTAGGTCGCCCGTTCTTGGCCACAGCCAAGGCAGTGACTGACCATGATAGCGGGAAGGTATACTTTCGCGTCGAGGGCGAAAGTATACAAATAGAGACGGTCGAGGACTACAGAGCCAGAGAGAGATCATGCTCAGAGACCACTTCAGATACAGAGCAGCTGACAGATGTCGGGCTAGACATTCACCAGGACTGTGATTTTGTGATCACATACGACGAGGAAGCATGGGCAGACCCTGCAGCACAGGCCATCCACTCATTTTCAGACACAGACACAGCTGATGCCGAGATGACAGCAGAGGAGAGCTTGGAGAGCACAGCCCTGGTTCAGGATACTTTAGAGGCAGCAGAGCAGGTTCTCGACTGCGACACGGATTTTTGTGATATTGGTGGTACTGATGCCACCTTGTGTGATGCAGATCCCTCGGAGTCAGAGTCTGAGTGGGCAGATTGTGATGACTACATGCCAGACCTGATTTCCACTGAGCCTACAGTTGAGGAGGAGGTAGATGCCGAGCAGATCAGAGACAGTTCAGTTGAGCAGCCTTCTCCAGACCCAGTTTGCGAGAGTACGCTTTCAGTCTCTCGGACAGATTTGGCAGCATGCACGCGTCTTCTTTCGAAGCCAGATTTGCCAGCACCCAGTTGTCCAGAACTGAAGCCACTTCCTTCGCCGCTGAAGCATAGATTCCTTGCGGGTGAGCATGAGATATACCCAGTCATTATCTCAACCGATTTGTCTGGAGAGCAGGAATCCCGTCTGATGGGGGTTCTTGAAAAGAACCGCAAGGCAATAGGATGGAGCGTAGCAGATCTCCATGGGATTAGTCCGGCCCTGTGCTCCCACCATATCCATCTCGAGGATGAGTCGAAGCCGTCGCGTGAGTTCCAGCGGCGGCTGAACCCAAATCTGAGAGAGGTTGTCATGAAGGAAATTTCGAAATGGTGGAGCGCCGATTTTATCTATCCCATCTCCGACTCCAAGTGGGTCAGCCCTTTGCATGTGGTGCCCAAGAAGACGGGCATCACTACAGTGATTAGCGAGTCTGGAGAGGAGATTGCTACACGAGTACCCACTTTTTGGCGGGTTTGTGTTGACTACAGGAGACTCAACCAAGCCACCAAGAAGGATCATTTACCACTGCCCTTTATTGATCAGATTATTGAGAGACTGGCAGGGAAGAGCCATTATTGTTTTCTGGATGGGTACTCGGGCTACAACCAGGTGGCCATCGCTCTTGAGGATCAGGAGAAGACCACCTTTACCTGTCCCTTCGGCACATACGCCTTCCGACGCATGCCATTTGGGCTATGCAACGCCCCTGCGACTTTTCAGAGATGCATGCTGTCGATCTTTTCGGACATGGTAGGGGAGTGCTTAGAGGTCTTCATGGATGATTTCTCGATTTACGGTGACATATTCGACTCCTGTCTTGACTGCCTAGACCGAGTACTCCAGCGATGTATTGAGGTCCGCTTGGTTCTTTCTTGGGAGAAGAGTCACTTTATGGTGACTCAAGGGACGGTGCTTGGCCACATCATCTCCAACAGGGGCATGGAGGTTGATCCGGCCAAGGTTGATGTCATTAGAAAACTCACACCACCGTCCAATTTGCGGCAGTTACGGTCTTTCCTGGGGCGCGCCAGTTTTTATCGGCGGTTCATCCGTGATTTCAGTAGAGTTGCCCGACCATTGACTAACCTGCTGACGAAAGACACCGAGTTCCTTGTTGATGACAAGTGTCTTTTGTCCTTTGATACTCTCAAGCAGTGTATTGTTGAGGCTCATGTTTTCCAGCCACCAGATTGGTCTCTCCCATCCGAGATCATGACGGACGCCTCCAATTTTGCTGTGGGGGCTGTGCTGGGACAGAGGAGGGATGGAGTTCCATTTGCTATCCACTATGCTAGCCGCACCTTAGATTCCGCCCAACGGAATTATACAGTCACAGAGAAGGAGATGCTAGCAGTAGTGTTCGCCCTAGATAAGTTCAGATCGTACATTATCGGATCTAAAGTGACTTTGTACACAGATCATACCGCCATCCGATACCTCATGGAAAAGAAGGATGCCAAGGCCAGACTGACTAGATGGATCCTTCTACTCCAGGAGTTCGACATTGAGATCAAGGATAAGCCTGGAGTCAAGAATGTGGTGGCGGATCATCTCTCCCGTTTAGAGCAGCCTGAGGAGTCTGAGCAGATTGATCCCATTTGTGAGACCTTCCCAGATGAGGCCATCCTTGCTATCGCCTCACTCTCGTGGTATGCCGACATTGTGAACTTTCTTGTTGCTAAGAAAGTCCCACAAGGTTGGCCCAGACAGAGGCTTGAGACCTTCCTCACGAAGGCCAAGTCTTACCACTGGGAGGATCCCATCCTTTACCACGAAGGAGGGGATAGTGTCTGGCGTAGGTGCATCCCTCAGGATGAGCACCATAGCGTCCTCACTTACTGCCAGACATCATTCTGGGAGGAGAACGGCACAGAAAGTGCTCCAATCCGGCTTGTGGTGGCCTACCCTCTTCAAGGACTCTGATGAGTTCGTGAAGAGGTGTACTGACTGTCAGAGGATGGGCACTTGTGGACAGCGTGATATGATGCCGATGCAGCCCATTCACTTCTGTGAGGGTTTTGACGCATGGGGCATCGATTTCATGGGTCCATTCCCTAAGAGTCAGGGATTTGAGTACATTCTGTTGGCCGTTGACTATGTTAGTCGTTGGGTTGAGGCTATCCCTGCCCGAGCCGCTGATGCGAGGACTGTTTGCAGATTTTTGAGGAAGCACATCATCACGCGGTTCGGGGTATCTCGAGTATTGATTTCAGATGGGGGGTCTCATTTCATCAACGACCAGGTGAAGGCACTTGCTAGTGAGTTCGGCATAGACCATCGAGTTGCCACTCCATACCATCCACAGACGAATGGTCTAGCCGAGGTCTCGAATAGGGAGATCAAGACTATTTTGCAGAAAGTCGTCCGCCCTGACCGAAAGGATTGGTCACAGCTTTTGGACTCGGTCTTGTGGGCATATAGGACGTCTTTCAAGACACCATTGGGAACATCTCCCTTGCGCTTAGTTTATGGCAAGCCGTGCCATTTACCTGTTGAGTTGAGGCACAAGTCACTTTGGGCAGTCACGGATATTCTTTTAGATCCAGATAGTGTAGGAGACCAGAGGAGAGCAGAGTTAGCAGCCTTGGAGGAGCTTAGAGATACAACCTTCTCAAACAACCTACAGTATAAAGAGAGAGTGAAAGAGTGGCATGATTCTCATATCAGCCACAAGCATTTTGAGCCTGGACAGAGAGTATGGTTGTTTGATGCGAGGCTTCGTCTATTTCCATGGAACCTACAGAGCAAATGGATGGGACCTTATCTTGTGAGAAAGGTACACGACAACGGTAGCATTGATATATCCGAGTTGTCTTCTGAGAGTACCTTTCGAGTAAATGGCCAGCGGCTCAAGCCATTTCTAGATCATGAGTCGCGGATCGTTGATGTTGCCCCTATTCACTTTGCGTGAGATGTGGTCTCTTGATTCACATCTATTGCATCTCACGCCTGATTATCACCGTTCTTCTGACTTGTATAGATCCAGTTGTCTATATCACTCTATTCTTTAGTCCCACATCCCTTTTCTCATCTTATGATTATGCTATACTTAGGGTGTACTTTACCCTAAGTATAGGGGGGATGTAGGACCTGCGGGTATTCTTTTCATTCTTTCTGCCCCTATTTTGCTGCCTATAGTTAGGGATATTTTACCCTAAGTAAAGGGGGGCAGACTCTGTTCATTCTTCACTCGGATTTCCCTTCATGTACAGCTTGCTATACTTAGGATTAGTTAATCCTAAGTATAGGGGGAAACCACCAAGTTCCTCTCATTCTATTCATTTATTCATTTCTGTACCTAGCCATTCCTTTTCACTTCCCTTCTACTAAGCACGAGTTATGTCTTCTTCATCGCTCTTGATCACTCTGAGGACATCGTTCGAGCTAAGTATAGGGGGGGGGTGTATATATTTCATATATACTTTAGCCATAACTCGTACTTTGTGTTAGTGTGTTAATAAATAAAATGGCTAAAAACCTTAAAAATCACAAAAATTAAAAATTTTTTTCCTGTAAATAATCATTCTTTTATTGCACATACATAGCTAGTGTACAAAATTATTTTTGTAAAAATGTTTTCAAAAATCTTTTGTGTAAAGCTTGTGTAAATAGTTTCTTATCAAAATTATGTATATAGTACAAAATTTTTCCAAAATGTTTTGAAAATCAAAAGTTTGCAAAAATCTTGTGTAATTGTTTGTAAATACTTTTGCAAAACTTGCACTTCATGCATCCATCCATTCATGATTTCAACACATTTTTCAAAAATTTTGCACGATTGTAAATATTTATAAATAGCATCTTTGTGTATATATGTATATAGTTTTTCCTGGATGATAGTTGACATTTAAACTAAGCCTGGAATTAAATTGGGAATTGGAGCTAGATTAAGATCTTAATCCACCAAATTCTAAGAGGAACCTTATAGGGCTTAGGGTTAAGGCTTTTCAGGTCCATAAGGACTTAATTCTTTGAGTCCACTAGGCTATGAGCATATGTCATCTTGATGAGCCTAAGTAGAGCACTTAGCAACACACGCATGACTCTTAGAGACAATGGCTTGACTTGCACCAGCACTTTACACATGGCTCTCCACGGATGAGGTGGTGAGGAGGCAGTTTCCTTTGGCTTGGGGTAGCATATGAGGGTAGTACTTCTAGGCAAAACCTCTCTTCTTCTTCTAGTGAAGGAAGTGCGCCTCAACTTGGTCTAGTGGTGATGAAGGCTAAAGACAGAAGCCGTGGGTTGCAATAAAGCTTCAAAAGAGGGATAGTCTACTGGCTCAAGAGTAAAATTTCTTGTATATATGCTGCACCATGTAGATATGCTGTACAGAGGCACTTGAAAAAAATGCAAAAAGAACTCCTAAAAAGTGGTGGGTCGGATTGAAAATTTAATAACCCCACCGGAGTGTATATAGTCAAATAAAGCAAAAGCTTATGGTATCCATGTTACATCTCATGAAGCTTGCAGCGGGAGACTTATCTACACTGGCTGAGCTTCCAAAAGTCTATACTTCTTCCCCCTCTTCTTGAGCCGGTTGCACTTGAACTTAGAAGGGAATACCCCACTTCTAGAGGAAAGAGTTGCTAGACCGAGGCATTAGAGTTACCAGGTTGAGGGAGGTTGTTTCTTTGTTACTTCTGAGGTGGGGAGCTACATATCACTTACACTGCATGGAAAGATTCACGGTCATTAGAGTTTGTGTATGTAGACTTGTTCTGATCTGGTTTATTGAGGAGTCTTGTCCATAGATTGGTGGAACTTAGAGGCTGTTAAGTTTTAAGCTTAAGTCTAAATAAGGTTCCGACGCATTAATAATCCAAAGATCTGATCGAGCTCCATAATTCAATTTAATGAAGGAAAGTTTAATATTCAACATTGATCCATGTACATTCCCCTCCTTTTCTTTTTTCTTTCTTTCTTTATTTTTCACTTCTTTTTCAAATAAGTGTTTGCTAAGGACTAGCAAAAGTTAAGTATAGGGGGGTGATGAATACCCATTCATCACTATTTATTCTTATATTTTAGCTACAAAAACCTTTGCAAATGCATGTATATTCATGTAAATACAAATAGTTACCTAAAGCATGCATTGTATAAAGTTTAACAATTAGCATGTTTTTGTGCAAAAATAAAAGATTAAAGAGTAAAAAGAAAAAGAGGGAAATATTTAGAATAAATATTGAGCAACCTAATCCCAAGGGAGGGTTCAGCATGGGCCTGACCGCATAAAAGCCAAAGTAGAGGGAGATAGGGGCTCATGTGTGTAAATATTTATGTAAATAAAATAAAAATATTTTCCTCCCAAAAAGAGAGTAAAATTGGATTGTAAATATTTGCATATATATTTATAAATACAAAATCAAGATAAAAATAGAAAAATTAAAAAGAAAACAAAAAAACATCACTCATGTACATATCCACCTTGTACATACCACCACACTTACATTTATTTAGCCTTATAAATAAATAAAATCAATTTCCAAAAAATCTTGTACATATTTCTTATAGTGTACATAAATAAAATAAATTAAAACAAAAACAAAATAAAAAGAACAAAATTAAAAATCCAAAAATACTTTGTAAATATACCATGTATATAAATGTACATATGTATTTATTTCACCTATGTATATAAATAATAAAAATAAAATAAAAATATCTTTTTATTCCTTATTTTATGATATAAATAAATAAAATATAAAATGGGAATAGAATTGTATAAAAATAACAAATTAAAAATAAAAAATCCTATATATTGTATACATACCTATATATAACCCTATTATGTAAATACCTTATTTTTACTTTGAAAAATTAATTAAAAATCACCAAAAAATCGAAAAAATTAAAAAAAAAATGTTTCATGTTTTCACTTTTCCATAATTCAGCCATTTATTATTTTTAATTAAATTTCTAAATCTTTTACACGTGGCCTTCACCCATTGGCCCTGGGGATTGTTGACCGCCCGGTCAACTGCCCCCCCAGGACCACTTCTCACGGGTCTTATCGCCCGACCCATCTTCTCGGATTTTTCCCATGTAAACCCGATTCCCTCTCGCCTAAACCCCGGGTCCTACTCGTTAATGATATATCCGACACCCTCGCCGAAGCCACCGCCTCGGGATCCGCGCTCCAGAATGCCCTACCCGCGCTCATCTTCCCGGACCCTCCAACGTATATAGTCCCAGCTCCGCCACCTCCATTCACATCTTTGGCCATTCGTTCTACCCCCCAGTGAGCTCCAGTGCGTGCGTGAGAGTGACAGCTCACTCCAGGTGCTGTCGAAGCGAGGAGAGGGACCGGATACCACTGATCCGACGAGTACCACCGCCGTGCTCCGCCCAGAGTGAGAGCTCGAGCCTCGGAGGGAGACGCTCCTCGAGGCCACGACCCAGAGCTGCGCAAGCTCGTCCACAGTCTCTTCGACCACCCAGGTAGCTGCAGTTCCTTTTCGTTTTCACTAATTTTTCATTTCCCCCAATTCGCGCCGCCGCCGCTTTCGTCTGATTCCAACCATCCCGCTACCCCATTCGATCATCGGAATCCGCCGTCACCTCCGCCTTCCTCCCGTGCACGTTCTCCATACTCCCACTCAACCCAACTCGCACAGGAGCTGGGGTTCGAGCTCCTCCGTCCACGCATTCGCCGGAGCTCGCCCATATCGTCCCCCGGTCACCTTTACCTCGCCTAACCGGGTCGAGGCAGTTTGCCCTCGACCCGCGAGCCTTCTGGTGTTCTTTGCAAGGTTATCCAAGCCCATCTGAGGGCTTGACCATTCGGTCCAGGAGCTCCACCTCCGCCGACCTCGCCGGAGCTCTCCAGAGCTCGGTTAGATCATCGGACGGCACCATCAGCTGCGGAGCGTCATCGCGGAGTTTTTCCGATCTTCAGGAGCAGCAGGGGAGGACCTCAGTGCGTGCGTCGGGCCAGCGAAGCTTGCCGGCCAGCTGTTCTTCCAGCACCTTCCCCGACTGTCCGATCGCCTTCGACCTCTAGTTCTCATCCTGACCGTCCATCTGAGGAGGTCTCGTCACCGTCAGATCCTTGGAGAGGCGATCTGGACCGCCCGATGCGCGAGGCGTAGCAGCGACGCTTCTCCGCCGCCAGATCTTCCACGTGGCTACGCCCCAGCCGTCCGATCATCGCGAGGAGGCCAGCCTTGGAGCGCCAGTCGTCCCTCACCGTCAGATGCACCACGTGGCGCTCATCCAGCGGCTCCATTAATAAAGGGCAATTTACCCTTAGGCCCTCCTTTTATTTTATTTAGCAATTAGTCCTGTAAATGTTTAGCTTAGTTATTTAGTTTTGGTACATTTGCATTGTGGACCCCTGCACTTTACTTTCTTTGCATTTATGCCCCTGTGTATGGTGTAGCATGTGCTTCGACACGTGGTTTTCTGGGATTTTTGCATATTATGCCTTGTAGTTCTGATATGTTATGAATTGAATGGAAACTTTTGGATTATTGCATTTATACCCCTGTGTGTAGTTTAATAGTGCATGTGCGTTTATTGTTGGGTATTTTGTAGACAAGCCCTTGGGCTTTTGGTACCTGTTATCAATTAGCCCTCGGAACTTGTTCTCCTCACATTTGGGTCCCTGAGTGCCCCAGGCACGCGCGACGCACGTGTTTAGCTGGGTATTTTGCACCAGACCCCCAGGAATTTTGGTATTTGCGTTTTATTCCCTATGTACTGTGCCCTTGTGTGTGATTTTAATAAAATAGCAAATCAACTCCAAATTTGATGAAAATTGGATACATGGCTCCTGCCATGATGTAAAATTTTCTATAAATTTTGGAGACATTTTAGACACTGTTTGATATTTATAAAAATTGAAAAACACGTATTTTCTTTACTGTCTGATTTGAAAAATTATAAAAAATTATAAAACTTAGCTAAAAATCACAAAAAAATTAGCTAATGTTGTTTTTAGTGTGCTTGATTTTCTAGCCAATTTTGGCTATTTTTCATTATCTAAAACACCTAAAAATTGAAAAAACACTAAAAAACTCATAAATATTATAATAAATAATTTAAAAATCCAAAAATAATAATTTAGGTGCTCAATTTTTCCTTGTTTTCTTCTCTATACAGGAAAAATACCTCCAGGCTTATTGGGGACTTTTAGATATTTTATCTAAGTCCTTCAAGCTCGGCTGGATAATACCATTTTTTTGTGCATTGCTTCATTTTTAGAAAATCATATAAAAATCAGAAAAATCCCAAAAAATCACTAAAAACAGTAAAAAACATAAAATACACAAAAATACTTTTTCCGGAATTTTTGCTTGATTTTTGATACATTAAATAAAGAGTTGAATTGCTTACTTTCCTTGTTTTCCTTAGTTTCTTAATTAATTAAAAATCCAAATAAACATAAAAACCCTAAAAACCACCAAAAATACCCTTTTCTTCTCTTTCCTTCGATTTTTGACTACTTCGTAGGACGCAAGGCCATTTCGTGCTCCTTGAGTTCGACCCTGGTCGCTATACCAGGTTAATAAAATAGCAAGACCGCTGTTGATTTCGAGTTGATTTTATATTATTGGTGGTCTATTTTTCTTGATTGATCGAGTCCGAGTGATTGAGGTCGCGACGACCATTTAACACCTTTACCTCAGTCGCTTGGTCGGTCATCAGACCCCTTCACCCTTTTTTGCAGGTCAAAGTGCACATCGAAGGATCTGGAGCGTCTTTGGACCTCCACCGGAGATACCTGGAGCCGCATCGCACCTCCGCCCTCGCCAGCCACCTCCGGTGTCCGTCATCCAACTTTTGAGCGTCCAGCGTATAGAGGGTCACTTCAGGAGCCTCACAAGCCATTTTGTAGTGGCGTAGACCGTCTGAGACACACGTTCACGCCGGAGGAACTTCGCCCCAGCGAAGTTCTTCCTTGTTCTTCCTACGAGACTCCACGTCGTCCGATCAGTTCTGATGTTCTGAAGTTTTGAAGTTTTGTAACATTTGAAACTAGACCCCCGTACTTTTTGTATTTGCACTCAGGTCCCTGTCCAGTCATCTCATGTGCCTGTGCGCGTGAGGGGTGATAAACCGCAAACTCGGCCCTTTAATAGAGTGTTTTTAGCACTCGGGATCATCATCGTAGTTGGGCCGATTTTGGTCATCAAAGAGACCATCTCATTGATATATGTCAAATAAGAATGCAATGGTCGTTATTTTTTTATTTTACTTGGCAAGAAACCAAGGTCGAACTCAGGGACACGAGCCTCTCTCGTATTAATCGGATTTGAGTCTATTTAATTAAGTGTTGAATTAAAGATCTATAGATCAAATCATGCGAGTATACAACAACAAGACAATACAATTAAAAACAAATATGCATTTTTTTAAACATTCTTTTATCATGCAAATAGATGAACATGCAAAGCGAATGATGTGCCCAAAATAATAGTCACTTGAGCCATAAGAAAATTGCGAGTCAAATCGAGATGAAATAAATAAGCACTCTATAATTATAAAGCAACTAGGCATGACAAACACAAATATCTGAACACTTTAGATAATATAATAATACACTACTGATCATAGTGTCAAATCTAAAATTGAAGCATGCCATAATAAAGAGGATGAGAAGAGCTTCAAAATGAAACTGAAATCAACTCGATTGGAGTTATGTAGCTCAAGATATGCATAAAGGAAGACAGGGGCATAAATGCAAGAAAACATGAAAAGATAACTACAAAAAGGTCCCTGGGAAGGACTAAAATGAAAATAAAATAAGTTCTGAGGCCTTCCCTGTAAATTAACCATACGAGCGGGGACTTTTTTTTGCAAATTTGGAGAAGTTCGAGGGCGTCTCTACAAAGTGCCCAGAAAAACACGTGCAACGCACGTGCTCTCCAGGCTCGGATGAAGGCTCGGGATCAGCAGAGATTCAGAGGCGCTTCGGCTAGGCTCGGGCTCTGTCGAAGCTGCTGATGGCTCGGCGCAGGCTCGGAGGAGGCACAGTGCATCCAAGCCTGGAGGCTCGGACGGGAGGCTCGGTGCAGGCTCAAAAGCCACCACGTGGCCGAATGACAGCCATTGGATCGTGAGGATCCAAGGGCTACTGGTAAGGGCATTGGTGGACGACGTGGCTGCGCGAAGATCGTCGGATCGAAAGGATCCAACCGCTGCTGATGTTGATGGGCTGGCCTCGTCATGGCCATTGGATGATCGCCGAGAAAGGGGCATCCAACGACCCCTGTAATGTCTCCTTCGCCAAGGGCTGGCGGCGATGTTGGAGCTCCGGCGAGGGAGCTCCTCCTCCGCCGCTGATGCTCTCTCTCTAGAAGCCTCCTCGGAGCTCGTTGTATGTACGTCGATGAAGCTCGGAGCTCCGAGGAGGTGTCTGGCATTGGGGCCTGATCTAACAGCCTTCCGCAGTCGAAGGTGATGCGAAGAAATGTGCTCCGGCGAGCACTCCGACCATTGCGAATCCAAGGACCTGTAGGGTTAAGACTCCAACCGAAGCATATAGGTGTGTGCGTGAGGTGACGTGAGGAGCTCATGCGGGCGAAGAGAGTGGTGAGCTCGAAGCTCCTCTACCGTGAGGGCGGAGGAGGTGGGTCGAAGGTGGCTGAGGATGTGAAGAAGGGAAGAGGTGAACGGAGCTATGCGCGGCGAAGGGGGAAGTGTGGCGGAGCTAAATGGGTGATCATCGGAGCGGGAAAGTGCGTGAAGAAGCTAAGAAAATTAGGCAAAAATAAGAAAAAAAAACGAAAGAAGATCAGAGATCTTACCTGGGCAATGGCGGGTCGAAGGGCCTGTGCTTGAGCTCCAAAAGGAGCTCGGGTCTTCGCAACATGCTGGGCGGCCATCCCAGCGAGATCGGGCTGCGATAGGGCACCGCAGCTCCGCCGTCGAAAGCGGAGGTCTCACCAGGGGGCCTCGTCATCTTCGCTTAATCCGACCACCTCCCCCTGTCACTGGGAGGTGGCGGAGGGCTGGGCGAGCCCCCATGTAAAGGCGGACGCCGGCGAAAGGTGGGAGGGGCGGGGTATTTGAAGGGCAGAGATGGCGGAAGTGATGGTGGTCGACGTGGTTTTGAGGGCAGATGTGGGACGACCGACAGGTGGTCGTGGTTCGTGGGATGATGCGCGAGATGGAGGGAAGATCGGAGAAGGTCGTGGGGTAGTTGGCGCGTGGAGGTGATGACTGGTGAGGGCGAGAAAATGGGAAGGGGGCGAGGTCTGTGCGAGATGGATCGTGGGAGAGAGAGGGTGTCGGAGGTTGACGACGACGCCCCGCCGTTGGATCTGGGGATCCAACGGTGGAGAATTGGGCGTGGAGCGACGGCCATGATAAGATCGATGGCGGCACGATCAGAGGGCTCAAATAGCTGCCACGTGTCGGGCTGGATGGGTAGGCAGAGGCATACGGTCGAGATTGATCCTTGAGTCTGATCGAAAGGCCGAGAGATTAAGTGGTAGTGGGCGGTGATGATCCAAGGGATCGGGACAAGATCAGGCGGAGTATGGTGCTCCACGTGGCACAATGAGGATCAGGCGGCTACGAACGACCGTGATGGAAGATAGGGTTGTATCTGATGGTCGCGGATAAGGAGCGGCGTGGAAGGAGCATAGCCGTTGGATCCATGAAGGGATCTAACGATTGTGGTTGGCGGCGGATAAGACAAAGATGGAGCGGGCCACGTGGCTCTCCCAGATTGGGCCACGTGGCCCAATCAGATTTATTCGATGGTATTTTTGGTTTTTGAGGGTTATAAAGGCCGAATTTGAGAAAACTCAAAACATGAAAGTTGTAGATCTTGACGAGATCTACAAGTTTCATGTTGACCAAAACTGGAAATGAAATCAAACGAAGACCCGAAATATTTTTGAGGGTATTTTTAAGTCTAAAAATACCACGAATTTTTGTTTTGTCATTTTTTTGTGGTTTTTAATTTATTTAGGGCTCTGTTAATTACAGGACATCAACAGGGTTTTATTGACAAAACTTTAAGCAAGGGGGTTAATTATAGGAAATAAAGATGATGAAACTGAGGTTCATCACCCCCTATACTTAAACTATGCTCGTCCTCGAGCATCAAAAAGAATGACTAAGTTGGATTAACCCCCTTGTGCATGTGAATACAGGATCCGGTCTGATCAAGTCGACTCGGTTTCAGAGATCCAAAATTCTAGAGTTCAACCCAGCCTTAATCAAGAGGCTTCCAATTCCTCTACTTCTCTAGACTCTCTCTGATGTACATATAAACTAAAGGATATGAAGTTTAGTGTTGACTGCAATTCTGAGAGTAGAGTCAATTCGTCACCCAAAATCTTGGTCCGAGAAAATCTCCTAAGGACCCAATCCTCAGCACTAGGGAATAAATCAAATCTTGCATTCAGTCCACGTCTCTTTAGTTGTCAGACTTAGAAAATGTAGATGGCAGGCCAGAAATGGAGGGCATGGGATTGTGTCAATTCTTCTCTCCCTCTCATTGGAACAAGGATTCTCTCTAGTGCCTTTTTACGCAACACATTTTTTTGGTGTTGATCAGTGCGTCCGTCAAGAGAAGTTGGAGCCGTCTGCACTTGTTTTCCTGTGAGTACACCGGGGTGTGTCTTTTTTGAGTACCTATCGTACCTTCGACACCCAGACTTGTAGCATTTACGATGCAGAGCACTTTTTTGGGTGCAAGCCCGACTCCTGGTCCTAATAGCGGTGGTCCAAGTGGACACTTTGAAAAGTTTGGAAGCGCTCGCCTTTGGTGGAAGCTCTTTTATAATTGACTTTATAGAATGAGAGCTTTTCTTTGAAATTTCATTGACTTGTATAATTTGTGGCTAGCTCCACTGCTTTTGCTAAAAGTTGGCGCACACTGATCAACAAAATTTTTTATTTATATCACACCCAGGCACTTAGGTCAATGTCAAGAGATTAGTATAAGAATCAAGTTCTCATACTGGCTAATATTGCTGACACTCAGGTTTCCTGAAGCCTTCAAAGATTTTATCCCATCCTCGAGCATCATTAGATCAAATCCAGACTCGAATCTCTCATCCCAATTCCTCGAGTGAAAAATCAACTCATCTCAATCAAAACCGCAGTCGTGCATGTGATGTGCTGATCATATTCTCTTTGACCAAGACTAAGCATGGAATATAGCATGCAAATCTAGAGACCTAGGGGAATATGGATGTTTAAGTCTAAGACCCTGATGGTTAAGGTTGGTTAACCGCAAATCTCAAAGACCTCATAAATCAAGCTTCCTTGAACATTTCAGATCCTGGGTGAAAGTGTAAGAGTAGAGGTTTAATCCAACTTCTTCATTCAAAAACATTTTTTTTTCAAATTTTGCAATTTTTATGGATTTTAGTTTTTTAAAGTTAAAACACAGGTTATACTCAACTTTCCTTGATAAAAGATGTTCAAAAACCATGTCACATAAATAAAAGATTTTCAAAACATTTTTCAAAAAGATTTTTCAAAACAAGAAAAACTCATTTTTTCAAATCATTTTCGAAAATATTTTTTATCAAAATAGTGTAACATAGTTAGAAAAGCCGTGAAATCATTTGAGTTCTCTTAGTCCAAAGAAGTTTACTTTAGCCAAAAAGTTTTAAATTTTCAAAATTTTCAGATTATAGCTAAAGTAAGTAAATTGTATATACGGTATACCCCCCTATCCTTAAACTTTGCTATGTCCTCATAGCACTAGATGTTACGAGTCCATGGATCCATTTAAGTATATAGGAATATACGGGCACTAAGAGGGGGCTCCCCCTATACTTAGGTTAGAAATAACCTAAGTATAAAGGCAAGAAAAGATGAGTAGAGAAATCACAGGGACTTGGGTCCCCCCTATACTTAGGCTGAGATTAGCCTAAGTATAAAGATGGAGATTGATGTTGGAAAAGACCCAAGGTGAACGAAGAAGAAGGATGAATATACAAGTGAGCGGTTGAATCTTCGGAGATGAAATGGAGTTTCTTCGGATTTGGGGTGTGTGTCACATCAAACAAGGCTCAATCAAGCAAGCAAACCCTTAGTTTCACCAACTCACACATGAAACCAACAAAAGTTGGTTTATTATCTTGTCTATTTTATTGGTGATAAAACATTTGATTTTTACGCAAAGAAAAGATGTGAAGTGAAAATCATTGCGTAAGCGAGGGTATTGCTCTCCCAAAACCGAATTTTACTCCATTTTTGGTTGACTTGCAATTAACAGTCCCAATTTTATTTTAGGTTATCACTGAATTATGGTTAGCACAAAATCAAGAAGTCATCGTCTACCGTTCATTCCATTTTCCATTAATCCTAGGTGATCAAGCTAGGAAATGAAAGCCGAGAAAAACATGTATTCGAAGAAACCGCGATCTAGGCTAAGTGATTTGACAAAAACACGTGGAAAACGGGGGCTGTTTTGAAAACCAAATCCAACATGCATGCAAGTCGAAAAAGCCGCACCTAATCATGCATCTATTAGCGATGATTGATTTTTTTATTAATTTTAGCTAATTGATGCGAGATTATGTGCGTATATCATTTAGTGTGTCCTACCTATGATCAAGCACATAAAAATATGAAAAATAAAATGAGCTCGAAGAGCCGCGTGCCTATCCTAGGTCGACACTCAAGTGGGGACGATCCCCACACAACCACATTCGTTCGATTACACACGCGAGTCTTCGACCGAAGACCGCTGTAAAAGACGAATTATTATAAAAATAAAATGCAACACATTTTTTTTCTTTCTTCCCTGTTTGCTCCATGCATGTTTTGCGGCTCCTTGCAGCAGGAAGCGTCTTGCTCCTCGCCTCCTTGATCCATCAAGGGCCCTGCCACAAAAACAATGGTTAGAAATCAAAATAAGAAAGAAAATTTTTGAATGCAAAAAAGGATGAACAAATTGACCTATAAAAGAAACACGAAATTAAATAAACAAAATTCCAAAAAATAAAAGAAATGAGCCGTGTCCCCGGCAACGACGCCATTTGATAAACTGCAAAATCGGCCCTTTAATAGAGTGTTTTTAGCACTCGGGATCATCATCGTAGTCGGGCCGATTTTGGTCATCAAAGAGACCATCTCATTGATATATGTTAAATAAGAATGCAATGGTCGTTATTTTTTTATTTTACTTGGCAAGAAACCAAGGTCGAACTCAAGGACACGAGCCTCTCTCGTATTAATCGGATTTGAGTCTATTTAATTAAGTGTTGAATTAAAGATCTATAGATCAAATCATGCGAGTATACAACAACAAGACAATGCAATTAAAAACAAATATGCATTTTTTTAACATTCTTTTATCATGCAAATAGATGAACATGCAAAGCGAATGATGTGCCCAAAATAATAGTCACTTGAGCCATAAGAAAATTGCGAGTCAAATCGAGATGAAATAAATAAGCACTCTATAATTATAAAGCAACTAGGCATGACAAACACAGATATCTGAACACTTTAGATAATAGAATAATACACTACTGATCATAGTGTCAAATCTAAAATTGAAGCATGCCATAATAAAGAGGATGAGAAGAGCTTCAAAATGAAACTGAAATCAACTCGATTGGAGTTATGTAGCTCAAGATATGCATAAAGGAAGACAGGGGCATAAATGCAAGAAAACATGAAAAGATAACTACAAAAAGGTCCCTGGGAAGGACTAAAATGAAAATAAAATAAGTTCTGAGGCCTTCCCTGTAAATTAACCATACGAGCGGGGACTTTTTTTGCAAATTTGGAGAAGTTCGAGGGCGTCTCTTCAAAGTGCCCAGAAAAACACGTGCAACGCACGTGCTCTCCAGGCTCGGATGAAGGCTCGGGATCAGCAGAGTTTCGGAGGCGCTTCGGCTAGGCTCGGGCTCTGTCGAAGCTGCTGATGGCTCGGCGCAGGCTCGGAGGTGGCACAGTGCATCCAAGCCTGGAGGCTCGGACGGGAGGCTCGGTGCAGGCTCAAAAGCCACCACATGGCCGAATGACAGCCATTGGATCGTGAGGATCCAAGGGCTACTGGTAAGGGCATTGGTGGACGACGTGGCTGCGCGAAGATCGTAGGATCGAAAGGATCCAACCGTTGCTGATGTTGATGGCGTGGCCTCGTCATGGCCATTGGATGATCGCCGAGAAAGGGGCATCCAACGGCGCCTGTAATGTCTCCTTCGCCAAGGGCTGGCGGCGATGTTGGAGCTCCGGTGAGGGAGCTCCTCCTCCGCCACTGATGCTCTCTCTCTAGAAGCCTCCTCGGAGCTCGTTGTATGTACGTCGATGAAGCTCGGAGCTCCGGGGAGGTGTCTGGTGTTGGGGCCTGATCTAACAGCCTTCCGCAGTCGAGGGTGATGCGAAGAAATGTGCTCCGGCGAGCACTCCGACCATTGCGAATCCAAGGACCTGCAGGGTTAAGACTCCAACCGAAGCATATAGGTGCGTGCGTGAGGCGACGTGAGGAGCTCATGCGGGCGAAGAGAGTGGTGAGCTCGATGCTCCTCCGCCGTGAGGGCGGAGGAGGTGGGTCGAAGGTGGCTGAGGATGTGAAGAAGGGAAGAGGTGAACGGAGCTATGCGCGGCGAAGGGGGAAGTGTGGCGGAGCTAAATGGGTGATCATCGGAGCGGGAAAGTGCGTGAAGAAGCTAAGAAAATTAGGCAAAAATAAGAAAAAAAACAAAAGAAGATCAGAGATCTTACCTGGGCAATGGCGGGTTGAAGGGACTGTGCTTGAGCTCCAAAAGGAGCTCGGGTCTTCGCAACATGCTGGGCGGCCATCCTAGCGAGCTCGGGCGGCGATAGGGCGCCGCAGCTCCGCCGTCGAAGGCGTAGGGTCTCACCAGGGGGCCTCGTCGTCTTCGCTCAATCCGACCACCTCCCCCTGTCACTGGGAGGTGGAGGAGGGCTGGGCGAGCCCCCATGTAAAGGCAGACGCTGGCGAAAGGTGGGAGGGGCGGGGTATTTGAAGGGCGGAGATGGCGGAAGTGATGGTGGTTGACGTGGTTTTGAGGGCAGATGTGGGACGACCGACAGGTGGTCGTGGTTCGTGGGATGATGCACGAGATGGAGGGAAGACCGGAGAAGGTCTTGGGGTAGTTGGCGCGTGGAGGTGATGACTGGTGAGGGCGAGAAAATGGGAAGGGGGCGAGGTCTGTGCGAGATGTATCGTGGGAGAGAGAGAGGGTGTCGGAGGTTGACGACGATGCCCCGCCGTTGGATCTGGGGATCCAACGGTGGAGAATTGGGCGTGGAGCAATGGCCATGATAAGATCGATGGCGGCACGATCAGAGGGCTTAAATAGCCGCCACGTGTCGGGCTGGATGGGCAGTCGGAGGCATACGGTCGAGATTGATCCTTGAGTCTGATCGAAAGGCCGAGAGATTAAGTGGTAGTGGGCGGTGATGATCCAAGGGATTGGGACAAGATCAGGCGGTGTATGGTGCTCCACGTGGCGCAATGAGGATCAGGCGGCTACGAACGGCCGTGATGGAAGATAGGGTTGTATCTGATGGTCGCGGATAAGGAGCGGCGTGGAAGGAGCATAGCCGTTGGATCCATGAAGGGATCTAACGGTTGTGGTTGGCGGCGGATAAGACAAAGATGGAGCGGGCCACGTGGCTCACCCAGATTGGGCCACGTGGCCCAATCAGATTTGTTCGATGGTATTTTTGGTTTTTGAGGGTTATAAAGGCCGAATTTGAGAAAACTCAGAACATGAAAGTTGTAGATCTTGACGAGATCTACAAGTTTCATGTTGACCAAAACTGGAAAGACCCGAAATATTTTTGAGGGTATTTTTAAGTCTAAAAATACCACAAATTGTTGTTTTGTCATTTTTTTGTGGTTTTTAATTTATTTAGGACTCTGTTAATTACAGGACATTAACAGGGTTTTATTGACAAAACTTTAAGCAAGGGGGTTAATTATAGGAAATAAAGATGATGAAACTGAGGTTCATCAAGGGGGTAGACATTTTGCAGGAGACCCCCTGTGGTTTTCTTATTTCATTCTAGTCGAGGAAACATTTCATAAAGTGTATTATTTTTGGTAAAATTGCAAATTAGCCCTCAGGTTTTTGTTTATTGCGTTTAAGTCCTTGCTAGGCGTGTGAGTACTACGTGTGTCAGTGGGAATTTTGCACTGTATCCCCTGGGTTTTTGGGTATTTGTGATTGGTTGTGCAACTTTGTTAAGTAGTATAAATTATCTGGAAAAATTGCACATTGGCCCTAAATGCTTTGGATATTTACATATATGCCCTTGCTAGTAGTATAATTTCTCTTTGTTGTCTCTAATTATTTCATGCATCTATGAACTATAGAAATTCCCTAAAATATATCATTGTGTGTATGTTGCATTGCTCTATCATGCCATATTTTTAATTTGTATTTTGTTGCATTTAGTATTTATAAAAATTCAAAAACATGCATTTTCTTCATTGTTTGCATTAGAAAATACATAAAAATTATAAAACGTTTTTGAAAAATTCGAAAAAAAATATATTTTGTGTGTTTCTACGTGTTTTAACTTCAGTCTGAAAATCACTAAAAATTTCAAAAGAAAACTCCTAAAAATTAGAAAACCCCTAAAATCTTCATAAAAATCTCAAAAATTTCACAAAAATCTTAAAAATATAATTTTTGTCTCTAAATTTTCTATATTTTCTTATATTTGCTTTAAAATTAATTTGAGGAATTTTGGACTCTGTTTGATATTTTTCATCCTCATTTTAGTTTTAGCCTTCAATTTTGTTCAATGTTTTCAGTATTTTTGACTTTAAAAATACCAAAAAAATTCTAAAAATTCAGAAAAATCATAAAAACATTAGAAAAATATAAAAAACCCAAAAATACCTTATTTCTTGTATTTTCATTGTTTTTATCTATTTTTATTTCTATCTTTTCTCTTGTATATATATAAATCCTATATAGTTGTATTTCCTTATTAAAAGAAAAAGAAAATATAAAAATACAAAATATAAAAAGAAAATACACAATGAGTAAATTAAAAATCAAAATATAAAATTATAAAAACAAAAAATAAATAAAAAATTATAAAATTAAAAACCCTCAAAAATAACATACTTGTAGACATTTGATCACTTTCATTCTTGAGCTTGTTTGCCGATCTATCCTGCTTGTTCCCTGTGTTCGACACTCTACATCACTTGCACTATACACATATTTTACAGAGTTATAATAAATTTTAACTCCACACTTTGATTTCAATTGCTTGATATTACTTGTGGGTTAATTGTTGATTGACCCGGGTTTCGTGAGCGATCGCCACAATGACCCTGTCTTCGCCTTGTGTGAGACATATTTTGACCTTCGCTAGATCCACGTTATTAAATGGCACCGTTGGCGGGGAATAACAACGTATAAATCAGATTTTTGAGTGATTGATTGTGATTATTTGTCTTCATTTGTGTCTCATTTATTTTCTTTATTTTTGATATATATTGTTTGAGCTTTCTAACCCCTCCCTTTTTTGACTTTGTACGAGGTACCGCGGATCGAGGGAGGCGCTCTACCCTATGCACCTACGCACCCACATGAAGCCAGCTTCAGCCTGCTACTCTTGCACCAAAGAGGACTTCGAGAGATTTTGTAGACCTAGCTCTAGTTTTCATTTTCATTGCATTACTTGTTTAATTTAAGTGAGCGAGTGACTCATTAACTTGTAATATTCAAGACTTGTACACTTCTACACTTCACAAGGTCCAGTGCCCGAGGGATTGTTCCCATGGGGCCTCATCGATTTCTCGCGATTTTCTCGCAGTTTTGCCGATTTTTCTACATGCTTGATTCAAGTGGATTTAGCCCCTAGATTTAGGAGAATTATTGATTGTGACGTAAATAGCTAAGGCCCAACACCTAATATCTTTCCTGTACCTATAGATCATAATTGGAATTAGCTAAAAAATTAATTGAAAAATCTATTTGACTTGGACTAGAGATCACGTGTCGGGAGGGGTCGTATACAACGCGTGCATGATCCATTGTAGTGGACACCGATCGACTCCCAAGACCGGACTCCGGTCTCTCTTCCTAGTCGTAGCTACTTATGCTTCATGATTAATAGAAATTGTTCATCTTAGGACGGTTTCCTCGTGCATCATATAGGTAGTTTATTTGCTGTATTTAAATTTATGCGCGAATCACCCTACATGTAGAGTGCTGGAACAAGGTACGCATTTCTAACTTTGCATGCATCATTGTGTTTGATCATGCATCGGCTTTTCCGACTTCCTCCCTCGTTTTATTGGACACAAAATAACCAAGGAAATTGGAAAATTTGTTAGGCGTTGTCTTTATTAGAAAAATACCTAAAAAGTGATAATCAAATAAAATTGGTATTGCTAATGCAAACTTGACCTTAAAACTCATCCCACCAAATTTTTTTGTCTTGGGGAGAATAACCCCCTCATTGTTTGATATATCTGCAGCGAGAGAGTGACCCGCACACTAGGCTAGAGCCACGCTTGAAATTCTAGTTGACTATTGGTCTTGGTGAGTCGTTCTCCAGTGAGGATCTCTCTGGTAACTGGTAAAGCGGACCGCGACGTCCTTAGCAGATTGAGTTGATCGGGTAGTCGTTAAACGATCCGCAATTCATACTGGCTGGGAAAGATCTCATTTGGGATCAGGACAGTCAGCTAGGAGAGTTGGGTTCCCAACAGCTCGCTTAACCACTTTGATAGATTGGCTGATCACTTAAATGAAATTGACAAGATTAACGACCGAACCTTCATGGTCATCAGCTTAAGAGTTGCGTAGTTGAATTGGGGGTTTGATTTCCAATCTTGTTCGCATTCCAGATCTCATCCACCCTTCTCTCCATATCAAGATGATGGGAAGGAGATCCCTTAGGCCATGTCTGGTGGCACCGTTGTCGAGAACTCCTCCTTATTCATCTAGGTCGGCTTCGGGGAGTTTAGACCCACTCTCAGAGCCCGTGTTCACGTCCACCCTGTTCTCCTTCGATCACCCTTCTTCTTCTATCAATCCTGAGCTGTCAGAGTTTAGTGCAATAAAGATTTCTGGACATTTGACGGCACCTGAGATGGGTACCTTTGCCTTTGGAGAGACCCAGGACATGGCCAACAGTGAGGGATGCTCAGATGAGCAGGGACAACCTTCATATGTTTATGATCAGACTGCCATCAACAATTCGTTGTTAGCTTCCTTGGAGACGATGCAAAGACAGATCAGAGATTAGGGAGCCTTCATGGGTGATATCATGAGAGAGCTGGCGTAGATGCGAGCCAACAGAGAAGACAGATCTGAGGGCGGTGGAGAGATACCCGAAGCAGGACCCGATGCAGGCAGTGGAGCAGGAGGAGACCAACAACAGGAGGATCAGCCACCGAGGACCATGAGACAGTGGCACAACCCTGGTGCGACCCTCACTCACCGATGGATTCAACTTCCTCCCATTGTTGAGAACTTTGAGCTTCACCCCCAGATGATCCAGTTGTTGCCCATGTTTCATAGGCTAGCCACCGAGGAGCCTCATCTCCATCTATAGGAGTTTGAGATGATTTACAGCACTGTTCACGACAGACTGGTGGATGATGACACAATTAAGATGATTGCCTTCTCGTTCTCATTAGTTGACCGAGCAACCTATTGGCTGAAGCATCTGGGAAGGTATGTTACAACTTGGGAGTAGCTCCGGACAACGTACTTGAATAAGTACTAACCTCTCGGCCGGACCGACGCAGCACGAGCCATGATCAGCAATTTCATGATGATCCTGAATGAACAGTTCCATGAGGCTTGGGATCGCTTTAGATAGCTCGTTGAATGGTGTCCACATTACGATATATCAAAGCCCAACCTTGTGTAGAGCTTCTTGTGGGCTGACATCGGAGCTGCAGGGGCTTGTGAATGCCTCTTGTGGTGGGTCATATTTTTCCAAGGGTGAAGATGAGGTTTGAGCCATCTATGAAGGGATGGCAGGGAACTCAAAAGTAATGGCCCAAGCCCGAGTCTACACACAGCAGAAGGCCCCACACGGGGTAGGTTCATATCAGAGGATTGCACATATCGATACCGGTTCTCACACTCCGTCAACAGCAGCAGCTCAGGCCGAATCCGCCGTAGCCGACACGAGGATTATTAGCGAGAAACTGGACTGCATCGAGATCCTTGAGAAGAAGAAGAGCCAGGGGCTGGACAAGATGGACCAGTTAACAAAGACCATGAGTGATCTGAAGACACAGATCTTGTGTATTCAGGAAGCACAGACGTCCACACAGCTCCCCAGGACACATGCTGATCCCATTAGTAGCAGCTCCATCCAACCCTTTGCCACACACCGACACGTTCACCACATCCAGGCAGAGCCGGTCCAACCGCTACCGTACTATCCATCGCTGTCACTATCTCAGGAGAGACAAATGGTGGTTTACCAACCAGATCAGCCACTGGCAGTTCTACCACCCATCCTTCGAGTAGGAGCCATTGATGGAAGTCAATGGGAATGGTACGACCGGTACCCACAGTAGGCCGGGATTCATCGTGATCATCCTGGATTTCGTTGGACCACTGGAGGCACCTCCTCCCTTTAATAGCCTCCCGTTCAGGGTGGTCAGAACAAGCACCAGCAGCAGCAACAACCCTATCACTCCCAACAGCAGTACCAGCAGGGTCCCCGTCCCTCTTATCAGGGACAACAGTGGAGGCAGTGTCACCAGCCTTACCAGTCATACTCCAAGCCTCCCCCTCACTATCGACAGTAGCAAAAACCTCATTCCCAGCATGGGAACACTTCCGGTTCTCAGGCACCTGCCTTCGAGAACCCAACGCTTGACGACCTTGCCCGCTTGCTTTCTGAACAACAAGCATCCTTCTGGCGAGAAATAGACGAGTTCCGACAGGAGATGATGGATATCATCAAGGGAAAGGCCGCCATACCAGCTCAGATCGAGCCTAACCCGAATTGTTTGAAGAGGAAATCTGAGCAGGTACAATCTATAGAGGGTACCACTCTTAGTAAATTTTGGAATGACATGTTTTCTTCTATATTTGATGCTGATTTCACGAGTACTAGGAGCGATAGGATGCCAGCTGGCGGCACCTTGTCTGAGCAACAACCACATGAGGAACCAGGAGCGCCGGACGAGGAGAGAAGCGGTGCTGATGCCATTAATGATGTTAATGACGGTGGTGCTGATGCCACCAAGGATAGAAATCTAGTCGACGGTATTGAGGTTGTCGTGACTCCAGATGCAGGCGGTGGTACTAAGGCCACCATTTTGCTTGATGTTGATCCAGATGCAGGCGGTGGTGCTGATGCCACCATTTTTGATGCTGAGCCAGAATGCGATGCTGATGCCGCAAAGACAGATGCCGTGGGTGGTACTGATGCCATCACTTCTACTCATGTTGTATTTCCATCTGTTGCGTTGCCACCTTTTGTATCTCAGAACTGTGGTAACAAGAAAAAGACCAAAAAAAAGAATAAAGGAAAGGTTTCTTCATCTTCTCAGAGTCCATGTGTTGCATGATGATCTTGGTATGGACTCTAATCCTTCACAGGAACATGAACCTCTTCCTAGCCCTCCATCTGAGGAGGGCCCAACCATCCCCTTCCCTCAAGCATTCCGCTTAGTGAAGGGGAATAAAAAAGAAAATCCCAAAAAGACACAACAGTTAGAGTTCAACCAACAGATGATTGACACATTTCAGATTCAGCTGACTCTATAGGAGACACTTGAGCACATCCCCCTTTTCCAGAAGAACTTGAGAGAGAAGACCACCATACGTAGGAAGAGGAGGAACCACAGAGGTGATATCCATGTGCTCACCCGTGCCACATGCTTTTCCATTTAGAACCGATTGCTAGCCAAGAGAGCCGATGCATGAGCTCCCTATGTCAGATGAGAGATTCATGAGCAGCGATTCGATCGTACTCTATTAGACAACAACTCTTCTATCAACCTCCTTCCGGCAGCCTTGCTCGACCGATTTCAGTTTGGCCCTCTTCATCGGAGCAGAACAATCCTTCAGTTTGCTGATAGATCGATTAAGAGGCTGAAGGGGTTGCTGAGAGACGTGATCATTACCATTTAGGGCCCGAAATTCCCTGTGGACTTTGTTGTACTGGACATGGAGATCCCTGAGTCGGTAATAGATACCCCTATCATACGTTGATGCCCATTCTTGGCCACTGCCGAGGCGGTGACTGACCATGATATTGGGAAGGTGTACTTTCGTGTAGAGGGATAAAGTATACAAATAGAGACGATCGATGAGACCAGAGCGTGAGATTCAGCCTACTTAGAGCAGTTCAGCGACACTGAGCAGATGACAAAGGTTGAGCGAGACATCCACCAAGAGTGCGACTTTGTGATGACCGACGATGAATCCATTTGGACAGATCCTGTAGCACAAGCCCTCGCCTTTCCCACAGATTCAACATACTTACATCTTATGGTAGTTGAGAGCTTGGAGAGCATACCGCTGACCGAGGACACATTAGAGGCCGAGAGTTGTGGGATGATTGGTGAAGCAGAGTTTCATTCATGTTTCTGAGATTTAGATCCCTCGGATTTAGACATTGATTGGGATGACTTTGATGATTATTTGTCTTGTTTGATTACTTCTGAGCCGACAACTAGGACGGAGAGAGAGCCATCATAGTTCACAGATATTCCAGCAGGGTTCCCTCTGTCAGATTTTCATGCACAACGAGAGTTCTCACATGCAGATCTGGTAGCCTTCACTCAGACATATCAGAAGCCAGATTTGCCAGATCCTAGTTGTCCAGAACTGGAGCCTTTACCGCAGTCGCTTAAGTACAGATTCCTTGCGGGTGAGCCAGATATGTACCCAGTCATTATCTCAGCAGATTTGACTGGAGAGCAAGAATCTTGTTTGATAGAGGTTCTTGAAAGAAATCGCAAGGAAATAGGATGGAGTATAGATGATCTCCTAGGGATTAGTCCGGCTCTGTTCTCCCACCATATATACCTCGAAGAGGATGCTAAGCCCTCGTGTGAGTTCCAGCGACGACTGAACCTAAATCTTCGAGATGTGGTCATGTAGGAAATATCTAAATGGTGGAGCGCCGATTTTATCTACCCATCTCCGACTCCAAATGGGTTAGTCCATTACATGTGGTACCCAATAAGACGGGTATCACTACAATTGTGAGTGAGTCTGGAGAGGAGATAGCTACCTGGGTACCCACTTCTTGGAGGGTGTGTGTGGACTACAGACAATTGAATCAGGCCACCAAGAAGGATCATTTCTCATTGCCATTCATTGATCAGATTATTGAGAGGCTAGCTGGGAAGAGTCATTACTCTTTTCTTGACGGGTACTCCGACTATAACCAAGTAGCCATTGCGCCTGAAGACCAGGACAAAATGACATTCACCTGTCCATTTGGGACATATGCTTTCAGATGGATTCTCTTTGGTCTATTTAACGCCCCGGCGACATTCCGAATGTTCATGTTGTCCATCTTTTCGGACATGGCGGGTGACTGTTTAGAGGTCTTCATGGATGACTTCTCGGTCTATGGCGACGAGTTTGATTCTTGTCTTGGCTGCCTAGACCGTGTGCTTCAGCGCTGCATTGAGATCAACCTTGTCTTATCTTGGGAGAAGAGTCACTTCGTGGTGACTCAAGGGACGGTCCTTGTCCATATCATCTCCAACAAGGGCATGGAGGTTGTTCCGCCTAAGGTGGATATCATTAGGAAACTCAATCCACCGTCCAATCTGTGACAGCTGCAGTCTTTTCTGGGGCATGTCGGTTTCTACCGATGGTTCATTCAGGACTTCAGTCGTATTGCCCGACCGTTCACTGATTTGCTGACAAAAGACACTGAGTTCATTGTTGATGATAAGTGTCTTGCGTCCTTCGAGACTCTCCAGAATCTAGTTGTTAAGGCTCCTGTCCTTCACCCACCCGATTGGTCTCTCACATTCGAGATCATGGCGGATGCTTCTGATTTTGCTGTAGGGGCTGTGATTGGACAGAGGAGGGATGGGTTGCCGTATACCATTACTACACTAGCCGGGCTTTGGATGCCTCTCAGCAGAATTACAATGTGACTTAGAAGGAGACGCTAGCCGTAGTCTTTGCTTTGAATAAGTACATATCATATATATTCTGGGATCAAGAGTAACTATCTATACAGATCACACCGCCATCCGATACCTCATGGCAAAGAAGGATGCCAAAGCTCTACTTACCAGATGGATCCTTCTGCTCCAGGAATTCGATATTGAGATTAAGGATAAACCTGGAGTTAAAAATGTGGTGGTGGATCACCTCTCCCGATTAGAGAACCTTGAGGAATCTGAGCCCATTGCACTTATCACTGAGACATTTCCAGATGATGCGATCCTTGCCATCGCCTCGCTTCCATGGTACGCTGACATTGTGAACTATCTTGTCGTCAAGACGGTTCCACAAGGTTAGCCCAGGAAGTAACTTGAGACCTTCCTTACGAAGGACAATCATACCATTGGGAGGATCCCGTCCTTTATCATGAAGGAGGGGGTAGTATCTGGAGGACGTGTATACCTCAAGAAGAGCAGCATAGCATCCTCACCTACTACCATAAGCTTGAGGCAGGAGGACATCATTCTGGGAGACGGTCCGGCCTTTGGTGGCCTACTCTCTTCAAGGATTCCGATGAATTCGTGAAGAGATGTACTGACTGTCAGAAGATGGGTACTTGCAGACAGAGAGACATGATGCCCATGCAACCCATTCACTTTTGTGAGGTTTTGATGCATGAGGGATTGATTTCATGGGCCCATTTCCTAAGAGTCAGGGATTTGAGTACATTCTACTTGCTGTAGATTATGTGAGTCATTGGGTTGAGGCCATCCCCGCCCGAGCCGCAGATGCTAAGACCGTGTGCCGATTTTTGAGGAAAAATACCATTTCACGGTTTGGGGTACCTAGAGTTCTGATTTCATACGGGGGGAATCACTTTATCAACGACAATGTAAGGGCCCTTACGGATGAGTTCAGCATTGACCATCGTGTTGCTAATCTACATCACCCTTAGACCAATGGTCTTGCTGAAGTATCGAACATGGAGATCAAGACTATTTTACAGAAGGTAGTCCGCCAAGACCGAAAGGATTGTTCACAGCTTTTGGACTCGATCTTGTGGGCCTATCGGACTTCCTTCAAGACACCATTAGGGACATCTACCTTTCGTCTCGTCTATGGAAAAGCATGTCATTTGCCAGTGGAGATCAAGCACAAGCATGGAATCAAATTTCACGATATTTTGATGAAATTTCGTCGAAATATCGATCTCGATGGGTCTGGGCATTCGAAACTTTTATATATATCGATATCTAGGGCTTCGAGTGAAATCTCGTAGGATCTCGGCGAGAGATCAGCTCAACTCGAGATATCGGCCGACAGATGGAATCTTGCTTTAAAAAAATCACCGAGATGTCGATATATGTCAAAATTTCGATCGAAAGCACCCCATTTCGACCGAGTTCAGGTAGGCTTCTCTCCAACTTCTTCCAAGCTCTTCTTCCTTTGAGGTAAGCCAAATTAGGCTAATTCTTCATCAAATTCATAAATTGTTTTAGGGGTTTCACTCTTAGGATGTTTATATAGATTGGTATGGTGTTTATTTTGAGAGATTTCTGAAATATAGCTTTAAATTTGGAGACGAAAATTAGGGCTTTTGTGTTTTGATTGCACAATAGTGGTAGATATAAACATGGTCTCTCGGATATGAAGTTAACATGAACTAAAACATAGTTTGAGAACATTTTGTTAGATCTATGTAAGAGGAAATTGGGGCTTTTCAGGTTTAATGTGGAACAATAATGAGTTGGGTTATTATAAATTCGGATCTTATGTTATGGAAGTAGATATCATAATCCGGAATTTTGTTTATCAATAAAATTTAAAAAATAAGAAAATCCGAAAATAATATGTTAAATATTTATGTTTTTGTACATATTTTGTGTCACTTAGGTAGTCTTTCTTGAAAATGGTCCCCTAATGGGTAGATCTAAGACCCTAATGTATAGATCTAAGGTTGTTTTTCTGAAAATCGGAATATTAGGCCTTAGAGAAATTAAATATATAATAATTCCGAAATTTAAAACATAAAATGATTTGCATATTCAGAAGCGGTCGCATCGTATGCCTATTTAATGATTATTCTTGAATTTCCTCGCAGATTTCGATGATCATCACCATGGCACGTTCTGGTTCCGGATCTGGATCTGACAGTTATGATGATCAGAGGGGTGATTTCAGTGGGGACATTGGCTGGAGGTATGCCTCCTCTCCTAATGGAAATAAGGCGAAGCCACAATGCAATTTATGTGGAAAGAAGTTGGGAGGAGGCGGGATCACAAGGATGAAGTAACATCTTGTTGGCAATAACAAGAATGTTGCCAAGTGCACGTGTTGTCCCCAAGATGTGAGGGGTAAGGTGAAAGCCAGATTGGACGGAAACAAGGAAAGGGACATAGAGAGGGTAAGAAGGGAAGAACAAATGAAGGAGTTCATGTTCGAGAAAGAATTTAACGTCCTTTCTGATTCAGATGATGATGATTTTGTGTACCCCGCTGACATTCAGAATGCAGCAGAGAGGAGGGCATACAGAAGGGCTACAAAAGATTCATTGAGGAGCGTGTTCGAGAGGAGAGAACTCGATAGTGCACGGGGCAGCTTCTATGGTGCAGGTGGGAGTGGGAGTAGTTCTGGAGGGGCACCAGTACCACCACCAACCAAGAAACACAAGGGGAAGGGAATTGAGCCCTTCTTGACGAGGAGGGGATCCATGCAATACAAGGCAAGCAAGGATCCGAGGCAGAAAACGGTGCAGGGAATGTTCACCAATGCACGAGAAAGGGTGGGAAAAGCCATCAACAAGCTCTTCTTTGGGGAGAGCATTCCTGCCAACATTGCATGCAGGACATTTTTGCAGCAGGCCGTTAATGAGATCGCTGCAACAGGAACATGAGTGAAGGCTCCTACATCATACGAGATCATGAACAAATATCTGGGGATGGAGAAGGAGGAGATGAATGAGTACACCGCCGAGCCGAGGAGGAGATGGACAGAGTACTGGGTAACATTGATGTGCGATGGGTAGACGAGCTACACGAGGAAGCAGATCATCAACTTCCTTGTGTACTGCGATGGGAAGACGATCTTTTTAAAATCGGTTGATGCATCCAAGCATGTGAAGGACCACAAGCACCTACCGAAGTTGATGAAGGACGTTATAAAGGAGGTTTCGAAAGATCACATTGTGCAGATTGTGACGGATAACGTCAACAACTTCAAGAAGGTGAGTGAAACAATAATGAAGTCGAGCAGCTATGGAATTTTTTGGACACCATGTTCTGCATATTGCATTGATTTGATCCTAAAGGATTTCAGCAAGAGGAAGCTCGTCTCAAGATGGTTGAGAAAGCACGAATGATCACCACATTCATTTACAACCACGGTAAAGTGCTGGCACTGATGAGGCGGATGTACAATGGGGAGCTGGTGAGGCCTGGCATCACATGCTTTGCAACCAATTTTATAGCGTTGCAAAGCCTCAAACAACATAAGATAGGTTTGAAAACCATGTGTTGCCAAGGTGAGTGGTTCGAGATACCTGAAGCTCGAGCTGAAGGAGGATGGAAGGTGGAGATATTGATGAATGATATCTCCTTTTGGGATGATGTAACTCGGGTCACAAAGATCATGGATCCAGTTTTTTCTGCATTGCGGATCGTGGATGACAATAAGAAGCTCACCATGGGAGTCATCGATGAGGCAATGCGCTGCATGAGAGAGAACATCAGAGAAGCAGTTGGGAAGGGTAACCAAAGCATGGTTGGACATCATAGACGAGTGATGGTCCAAGATGCTCTCATATCCTCTTCACACAGCCGGTATGTATTATGTAATAATCTAATTTCTTTTTCATGAATTTTCATAGATCTAATTTGTGACTTTGTGTTCAGCTCATTACTTCAATCCTAAGTACCGGTACAAGAATGGACTTGGTACAAATGCTGATCTTCTAGCAGCCGTACAAATTGTTGTGGAGAAGCTCGTCAAGGACGAGAAGTTACAAATTTTGTGCATGAACGAGGTAATCCTTAATTTCTAGCTAAATTAGGGGTCACAAAAAATCGTTAAGAAGGATTACGACTTAAACCTATGTGTGCAGGTTAAGTGTTTTCGGGATGCGTTGGGTTTCTTCGGTCAGATTACTGCAGTAAATGGACGGGGCAATACTCTTCCATGTAGGGATGAAGACAAATAAAACCATTTCTTGTGTGCTCATTTTTTCCTACTATTGATTTATCTCGTTGTATTTTTTGCAGCCGAGTGGTGGTTGTTATACGGGATGGAAGCTCCCAACCTTCAAAGTGTGGCAGTGAAAGTGTTGTCTCAAACAACATCTGCTGGTGGTTGTGAGAGGAACTGGAGCACGTTCAATTTGATCCATTCCAAGAGATGGAATAGGTTGGGAGAAAAAAAGCTCAATGACCTTGTCTACGTGCATTACAACTTGAGGCTGAAGTTGAAACATGCAAGGGATGGTCAAGACAAAGAGGACTACAAGGACCCTATTGATCTTGCACACATTTTCAAGATGCACGATGATGATGTTGATGAAGACGTTCTCCAGAGGTGGATGGATTCCAATGGTGCCCCCATTCTTGATAAACCAGGTGGAAGACCAAATGAAAATATAAGCCAACAAATGGAAGAAGACGTAGGGACTATTTGGCAAGATCCTGGCAGATTACAGACCCTGTTGGAGGGTTGGAGGGCGAGATTGATGCTGTTGTTGATGAAATTCTCTCCAGTAGCTCCAAATCCAAATCGAAATCAAAGGATGACAGTGGAGATGATGATGATGATGGTCGTGGCGGAGCTGGTGATGGTGGGGAAACAAACTCAGGTGGGTCAGGAGGGGGTGGACGTGGACCACAAGATACCATATTTGAGGAAGGGCTACAAGCAGGATGTGAATATATAGAGCGATAGAGGAACACACACGGACAGTTTGTTCCATGTCCAAGTCCATGACCTATAGATTACGAGTACGGTCGATGCCATCATCTAACTGATAGCTATATGGACGATTTGATATCATCTGTAGGTTCTTTGAGCTGCATGGACATTGACAGCTCATATCGTGGAGGAACACCAAGTCCTTTAGGCAGATACGGATCGTAGCACGATGAGAGATCCTTTGGCATCTTCGTGGAATACTTTCATGCTCCTCCTCCAGGACCTCCTCCTCCTCCTCAGTATGCATCTCCATCATATTCATATGGTTACAGTGGGTATGGGGGATACATTAGGTACAACGGAGACAACTACCAAGGTAGCTGTTGAGCGCGAAATTCGAGGACGGAAATTAATTGTAAAAAATGTGGGTCGTTGTTTTATCCCCAAAATCCCGCGTCAACAAAAAATATTTTTTTTTAATTTTTGCTTTTTGCTACTTATTAACCTGTATAGCGGACAGGGTCGAACTCAGGGAGGCTACAATTCCCGAGGGTTATTCAATTAATCAGAAACTAATTAAAAGAAAACAGGAATCTCAAAGGACAACTATCCTTGGTTTTTGTGATTTTTAATATTTTTATTTTTTTTATTTTTTATTTCTATATTTTTTTTAATTTTCTGATTTTCAAATTTTTAGTGATTTTGATTTCGAATTTTTTTATTTTCAAAAATAACACGATGCAATATTTACAAGATCAAGAATATGCACACCGACTCTTTTTGTAATTTTTCAATTAGTCAAAAATTGCTCAGAAAAATTCAAAGAAAATATTTTTGGGTTTTAAAAGTTTTGCAATGTTTTTTAGACTTTTTGTAGATTTTTCAGATGTTTTTGTATTTTTCTAAAAATCGAACAGTGAGAAAATAAGAAAATGTGCACAGCCTGGAGTAATTTGCAAGTTAAAAATCTTTTAGATGCCCAAAACTCCTGGCAATTATTTTTAAAACAAACTAGAAACCATTATCTACAAACAGGAACTGAAATCACAATTTTTCGATTTTTGTAGAATTTTTTTATGATTTTTATAAGATTTTTGATGTTTTTCAATTTTTTTGGGTTTTATAAATAATTAATGCATGAAAATTGGTCTGAAACTAAAAGATAATGAAATACAACTAATCTAATTTTTTTAAAATTTTTGGAGCTATTTTCGAATTTTTATGAATTTTTGAATTTCAAACAATGAAAAAGACACTGTTTTTGATTTTTAATAATATCAAATGAAGTCAAAATGCAATGAAAATTTTATGCTAGGAAGTTAATCACATCAAGCACATAGCATAATTTTCGCAAAATTTTCGGGTCATGAGTGACATTTATTTCAATCAAAGATCAAGCAAGTTATTATCACTGCAGTTCGGGGACGAAATTGTAAATACTGTAAAAGTTGTGGACTGAATTGTAAGGACTCAATGTTTTGTCCACAGATAAATAATAAAAATAAATAAAAGGAGAGAAATCGCAATTTTTACCAATAGATCGTGTGTCTGGCATGTGCTTGAGGCTCTGGCGGGGACGTTTTTGCAATTTCGAAAACTTCAACAGATCTGAATGCAATTTTTCCAATAGATAATTCAAACCCTAGATGGGTTGTCTTCGTTTTCTTGCAACAGGGGGCAGCAACAAGGGATTGCCGCCGCCCACCCTTCTCCCCACGCGGCTAGGGCGCGGTCGCGGATGGCGTTAGAGGAAGAGGCGGAGGCGCGGTAACGGCGGCGCTCGCGCCGCTTGATGGCGCGGAGGAGGTGGTGGGCGTGCGCGTGAAGAAGGTGGAGCAGCAGGGTGGCCAAAGGCGGTCGACGCCGCTCAAAGGCGCGGTTCAGTGGGCGGCGGGGCTTCAGAGGCGGAGGGGCTACTCGCGCGGCGGCGCGTTGAGGGAGGAGCGACGCCGCCACTCTGCCGCTTGATGCGGGAGAAGGGCGCGGTGGTGGAGCGGAAGGCCGGCTGGGCGGTGCTGCGGCTTCGCTGGAGGGTCGGCGCAGCGGCGCGCCTGCTGGGAAGCGCAGGTGACGGCGACCCTCCTAGCTGCCGTCTTTTTTTTTTTATTATTGTTTTTTTTATTTTTTTGTAATATTATGTTATAAACAGTGAATAAAAAATCAGAGAAATTTTTTTTTTACTTTTTTTTTGTGTAAATCTGAAAACAAAGAAATAACAGAAATAGGAAAAGTTTTTTTTTTAATTTTTTTTATGGTTATCCTGCAAAACAAAGGTTATAGATAAAGAGAAACAAAAAATTTTTTTTATTTCTTTTATTTTTATCCAGCAAAACAAAGTTAGAACTAAATTTTTTCTTTATTTATCTACAAAATCGAGAAATGAATGGGGATTCGACGAACGATGAGGAATTCGAATCCGATTCTCCGACCACCGTGCGTGGTCGGAGTTGATAGATTATGAGAGATAGAAATCGAACGTGTGGGGATCGAGAAGGTGAGATGAAAAATCGAGTCGATGGCGGATCAAATCGAGATGAAATTTTTTTAGATCTAGAGCAATAAAAATGACGAAGAAAAATACGACAAAATGAAATACGATTAAACTAAGATAAAAAATGCGAAGAAAAATTTGGATCTCACCTTAGGAGCGGAAAATGGACCGTGATCGCCTCGACAAGGCCGACTCGCTGTCACCGGACGGCTCGGAGGCTAGGCAACTTCCTCGACGAAATTTCTCTCGGAGATCGGGCTCCTCTCTCTAAAGATTGATCAAGTTGGAATGAGGGAGATGGAGCCATATAAATAGAAAAGAGATGAATTTTGAATTTTGAAGAAGATAAGAGAGATTTTTGAATTTTTTGGTGGGAGAGATAACATGAGAGATAGAATAGAAAGATAAAATTATTTACAAAATTATCTAATTTTTTTGAATTTTCGTCACTTTATTTATTGGAATTTGAAAATGTTATTTTTTTATTTTTTTATAATGGTTGGTTAAAAATTGCAACTATATACATATACTATGCACATATATGGTATTATATACAAGGGTAAATGATGAAATTAGCCTCTTCTTTTTTGTTTTAAGAATGTTATTTTTTTTGTTTTATTTTTGTTTTAAGTCCTTAGTAAAAATATTTACAAATATATATACAAATACATTATGCACAAAATACAAGGGAAAATGGCACAAACCACCCCAGGAAACCAACTTTTCAACCGTAACTCCAAAAATTATAAAATCGCAGTCATTTTGGAGATAATTTAATTTAGATTTCAATGGAAGTGATATTTGTTCAATTTGAGATCATATGGAGCCGGAATTGATCTTTCAATTAGTGCTTAGTGGCTTTTTCCAAGTGTGGCTACTTTTATTCTCTACATGATTTAATTGTGCAATCAGTTTTATTAATTAGGACCCATTTTTATTTACAACTTTGATTTTGAATGTTATTTGATTTGGGGTCAATTAAGGTACAAATAAATTAGTGTTAGTTTTATACAGATATACACAAAATAAGTGAGAAACACACATTTTTTTAGATTTTCTGGTTGAGGACCCTATCTCCCCCTACTTTATTCCTGGTCGATCAGGTCAAGTCTTGACCTTCACTCGGGGTTCGGGTCAGCCTGTATACAGTCTTCCTTTTTTTATTTTCTTTTCTTTATTTTCCCTTTCTTTCTTTCTTTATTTATTTTAGGTTAAAATTAGTAAGAAATGTACAATATTTACACACAAATGCAAGTTAGTAAGAATATGGAGTTAGCGTTATATGCAGGTGTTTTATAAGGGATTTTAAGCTAAAATAAATGAATAAAGATGACGAATCGCAGATTCATCATCCCCCTATGCTTTACCTTTGCTAGTCCCTTAGCAAACACTTATTTGAAAGAATAAGTGAAGAAGAAAAAGAAAGGGAAAATAAAGAAAGTAGGACAATATTGAGTATTAAACTTATCTTCATAAAATTGTAGTTTGGAGCTCTGTCGGACCTTTGGATTATTTGTGTGTCGGAACTTCTGTGAGACTTAGAATTTTAAAACCAACAACCTTCAAGTTCTACACATCATTGTCACAGTTTTGGCCCAGAAGTCATCTTAGATCGATCCTCTTCCCAAAGCATACCCTATGAACATTGAATAATCGACTCATGTGTGTGAAAAATTTTAGCTCTTCCCATCCAGAATGCCGGACTACCATGCAAATCTCCTCTCCAATAACTCGTCCTCGGGGAGTCAGGTATTTCCTTCTAAGGTCTGTCGTGCTGTGTTCACAATCGAATTGGGGGAGAAGTTAGAAGAATGAGAAAAGAACTGGAGGGTGGTTTGGTGTAGTCACCTCTCCTTGTGAAGCTGGCCAGTGTAGCCGAGTCTCCACCAAGATCTGCAGGTTTTCTTGAAGCTTGGACCTTTTTGGTCAGATTTTTATTTGGTAGTAGCTTCTTTGTATTTGGAGTTTTGGTGGTTCTGCTTGGATCTTGTTGTGCCCCTACGGATATAGAATCTTTTTTTTTCCGTACATTTTTTGGGGTCTTAGAAAAAATTGTGCCCAGCCGTCCATCCCTTTTCCGAAGCTTTATTTCAACCCGTTACTCCGGTCTTTAGATTTCCACGCTACCAGAAAAGAAACTCACACAGTCTTCCAACATCCCGTCTGAGTTGAGCTAAGTGCATAGTGCGGGAGTACAAATTAATTCGCTATTCCAGAGTTGTACCCAGAATGAAGAGACCAGGTTAGACACTAAGAGTCAAATGCTGCACATTGTCATGTGGAACTTAAAGAATTAAGTCAAAGACCTGAAGCTTCTAAAATCCTATTTCTCGGTGAAGTTCCTCTTAGAATTAGGTGGATTAAGGTCCAATAAGCTCCATTCTTCAATTTTATTCCAGACATAGTTTAAATATCAATACTATCCAGAAAAATGCACATGCAAATGCAGACTATGAACAATGCAGAGAGTTGTTTTTTTTAAGGAATGATGCACATGTGAAAAGAACCATTTTATAAACAATTTTCTAATTTTGAACTTTTTATGGATTTTTGGAAAAAATGCAGATGTGAAAGAAAGTTTTTTTTTATGCAAAATTTTTTATGATTTTTGGTTTTGTAGTTTTTTTAAAGAGAAAGGGTTAGTAATATATACAAGTATATACAAGAGACTCTTTTTTTTGTTTTTTTTATGTGTTTTTTTTGTTTTTGTTTTGTTGTTTTTCTCTCTCTCTCTCTCTTCCCATTTTTTTTATTTTTTTTTGTTTTTTTTGTTTTTTTTGTGTTTTTTTGTGTTTTTTTTGTTTTCTTTTTTTGTTTTTATTTTGTTTTGTTTTGTTTTTGTTTTGTTTTGTTTTCTTTCTTTTTTTTGTTTTGTTTTTGTTGTTTTTTTTGTGATTTTATAAAATATACACATAACCCTCCAAATAAATATATTTAAAAGTACGAGTTATGTCTAAAGTATATATACAATATATACGACACCCCCTATACTTAGCTCGAACTATGTCCTCATAGTGACCAGAGAGCGACAAAGGAAGACATAACTCGTGCTAAGCAAAGAGAGGTGAAAAGACTCCTATGCTACAACGACTCAAAGAAAAGATAAAAATGAAGAGAAGTTGGTGATCCCCCCTATACTTAGGATCAAGTAATCCTAAGTATAGTGGAATGTACAAAGGGGAAAACCGATGAAGAGAATGTACAGACTCACAGAGACACGATATGAACAACATCACCCCCCCTATACTTAGGGTAGAGCATCCCTAAGTATAGGCAACAACAACAAGGGTGATAAACAGGACGAATATGAACAACACAAATCCTTCACCCCCCTATACTTAGGATAAAGCACATCCTAAGTATAGCATATATACACACACACACACACGAAAAAAGGGGTGAATGATAAAACGGGAGAAGACAGAGTGAAACGAAAGGATATACAAGAGGAGTGGATGTACAAAGGTTAAGAAGGTCGAAAACGAACCTTCTTGCGGGACCGCTGAGGTATGGATTTGACAAGATGTAGGTCGATATTGGGATTATCATTAGATATGAACTGAGTAGAATCGACCAAGAATGTATGCTCAGCGGTTTCAGATTGTGCAGGCCTAAACCGGTTATTGGAAGTAGTGTGATCATGTCCTGCCTTGGAAGTCTCGCAAACATCAAAGTAGAATGGCTCGAAATCATTATCAGAAAAAGTAGGATCAATTTCAGCCTGACGAGCCTCTACTGGATCATCATCTTTATCAAAAGGCCCAAATTCCTTTATAAAAGCAATCAAATCAAATTTGGCCTGATCGGTCTCTTCTTTATCATGTTGAGTAGGAACGGACTTATCAGTGAAAGTAGTCGAATCGTGTCCTTCCTGTCTAGTCTCAGGGTCTACCTTCCGCTCTAGGGTGTCTATCGTGTAAATCCCGCGGATGTCGTCAATGCATCGCCACATACCAGAAGAGGGAACTCCAAGGTCTATGCTTTCCGAGTCCTCCTCCTTAAAGAGGAATTCTCGGGTCTCAGTATCATCCATCATATAGCAAAAATCTCTGGTAGTATCATCATGATCAAAGTCCTTGGGGTTGTCTAACACGGGCGGGCTCTCATGGTATTCGGGTTTCTGGACGGTAGTGGGTGTAGTGATTAACACATCGCTCCCTACATCAGAACGGAAGCGAATCTCTCCTGAACCATAGTCAATAACGGCTCCCGCAGAGGCAAGGAAAGGCCGTCCCAGGATGATTGGAGGGTGCTCCACAGGGGTGGAGGTCTCCATGGGCATTACAACAAAATCCGAAGTAAAATCCATGCCCTGAATGATAATGACAGCATTTTCTAAAATACCCTTCGGCCTCTTGATAGATCCATCAGCAAATTGAACTATCATCCTGGTTTTCTTGAGAGGCCCAAGATGAAGAGACTGTACCATAGAGAAGGGTATTATGTTGATTGATGAACCGCCGTCAAGGAGAGCGTTATCACAAAAGTAGTCAGATATAGAGCATCTCACAAGAGGTGTGACCGTGTTCCCTTTCTTAAAATATGGACGGTGAGAGATGGCGTAGGCAGTGGCCATGGTCAAGATATGACGCTCAGATCTTCTCCTTCGCTTTCTTTTCTTGTGTTGAGGAGTAGATAAATCTGTCATGCCCTGTTGAAGTGGGGCTTTAATGATCTCATGAAGGGTGGCCACCACTTCGGGTTTAGTCAACATTTTTTTGAATTTTTGGACCTCATCCATACAAGGGAGGAGGTCGGAATCAACATTTACATGAGGATTGCCAAGAACAGTCTGTATAGTGGCATCCTCGGGATCTAGGTTGGGACATGATTGTGTGCGTAAATGATCGGGCATTTGGGTTCTTTTCTCACTAAATGAATCAATAATATGTCTCCCAGAATCTTTTTGTATTTTCAAAATTTTCTCATTTTTTTGTGTTTTGGATGATTTCAAGCTCTCATGATTATCCTCGAGTGAATCAATATCCTCAAATATTGGAGCAGCATTCTGTCTCTCATTTATGTTAATAAAATTAGAAATCTTCGAATTCATATGCTCCACCATTTGATTCAATGTGTTAAGTGTGGAAATCATGAAAGGTGACTCCAAAATCCCAGGATCGGGTGGGTTGAATGATGGTGGGTGAAAATCAAAGTCCTCCGTCTCCTGAAATAATGGGTTAGGCGGATATGCACAAACATCAGGAGGAAGATCCTCCTGGAAAAGAGAAGGTGGATCGTCTGGAGAGTACGAGGTATCTGCGAAGATCGGATTAGAATAACTCCAGTCAACGATCTTCGAAACAAATGATGGAAGAGCACGAGGGTCAAGCCAAAAGATATGGAGAAAAAGGCGCAAATGCACAGAAAAGATCTGGTATGCACACAAGCAATCAAACACAATACAAACCCCCAATTCACCAACTCAACGCAATGTGAAGACCGTGAAGGTTCGGTCTCTTAATCTTGTATGTTTTAGAGTTAGGTGATAATCACAAAGTTGTACAAACACTTAGGTTGAATTATGGGATTTGGGCACTAATCTTAGTGTGTACGTGAGCAAGTTAAAACGAATACAATGAGGGGGTTACTCTCCCCAAAACAATGATTTTTCCTTGTATTTTTTAGGGTCGAGTTTCCTTTAGCAGTCCCAAATTTTAGGCAGTTATCACTTGGTTAAGATATTTTCAAAGAATCGCCTACCGAGTGTCCAATTTCCTTTTTAACTTATGTGAGTGAAAACAAGGGAGGAGATCGGAAATGCCAATGCGCGATTAAAAACGATGATGCATGCAGGGGTTAGAGATGCGTACCTTGTCGCCAGCACTCTACATGCAAGTGATCCGCGCAGAATTTAAATACAGAAAATAAACTAACCTATATGCAATGCAAGTGAACCGTCCTAGATGATAACTTCTATTAACGGGCAAGAACAAGTTAATTTGACTAAGTCCAAATTACGATCTACTCTATAGGCACAGAAATTCTTGTTTAGGGTGTTTGGACCTAATTAATTACCTGGCTCAAGCAAATTAATTAAAGAAATCAATAGGTGGCTTTCGAAATCCGCGGAAAACAAAGAAAATAAAGGCGATGAAAACAAAACCGATGAGGTCCCCCAAGTGCACCGGCACTTGGCGAAACAGACCCCGCAACAAATGAATGTCCGTTTACAAAGTTCAAATGAAAGAAAATCTCTCTTCTCTCTCTCTTTTTTTTCTTTTTTTTCTATTTTTTTCGGCTCTTTCACTTCTTCTCCTCTTCTCACGCTATCCTGCGGCTTGGTGAAGAATCAAGCCGCCTCCACGTCGCTTGGGTGCTTCGGCTCTCCTAGGATCGCCTCCTTCGCTCCGCGGGCCCTCGCAAGAAAAAGAAAAGAGAATGTGTAAGAAACACAATTTTCAAATATGAGAAAATGATGACATGAATGCAATGTATATGAACAATGGAATAATGTGGCAAACAGATATTTACAACCAAGAATAGCATGTCAAAAGAGAAGCCTAACTAACCTCGTCGTGCCTCCCCGGCAACGGCGCCATTTTGTTGAGCGCGAAATTCGAGGACGGAAATTAATTGTAAAAAATGTGGGTCGTTGTTTTATCCCCAAAATCCCGCGTCAACAAAAAATATTTTTTTTTAATTTTTGCTTTTTGCTACTTATTAACCTGTATAGCGGACAGGGTCGAACTAAGGGAGGCTACAATTCCCGAGGGTTATTCAATTAATCAGAAACTAATTAAAAGAAAACAGGAATCTCAAAGGACAACTATCCTTGGTTTTTGTGATTTTTAATATTTTTATTTTTTTTATTTTTTATTTCTATATTTTTTTTAATTTTCTGATTTTCAAATTTTTAGTGATTTTGATTTCGAATTTTTTTATTTTCAAAAATAACACGATGCAATATTTACATGATCAAGAATATGCACACCGACTCTTTTTGTAATTTTTCAATTAGTCAAAAATTGCTCAGAAAAATTCAAAGAATATATTTTTGGGTTTTAAAAGTTTTGCAATGTTTTTGAGACTTTTTGTAGATTTTTCAGATGTTTTTGTATTTTTCTAAAAATCGAACAGTGAGAAAATAAGAAAATGTGCACAACCTGGAGTAATTTGCAAGTTAAAAATCTTTTAGATGCCCAAAACTCCTGGCAATTATTTTTAAAACAAACTAGAAACCATTATCTACAAACAGGAACTGAAATCACAATTTTTCGATTTTTGTAGAAATTTTTTATGATTTTTATAAGATTTTTGATGTTTTTCAATTTTTTTGGGTTTTATAAATAATTAATGCATGAAAATTGGTCTGAAACTAAAAGATAATGAAATACAACTAATCTATTTTTTTTAGAATTTTTGGAGCTATTTTCGAATTTTTATGAATTTTTGAATTTCAAACAATGAAAAAGACACTGTTTTTGATTTTTAATAATATCAAATGAAGTCAAAATGCAATGAAAATTTTATGCTAGGAAGTTAATCACATCAAGCACATAGCATAATTTTCGCAAAATTTTCGGGTCATGAGTGACATTTATTTCAATCAAAGATCAAGCAAGTTATTATCACTACAGTTCAGGGACGAAATTGTAAATACAGTAAAAGTTGTGGACTGAATTGTAAGGACTCAATGTTTTGTCCACAGATAAATAATAAAAATAAATAAAAGGAGAGAAATCGCAATTTTTACCAATAGATCGTGTGTCTGGCATGTGCTTGAGGCTCTGGCGGGGACGTTTTTGCAATTTCGAAAACTTCAACAGATCTGAATGCAATTTTTCCAATAGATAATTCAAACCCTAGATGGGTTGTCTTCGTTTTCTTGCAACAGGGGGAAGCAACAAGGGATTGCTGCCGCCCACCCTTCTCCCCACGCGGCTAGGGCGCGGTCGCGGACGGCGTTAGAGGAAGAGGCGGAGGCGCGGTAACGGCGGCGCTCGCGCCGCTTGATGGCGCGGAGGAGGTGGTGGGCGTGCGCGTGAAGAAGGTGGAGCAGCAGGGTGGCCAAAGGCGGTCGGCGCCGCTCAAAGGCGCGGCTCAGTGGGCGGCGGGGCTTCAGAGGCGGAGGGGCTACTCGCGCGGCGGCGCGGTGCGGAAGGGGCGAGGCGGTGCGGCGGCTTCACTGGAGGAGTACGCGGCTCGCGGCGGCGCGTTGAGGGAGGAGCGGCGCCGCCACTCTGCCGCTTGATGCGGGAGAAGGGCGCGGTGGTGGAGCGGAAGGCCGGCTGGGCGGTGCTGCGGCTTCGCTGGAGGGTCGGCGCAGCGGCGCGCCTGCTGGGAAGCGCAGGTGACGGCGGCCCTCCTGGCTGCCGTCTTTTTTTTATTATTATTATTGTTTTTTTTATTTTTTATAATATTATGTTATAAACAGTGAATAAAAAATCAGAGAAATTTTTTTTTATTTTTTTTGTGTAAATCCGAAAACAAAGAAATAACAGAAATAGGAAAAGTTTTTTTTTTAATTTTTTTATGGTTATCCTGCAAAACAAAGGTTATAGATAAAGAGAAACAAAAAAATTTTTTTATTTCTTTTATTTTTATTCCGCAAAACAAAGTTAGAACAAAATTTTTTTTATTTATCTACAAAATCGAGAAATGAATGGGGATTCGACGAACGATGAGGAATTCGAATCCGATTCTCCGACCACCGTGCGTGGTCGGAGTTGATAGATTATGAGAGATAGAAATCGAACGCGTGGGGATCGAGAAGGTGAGATGAAAAATCGAGTCGATGGCGGATCAAATCGAGATGAAATTTTTTTAGATCTAGAGCAATAAAAATGACGAAGAAAAATACGACAAAATGAAATACGATTAAACTAAGATAAAAAATGTGAAGAAAAATTTGGATCTCACCTTAGGAGCGGAAAATGGACCGTGATCGCCTCGACAAGGCCGACTCGCTGTCACCGGACGGCTCGGAGGCTAGGCAACTTCCTCGACGAAATTTCTCTCGGAGATCGGGCTCCTCTCTCTAAAGATTGATCAGGTTGGAATGAGGGAGATGGAGCCATATAAATAGAAAAGAGATGAATTTTGAATTTTGAAGAAGATAAGAGAGATTTTTGAATTTTTTGGTGGGAGAGATAACATGAGAGATAGAATAGAAAGATAAAATTATTTACAAAATTATCTAATTTTTTTTGAATTTTCGTCACTTTATTTATTGGAATTTGAAAATGTTATTTTTTTATTTTTTTATAATGGTTGGTTAAAAATTGCAACTATATACATATACTATGCACATATATGGTATTATATACAAGGGTAAATGATGAAATTAGCCTCTTTTTTTGTTTTAAGAATGTTATTTTTTTTGTTTTATTTTTGTTTTAAGTCCTTAGTAAAAATATTTACAAATATATATACAAATACATTATGCACAAAATACAAGGGAAAATTGCACAAACCACCCCAGAAAACCAACTTTTCAACCGTAACTCCAAAAATTATAAAATCACAGTCATTTTGAAGATAATTTAATTTAGATTTCAATGGAAGTGATATTTGTTCAATTTGAGATCATATGGAGCCGGAATTGATCTTTCAATTAGTGCTTAGTGGCTTTTTCCAAGTGTGGCTACTTTTATTCTGTACATGATTTAATTGTGCAATCAGTTTTATTAATTAGGACCCATTTTTATTTACAACTTTGATTTTGAATGTTATTTGATTTGGGGTCAATTAAGGTACAAATAAATTAGTGTTAGTTTTATACAGATATACACAAAATAAGTGAGAAACACACATTTTTTTAGATTTTCTGGTTGAGGACCCTATCTCCCCCTACTTTATTCCTGGTCGATCAGGTCAAGTCTTGACCTTCTCTCGGGTTCGGGTCAGCCTGTATACAGTCTTCCTTTTTTTATTTTTATTTCTTTATTTTTCCTTTCTTTATTTATTTATTTATTTTAGGTTAAAATTAGTAAGAAATGTACAATATTTACACACAAATGCAAGTTAGTAAGAATATGGAGTTAGCGTTATATGCAGGTGTTTTATAAGGGATTTTAAGCTAAAATAAATGAATAAAGATGACGAATCGCAGATTCATCAGTAGCCAACCTGAGCAGAGCCAGGGCAGCTTCTTTGCGGGTGACAGTTACAGTTTCTTCCCTGAGTATACGCCGGTTCCTCCTCCTCCTCCGCAGAGATCTTCTCCTACTCCATCGTTGTCGTCCCGAGGATCTCAGGCTAGTAGTTAGCAGCAGCCTCATCGTGCCACTCGTCATACCGGATCCAGTGCTGCTTATCCTCAACTCGGGATATTCATAGGCATCGATGAACACCCATACAGATAGTATGTGATGGCTTATAAGGTTAGGTACTCGTACATGACATGGGAGAACTACTGCGAGTTCATTGAATCTGCGATGCGTGATGAGAGACAACAAGGAAGGGGGGCCATTCAGATCTACCGCGGAACTTTTGGTTCTGAACCAAGCACATCACCATGTAATATATTTTAAATTTTTAATCTTTGATTGCATTGAACATTAATGTGTATGTTCTTATTTATTTTCACTTGTTGTAGCTTGTAAGACTATTACTCTATTATTATGTATCAACTATTAACAAGTAAGAATGATTTGTTCGATATGGTGTGTGATTGTGATAAGATGATAAGATGATTGATATATATATATATAATGTATGTTGTAAGCCTATAGGTGTACAACTATTGTTTGTTTCATTGTTTGAAGTCCATTTACAATATCTAACAATGTTACAATATGACTGATATGACCGATATGGCCGATATGACCGATATGTCTATATAATGGGTAACGATGACCAAAATGTGTGAAATAATTGTGTATTTCTATGTTATTTATTTTCTAATAACTTGGAATATCGAAATTTACAATAAAATTGGGAAAAATCGGATTTTTGAGTCGTTTCTGACTTTTCCACCGAAATCATCAAAATTTCCTGAAGGTTCGGCGAAATTTCTGTATTCTAGGTCACCGAAACAAGATCGAAATTGAGATTTCGAACCTTGAGCACAAGTCACTATGGGCAGTTGCAGAGTTATTATTGGATCTTGAGAGTATAGGAGAACAAAGGAAAGCAGAGTTGGCAGCTCTAGAGGAACTGAGAGATACAACCTTTTCGAGTAGCCTACTATACAAGGAAAAAGTGAAGCCATGACATGATTCTCATATTAAACATAAACAATTTGAGCCAGATCAGCGTGTATGGTTATTTAATTCTAGGCTGAAATTATTTCTAGGGAAATTACAGAGTAAGTGGAAAGGTCCTTATGTGGTCAGAAAGGTACATGGCAATGGCAGTATTGATATATTCGACTTGTCATCTTCCTCTACCTTTCGAGTCAACGGTCAACACCTGAAACTATATCTCGATCATGATACGCCAACCTTTGACGTTGCTCCTATTCATCTGGTATGAGATGTGCTCTTTGACTCACATCACCTGCATCTCATACATGGTTATCACTTCTATCTTCCACTGTATAGATCCATATGTCCATATCATTCATTATTTCATTCGTTATGTCTGCCACCCCATTGTCATCTTATGATTTTGCTATGCTTAGGATGCATCTTGTCCTATGTATAGGGGGGTGCACACACTGAGCTGTGATCTGTTTATTCTCTTTTCTTCTTTTCCTTTTCTATCTTCTTTATCTATTAGAAATGTGTCGCCCCTTTTTGTTAGTCTTCTATACTTAGGACGTACTTTGTCCTAATTATAGGGGGATGTGCACCCCGAGTTGATTCTATTATTTGATCCTCTCTACTGTCTCCTCTTCATGTCTATACTTAGGGATATCTTACTCTAAGTATAGGGGGAGACAGTCTGAGTACGATCTGTTCATTCTCACCATTAACCCTCCCTTCCTTGTGTACACTCTGCTATACTTAGGATTATTTGATCCTAAATATAGGGGGACAATCAACTTCTCATTTGTTCATTCATTCATCTCTTATTCATTTATTCTTTAGACTTTTCTATACTCAGTACGAGTTATGTCTTCTCTTTTCTCTCCGATCTATGAGGACAAAGCTCAAGCTAAGTATAGGGGGTTGTATATACTACATTTATACTTTAGCCATAACTCGTACTTTCGTATTTTTGTTATGACTAATTATACTTATAAAATTCATTAAAAACCTTAATAAAAAGATGTTACCATTCCTCAAATTCTTTTTGTACTTACTGATTAATAAACCAGGTGAAAATGTTTTTGCAAAATATTTGAAAAATAGTTTGAAAATCTTTGTGAAAATCTTTTGAAAATTATTTAGAAAATGTTTTGTTACATGTTTTCAACCTTTGTAAAAACATTTTGATTGAAAAATCATTTTCTTTATGTGAAATAAAATGATTGAAAAAATGATTTGCATATGGTTTGAAAAATGGTTGCAAAAATATTTGTAAAAAACTATATATACTGTTTGGAAAACCTTTGCAAAAATGATTTTCAAATGTGTGTACATGTTTGTAAAAATGTTTGTAAAAATTAGCTTGGACTATAGTTTTCTAAATTGTTTGAAAACCTGTTTCAAATAAGTTTGAGGAATACTTACATCTCTCCTAAAATTCTTTATGTATATATCTATAAAACTGAGCACTTACCCTGGTAAATTCTTAAAATCCACTTCATGTAAATATAAGACGCATCCCGTGTAAATATTGGTACCTAGTTTTTAGCCTTGTTTTCGAAAAAATCCCAAAAACATTTGCAAAATTAAAATCCAAAAACATTTGAAAAATCTTTTTGAAAAACCTAAAAAGGCATATGCATTAACTTTTCAAAAACCCAGAAAAAGTTCAAAATATTTGAAAATTGCATCACAAAAAAGATTTTCTGCATAGCATTTGCATAGCATGAGCATTTTTCAGATTGAGTTTGATGGTTGAACAAGTCTAAGTAAAATCCGAAGATTGGAGCATGGTTGGACCTTAAAATCTACCTAATAACAAGAACCTTATAGGAATTGAGATTGAGGTACTTCAGGTCTAGTTGACTTAATTCTTTGAGGATCACAAGACTTGATTCAATGGATTCTTGATTGCCCAAGTAGAGTATTTCAGAGCACACACATGACTCTTGTTGATAATGACCTAACTTGGATACCTGCACCTTTCAATTGGCTCAACTCAGTTGGAGTGGTGAGGGGGTTGGATTTGCCAGTATGAGACACACACAGGTGGAAACACTTGTCCTCCTCTAGGGAGGAAAGTGCACCTCAACACATCCGGTGATGATGAGTTTGAGGACAGGAGATTGTGGGTTGCAATAAAACTTCAAAAGAGGGATAGTCTACTAGTTCAAGAGGAAAAACTCCCTATGTAAATGATGTTGTATATAGTCTTTACAAAAAAAATAAATATATCAAAATCAAAAACTCCAAAAAAGTGGGTAGGCCAGTACAAAAATAAAAAATGCCTGCTGGAGTGTACATATGTGTATAGTCAAATAGGCAAGCTTGAGCTTCAAAGTTAAATCATGTGAGCCTGCAACTGGATGACTTGACTACATTGGTCTTGCATCCTAGGATAGGTAGCTACATTGGCTACCATCCATTCTTCTCTTCACCTCTCCTCTTGAGTTGGTTGCCACTTGAACTTAGAAGGGAATGCCTTGCTCCTCGAGGAATGAGTTGTTGGATTGGGGAATCATTGGGTTATCATAATGGAGAAGCCGGTCTCTTTGTCATTCTAGTTGGGGAGAGCCACTATCAGTTACACTGTACCAGTCAGATTCATAGTCGTAAGGGTTTGCGTATGAGTTGAAATATTTCTGACCTGGTTATTGAGGAGACTTGAGCAGAGTTTTAGGATTTTCGAAGTCTTTGGATTTCAAATCCAGTTCTCATTAAGGTTTCGCCCACACTAAAATTCCAAAGGTCGACTTAAGCTCCAAACTTTGATTTTGTGAAGACAAGTTTGATAATTAAATTCAATCCATCTTTCTTCTTTTTCTTTTCTTAGTTTTTCTTTTTCGCACTTATTGCATAAGTGTTTGCTAGGGACTAGCAAAGGCAAGTATAGGGGGGTGATGAACCTCCATTTCATCATCTTTATTCTATAATTTTGACCTCGAAATCCCTAGCAAATGCATGTAAATACTTTTAATTCACGCATTTTTGCATTCATGTGTGTGCATGTAAATATTGTACAAAATGCACTTTTCAAAGCCAAAATTATAGAATAAAGAAAAGAAAAAGAATAAAATATTTTGAATATTTTATGACCCGAAACCCCGAGATCTGGGCATATAGATGAATAGGTCGACAAGGAATAAAGTAGGGGGAGATAAGGGCCAAAATACAATAAAAATACCCCTTTATTTAATTCGTTCTTTATTCATTTTGGGACATATTTTTGGTTCCACTTTTTACACCTCAAATAAAGAAACTTTGTACATGAAACTTGCAGATAATTACATATAGAAACATACAAAATTTCTTTCATACACAAATAATGTACAGATAAAAAGTTATAATATGAATAAGTTTCCAGAATCCCAACTTCGCAGACCTCTATCTCTTAAATAAAATCTCAAAATGTATCAAAATCACCTTTAATTATATATAACTTTTAATAAGCTATTTAATGGAGGTGGTTTCATATTTTGCGGATCTACGGTTTGAAAGTTGAGTTTTGGACCCTTCTTGTATACTTATACCGATTAAAATATTCATTTTATTTATTATTCAATATTTTTATACTTTTATATTTTTATAATTTTTAAATATTATTTATAAAATATGTGTATATTAAAACATGAATAAAAATACAAGAAATTACATAAATAAAATACTTGTATATGATACATAGATGTATTACCTATACTTATACCTATACAAATACTATTATATTTATGTACTTGTATAAACTACATCAAAAAATGAAATATATATATATATATATATATAAGTTCAAAAAATAAGTTGTTAATTTATAAAATGATAAACAAAAACAATAAAATTAAATATAAAAAATAAAAATAAAATAATAAAATATATAGATAAATATACCTGTATATGAGCTATAAAAGGAAATTTGTAATTTTTAATCTCAAACAAATAAACAAAAATCATAATAAAATAATTTAGAAAATAATAAACATTTTTTATTTTGTAACCTAAAAATAATAAATTCATTTGCTATTTTAATATGAATTTTTAAATGATTTTCCAGGGTTTTTCCTGGTTGGTCCACGTGGACCAACCACGGTGGTCCAAGACTTGACCTCGGTCAACTCTATGACCCGTCCCCTGTTCCTTTTTCAGAATGTGTTTTGACCCAGTTTCTCGCTTTTTTCGAGAATAGCCCTTGCACTATTTCGCGATACACTCTTCATGATTTTTGCACCTCGTTCATCCCTCTTTTACGCCCTTTCGATTTTTTGGGGAATGGATCATCGATCCTCCTGATCTCCCTCGATTTCCTCAGCCCCTCGTTGATGAACGCAAAATCTGCCTCTTTAATAATGATGAATTGTAATATAGGAGGCAAATTTTGGTCGATCAAAATACGACAATCTTTTGAATGTATGGAGTATTTATGCTTGGCAAGACTACCAAGGTCAAACACAGGGACACAACTACCTAATCAATTTATCTAATTTTTATTAATGAAGCACATATGTGAGTTATTTCTCAATTTCAGGTCTTATGAAGATGCATGATGCTCTATGTAGATTACAATGCAATAGAATGGAGCATGTAACTTTTAGTTGATTTTTATGCAATTATAGGAGGATGCATGATAGAAATGCAAGAGAACTTATATGCAGGAAAAATATTACAAAAAATCCATAAAAATATCACTGAAAATAAGCAACATAACAGCGAATGAAATCAGGGTCATTTTAATCACAATATTAAGAACAATCATTAAATCAGAGCACGGACAAGGAGAGCAGGGTCATCATCTATCACAAAAATTTACTTCATTTTAAAATAGTGGTACATGAGAAAATTAAGCATGCTATGATGTAGAGTAAGAAACAAGGATTAAAACGACACTAAAATCATGCAATTCGGACCTACGATGCTCAAGTTATGAAGAAAATAATGCAGAGCATAATTGTAATAAAAGTGCAAGAAACAAAAAGGATAACTATTAATTTAGGTCCCTGGAGGGACCTGAATGCAAATACCAAAAACTGCCTTGGGTCCTCTGTAAATTTTCCATGCACACAAGGACCTTTTTGCAAATCTCCAAACCACGAGGGCATCCCTGTAATTTACCCAGGCATGCACGTGAGGCACGTGCCTGGGGACCATTATGCAATTATCAGTAATTCCGGGGTGTTTCGTGTAATTTTTCCAAACCCTCTCGTACGTCGCACGTGAGGGGCCTAAGCTCGGGAGGCAGCGGAGGCTTGGGACATGTGGCTTCACTTGATGGTTCGGCTGGAGGTTCGGTGGATCCGAATTTGTAGGTTCAGTTGGAGGCTTGGGTCCACCACGTGTCGTCATTTGAGCTGTCCGATCCAAATGATCGGACGACACCTGTGTCTTCGTGCTCCTCCACATCCCATCGGAGAAGGTGGGTCTCTGGCGAGGCATATAGCGCTTCACCGAGCCCTGGAGGATCACCTGATGGTCGATCAAGATGGCAGAGCTCCCGGCGAAGCTCATGGGGACCAGACGGAGATCCATCGATGTCTGAAGCTGCTCGATGGAGCATGGTCATCGGAGGATAATTTCAAGATCGGCGGAGAGACGTGAGCTCCTTCCATTGAAGACACCTGCAGAAGTTAATCATAGTTGAAGCTGTGCGAGTGAAGTGCGAGCGAAATGGGGTGAACGGAGGCCATGGGGGCGACGGGAGGTGGTTTCCGTGAGCCTCTTCTCTAGTGAAGTGGAGAAAGAGGGGAGTCGAAGTGGGGGAGGGTCTGGAGAAAGGAGGGTTGATCAGCGAGGATGACTGATGAGTGGTGAATGTCGGAGGATGGTCCGGTGAGATTGGTGGAGAGTAACGAGGTTGGGAAAAATCGAAGAAATAAAGGAGAAAATCACGTCAACGGAGAAAGGTGTTGGTGGAGGTGGTGACCTGGATCGAGCTCCGTTGGAGCTCAGGGGTCGTCGTCCGACGTGCCCGGTCGTGAAACAGAGATCAGCAGAGTGTGGTGGCGCCCGCAGCACGGTCATGGCGGCTGTGGGTCGACACCTGGACTTGGGTCGTCATCGCCTAGATGATCCGCCCCTCCATTGTCACCAGAGTGGTGGGGGAAGCTAGGCCTTTGCCTGTGGAATGGTGGATGGTGGTTGACGGTGGCGTAGGAGGTGTATTTATAGGAGGGGGCAGTATGGAGTTACGTGAGGACGAGGCGTTTTTGCATGGAGGTTTTGATGGCTGGGAGTGATGGCGAGGAACGAAGGGGGTTTACGCGAAGAAGGTGGAAGACTTAGCTACGTGGGGCGACTGTTAGGAGAGGGAGAGGTGACCGGGGTTTCTTCCCAAAATAGGAAGGGGACGGTGGGTTGGCGAGGTGTAACGTCTATGCTCGGAGGTAGGAGACGACTCGGTGGCCGCTGGATCGTGGGATCCAACGGCTGGGATGGGCGAGAGGGTAGAAGGCTGAGATCAGATCGTCAGATCTGATCCGACGGTAGGGATTGGGATACAATTGATGGTTATGATGAGGCCTATGGAGTTATCCTACGGTAGTGATCGATTGGGTGACGTGGAGCAATGGTAGGCGTAGGATGAGCAGTTGATTGGAGGGTTGTGGTTAAGGAGGATGCGGGTGGTGAGGATTAAATCTGGGTTTGGATCAGACGGTGTGCGATGGGGCGGAGATAGACGGTTGAGATGTAGGCAGGGACGAGTGGCTCTGACGGCCCAGAAGGCCACTGGGTGGCGGAAGGAGGAGCGGTCACGTGGAGGCTCCAGAGAGCGCCACGTGGCCCAATCAGAAAATTCGAAAATAAAACAAAGAAAATACAAAAGAAATAGTTAGAAGCAAAATTTAGGAAAAAGTCAAAACATGAAAGTTGCTCATCTCGACAAGATATACAATTTTCATGTTGGACAAAAAGCCAAAAGAGGTTATTTATACAAAAAGTCTTTGGGGGGTATTTTTAAAGGGCTAAAAAAATCGACTTTTAATTTTTGAGTTGTTTTTGTATTTTTTAGTCTTTTTAAGGGTTAGACAAATATAGACAATTACTCTAACTAATTTTTAGGGGGTTTTTGATGAGAAAATAATTACAAAGAAAATAAAGGGAATTCAAAACAATTCAATAAGGTTAATTATACACAATATAATACAGGGTAAAAATAAGGAATTAACCGTGATTTTTATTGGATTGATTGAGCCAGGGTTTTAATATGTTCATTTTAGCATGATGAATACGAGATTCATCATACCCTTATACTTAAACCATGCTCGTCCTCGAGCATATAAAGAATGGAGTCGGATTAATTCCTGATAGTACAAGTGAAGATTTCAAGGCTTGATCTTTCGAAGACCCTTAATTTTAGTGATCCTAAAATTCTGGGTTTATCCAAGCCTTAGTCAAAAGGAATCCAACTTATCTAGTTATCAGACTCTCTTTTTGTACATATAATATAAGGATATGAAATTAGGTGTACTGCATTTCATGAGAGTTGAGTTGAGGCATCACTCAAAGTTCTAGTCCCAAAGATTCTCCTCTAGACCTCATCCTCAATACTAGGGAATAAGTCTATTCTTGCTTTAGTCAACCGTCTCTTTAGTTTGTCAGAGTTGAAAGTGTAGAGGGACGGCCATATGATGGAGGGCATAGGGTTGTGTCTATTTTTATCTCCCTCACATTGGAACAAGGGGCCTCTCGGGTGTCTTTTTACTCAACACATGTAAATTTTTAGATTGTTGACCAATGTATCCGTTAAGAGATTTGGAGTCGTCTGCACTTGTTTTTCTGGGAGTACACCGGGGTGTGTCTCTTTTGAGTATCTAAGATTCCTTCGACACCCAGACTAGTAGCGTTTACGATGCAGAGCCCATTTTTGGTGTCAGCGCGACTCCTTGGTCCTAATTAGCGCTTGGTCCAAGTGGACACTTTGAAAATGTTTGGGAGCGCTCACCATTGGTGGAAGCTCATTTATAATTTGACTTGGATGATAGAGCTTTTCTTTGACATTTCATTGCTTTTGTTGGCTAGCTCCACTGCTTTTACCAAAAGTTGGCGCACACTGATCAACAATTTTCATTAAGTTTCATCACACCCTGGCACTTTAGGTAAATATCATAGAGATAGCATATGAATCTTGTTCACATACTGGCTAGGGTTTTGCTGACACTCAGGCTTTCTGAAGCCTTCATTAACTTTATCCATCCTCAAATATCATCAGATGGGTCAAAAATCAAATCTCTAGTCCTAGTTCCTCAAGTGATAACTCAACTAATCTCATCAATCATGCAGTTGTGGAAGTGATTGTGCTGATCATATTCTTTTAAAGGTAGAGATTAAGAGTTCAATATAGCGCTCAAATCTTCCAAACTAGGGAAGTGTGGATAATTAAGTTCAAAACCCTAGTGACTAAGGCATGCTAACTCATACTCACATGATCACAAAAATCCAGTATCCTCAAATTCCTCAAGCCTTGAGTGAATGTGTTTGTGTCAGGAATACACCAACTCCTTGTTAGTAATTTTTGTGTGATTGTTGGCTTTTGCAGATTTTTATGGATTTATTTTTTCACAATTTTTTTATTCTTTTGAGAGACAATGACTGGCCCGGGCTCAAATGAATAAAAGTGTCTACTCTCAGCCAGTATTGGTGTAAGTACGAGCTGCTTAGACGGACCCGTGTTACTTGAGGACGGAGCCTTCCGCAATGTCTTCTAAACCACCCACTCTGCTATGGGAGACCGAAGTTCCCCCATTGAAAGTGTCTACTAAGCCTAATAGTCAGAGTCTAATTCAAAGAAAGGTTTTCAATTTTTTATTTTTTTTTGAAAAGGGTTATTTACACAGATTAATCCCTCAATTAAGAAAACAACTTTACAAGTTTTTTACAAAACTCAGCTCACAGTTTTACCAAAACCAAGCCCGAAAATAAATTTTTTAAAAAGTTTTAAAAATACGAACTATGGTCAAAGTAATTATATATTTATATATGGTATACCCCCCTATACTTAAATTTTGCTATGTCCTCAAAGCACAAGTGTCATGAAGCCATGGCTCGATCAAATATAAGGTGATATAGCGGAACTGAGGAGGAGGGTCCCCCATACTTAAGTCAAAAATTGACCTGAGTACAAGAAGACAATGTGAGGGATATATGGATAGACAGGACCCCCTATACTTAGGCTACAATTAGCCTAAGTAATAGATCTGAGTGAGGGGGGTGAATGCCATGTATTTGGAGGAATAAGTACACTATGATACAGGGGCAGAGGGGGATGTTGTAATTTTACAAAATGCTAAGGGTAGAAGGGGGGTGGTTGGTGAAATATACAGAGAGAGAGAGAGAGATTGTGAAATATACAGAGGGAAGGGAGATGGTTGGGGTGAGTGTGTATGTGCATGCGTGTGTGTGTGTGGGGGGGGGGGGGTGGATCATCAAGTGATCTACCTCTTTTTTTTACAACATGCAAACCCTCTATTATGAGGACTGTTAAAATAAACATGCATGTGCAACACAATTTTTTTTACATTATGCAAATGCAGGTTGACTGCTAAAAGATCCTACAATTTCTTCACAAACTCTTCTACGGCCTCTTCAGCGGAAGCTCCCGACTCCACGTCTACATGAAAGATCAAGCGTCCTCGATTTTCATGGGCCCTGCCACAAAAGAGAAATTTAGAAAAATACAGAGGAAATTAATCAGCAAACATGATGCAAAAATGATGCATGAAATGAGGACCTGTAATTCTCGAAAAAAAATCGACAAAGAAAAATCAAAATTCAATGAATAAATTAAGTTAAGTTGTGTCCCCGACAAAGACGCCATTTGATGAACGCGAAATCTGCCTCTTATATAATAATGAATTGTAGCATAGGAGGTGAATTTCGATTGATCAAAATATCACAATCTTTTGAATGTTGTTGAGTATTTATACTTGGCAAGTCTAACAAGGTCGAACACAGGGACACATCTACCTAATCAATTTATCGAATTTTGATTAATGAAGCACTGATGAATCCCCATTCATCACTCTTTATTTCTTTATTTTAGCTAGAAACCTTGGTAAAAGACCATGTAAATGCTTGCAAATACAATAATTTGTCAAAATGCATGCATCATGTAAATAGCCATTATTAGCATGATTTTGCATAAAAATAAAGGAATAAAGAAATAAAGAAAAAGAGGGAAATATTTAGAATAAATATTGAGTGACCTGAACCCAAGGGAGGGCTCCACAAGGGCCTGACCGCAAAATAAAATGAGTAGAGAGAGATAGGGTAACTCAACATGGTGTAAATACCCCTCTTTGTGTAAATATTTTATTTTCTAAAAATAAAAATATTTATGTGTTCCCTTTATTTTGTAAATATTTATAAAAAATAAAAATGGGAAAAATAAAAGAAATATAAAAATAAATAAATTCTCTCTCAACAGTATACATATACCATGTATATAAAATAAAAGATATATTTATTTCACCTGTGTAAATAATTAATAAAAATGAAATAAAAATCTTTTTATATTCCATATTTTATGATGTAAATAAATAAAATATAAAATTGGAATATTTGTACATAAATAAAATATTAAAAATAAAATTAGAAAATACATTGGTATTTATACATGTACACAATAATAATATAATGTAAATACATAATTTATTTTTCAAAAACGTAAATAAAAATCACTAAAAAATACTTTGAAAATAAATAAACATTGTTTATCTTGTAAATATTTTTAAATAAGGTCATTTCCTATTTTATTTTGATTTTCTAAATCTTTTTCCAATGCTTTTTTCCCATTGGTCCATGGGGATTGTTGAACCCCGGTCAACTCTCCCCCCAGGACCACATGCCTCGCGGATCTACGCCCCGACCCGACTTCGCTCGTTTATCCTGAACTGATCCGATCACCTTTCACCTAAACCCCGGGCTCCATTTGCCGATCTCACATCCGAGATTCACGCCCGCCATTTGTTTTAAGGATCCAAGCATCGGATTACGCGCCCGACCTCCTTCTTTCTCAGACCCCTACACTATATAGTCTCACCTCCTCCCGCCATTTCATGCATCTTCGACCACCATCTTTGATCCCTGTGACCTCCATCGTCTTCCTCGAGTGACAGCGAGTGCGTAGGGTGTTTGAGAGAGCGATTGAAGGTGTGTACCCCAGGTCCGGCGACCCTTATTGTCGAGCTCCGCCACTGGCGTAGCCCGGGCCTCTGGAGGCGACGCTCCATCGAGGCGAAGACCATCGGAGATCCAGCATATCCTCCACAGTCGAGTCCGACCATAAGGTAGCTTATTTACCCTCTAGTCAATAGTTTTGATTCGATTTTCACATCCTAGCTCCGCCAGCTCCGCCCCAGTGGCCGGAGCCCCGACACTTCACCTTATCCGTATCGATCAACTCCTCGACCCATCGCCACCTTCCTTCCACGATCTGATCACCTCTGCCGTCCCTTTAGACAGATGGATACCATGTCTTAAGCGGAGGAATCCTTTCTTGGAACTATCCATACATAATCGTTCAAGAATCTTCTTAATGTACCCATATTTTGATAATCCTAATATCCTCTTTTGTCGGTTTCTGAACAACTTTAGGCCTAAGATGTAAGAGGCTTCTCCAAGATCTTTCATCTCGAAGGTATGGGATAGCCAAATTTTCACACTGGTCATCATCCCTGTATCATTCCCAGTGATAAGGATGTCATCTACGTAGAGCACGATGAACATAAATGGTGCTCCCACTAAGCTTCTTATATACACAAGGTTCATAAGGATTCTGCACAAAATCATAACTCTTTATGGTTTCGTCAAATCTGATATTCCAGCTACGAGAAGCTTGTTTGAGCTCATAGATGGATTTATTTACCTTGCATACTTTGCCATCCTCAACTATGAAGCACTGCGACTGCTCCATATAGATATCCTCATCGAGGTATCCATTGAGGAAAGTTGTCTTGACGTCCATCTGCCAGATGTTGTAGTCAAGAGATACGGCTATATCTAGCAGTGTCCTGATAAACTTAAGCATAGCCACATGAGAGAACGCCTCACCGTAGTCGATGCATTCTCTCTGTGTGTAGCCCTTGGCTACGAGCCATGCTTTGAAAGTCTCTATTTTCCCATTAGGTCCCCTTTTTCTCTTGAAGATCCATTTACACCCAATGGGTTTTACTCCATTAGGTGGATCCTTTAGGGTCCATACACCATACTTATGCATGGAGTCAATTTTCTGACTTCATTACTAGCATCCATCTATCCATGTCATGATCCACAAGTGCACATCAAATGAAGCAGTATCATTGTCAGTCTCACCTGACACATGGAATCCATACCTTTCAGGTGGTGCAACCACCCTCGAAGTCCTTAGAAGAGGTATGGGTGTTTTATCTTTATTTATCTCTTCAGTTTCTGGTTCAGGAAGATCTATATCCTCAGGGGATTCAGCGAGTTCCTCTACTTCATTTTTTCTTGTCCTTTAAGGAAATCATCCTACAGAAATTTCACATCTCTAGAGACAAAAACCTTTTGGGTCTCAGGGTCATAAAGTTGATATCCAATACCATATTTAACATATCCAATGAAGTAACACTCACAAGTGTGAGATTCTAGCTTACTTGCATCCACGTTCTTCGCATGGACCAAGCAACCACAAACCCTCAAGTGTTTAACACTAGGTTTGTTTTCATACCAGAGCTCGTGAGGAGTCTTGGGTACATATTTGCTAGGAATCTTATTCAGGATATATATATATATGTATATATATATATTGCAGTCTCTACTGCATATCCCCAAAAACTAAGAGGTAAATGTGCATTGCTCATCATTGAACGGACCTTGTCCAAGATGGTCCTGTTGCGTCTTTCAACAACACCATTAAGTTGGGGAGTTCCAGGGGGAGTGATATTGGAGACAATTCCATTCTCTTTAAGATATTCTTTGAATTCATCTGATAGGTACTCGCCACCTCGGTCAGATCGAATCCGTTTAATCTTCATATCGATTTGGTTCTCAACCAAAGCCTTAAACTCTTTGAACTTTCAAAGGTTTCAGATTTATGACGTAGTAGGAAGATAAACTCGTATCACGAATGGTCATCAATAAACGTCAAATTATATCGATATCCATTTCGAGTCGCGGCACTGAAGGGACCACATATATCGGTATGTATTAGGTCAAGAATACCTTCGCATCTCGTAACCTTGTTACGGAAAGACATTCTGGTCATTTTACCTCGAATGCAATGTTCACAGGTAGGTAAAGATTGAACCTATAGAAAATCTAAAGGTCCATCCTTTATCAATCTATTGATCCTATCAACAGATAAATGACCAAGACTTTGATGCCAAATCATATTCGAATGATTTCCATTCTCCCTGGATCTTTTAGGGTTTTTTTATTAGTGGTAGTGACATTCATGACACATTCATCAATGCACAATTCATAGAGTCCACCAGAAGTTATAACACCATCAGCAATAAATTTATCATATTGATTAATGAATAACTTATTACAAAGAAGGAAGGAATATCCATATCTAACAAGTTTAGATACATATATCAAGTTCCTCCTGACTTCAGGTGCATAAAGACACTCTTTAAGTACTAAGACTCGACCACTAGATAACGATAGTCAGCAGGTCCCGATGGCGATTGTTGCAACGCTTGCATCAGATACCATCTGGATGACTATCTGCCCTTGCTCCAGATTCCTAGTTTCCTGAAACAAATGCTACGAATTGCATACATGAACAGAAGCACCAGAATCTACAACCCAACTTCCTTCTCGTCCAACAAGAAAAATAGTTTCAATGATGAAAGTAGATTTCATACCTGCTGGAGCTTTACCTTTGTCAACCGACTTCAAGTATTCTAGGCAGTTACGCCGCTAGTGCCCCAGCTGCTTGCAGTGGGGACAGACATCGGTCTTCTTCGATGTCAGTGTGGAAGCACTAGAAGATGAACCCACTCCTTGATTCTTCTTCTTTCTCTTCTGGGGTGGGCCCTTCCGAGAACCTTGCTTCCGACCACGCTTTCCTCTTACTTGTGCAACCATTGCACTGACAGAGGAGTCGTCCTTCTTCATTACGTCTTCTACAGACTTTAATGCAGCTAATGACCCAACGTTAGTGAAATCACTTTTTCTCATGTGATATGACACGACAAAGTTGTTTAAAGACTTAAGGAGCAATAGGAGAATGAAATCAGCCTGCATTTCAGAATCCATGTAGGCTCCTGGGGTTTCCAATTTAGAGAAATACCCAAACACTTTGAGTACATGTTCTTTGACAGAGGTCCCTTCCTGCATCTTGCAGCGAATAAGATCTTTCGTCACATTATAGCATTGTGTACGGTTTATGTCACCGAACATTTCCTTCAGATTCAGCATGATTTCTTGGTAATGGTTCATTTCCACATGCTACCCTTGAAGCACATTGGACAATGAGATAAGGATATAACATCTTTCCAAGTTATGATCTTCATCATATTTCTCATTAAAAGATTTATCTTCCGGAGTCTTAGGGTTTGCTATCCTGTCCTTGGATAGCACATATGAGATGCGCTCCGTAGAAAAGACAAGATCCAAAATTCGGATCCAATCCGAATAATTTGGTCTAGTCACCAAAATCAAAGTAATCAGAATAAAATCTGAATAGCGGTCTCGCTATTAATTTAACCTGGTATAGCGACCAGGGTCGGACAAAAGGAGCACGGATTGGGTCAAAAAGAGATGACGAAGTAGTCAAAAATGAATAAAATATTTTTGGTGGATTTTATATATTTTTAAATTTTTTGTATTTTTAATTATGAAGAAAATGAGGAAAAAGGCTAAAAAGAACTCAAACAACAATTTATTCAACACACAAAGACAAGCCAAAAAATTTAAATAAAATTATTTTTGTATTTTATATATTTTTAAGTGTTTTTGGTAATTTTCTCAAAATTTTCTGATTTTTAATTGATTTTCTAAAAATATGGAAAGGCAAAAACAAGGAACTAATGTGCAGCTAGATTTGAACGACTATTTAAAAAGAGGTAAATAGCTATAAAAATCTGGAGATAATTTTATATGAAACTAGAAATGAAAACTAAGCTACAAGAACAAAAATTTCATTTTTTTTAAATTTTATAGAATTTTTAATAATTTTTATAAGATTTTTAAGGTTTTATAATTTTTAGGTGTTTAATAAATTCAAATGAATTGAAAATTGGGCTGAAGCTAGGAAACACACAAAGAAACATTAAATATTTTTTTTAGAATTTTTTAGGGACTTTTAATATTTTTAGTTGATTTTAGTGGCTTTTAAATTTTTAAAAGTAGTAAACAATAAGAAAAATGTCCCAAAAAATTAGTGAAATTTTTACACAGTGGCAGGAGCCATGTTTTCAAATTTCACCAAATTTGGAGTTGATTTGGTATTTTATTCAAACAATAAAAAGGGCACAGCACACAAGGACCAAAGTGCAAGAAAAACCAAGTTCCAGGGCCAAACGATAACATGTATTAAAAATCTGGGCCAAAGTTGCAAAAAGTCCAGAAACGCACGAGACACCCACGCGATTCACATTCACAGGGACTAAATTGTCATTCCTATTTAAAAATATATAAATAATAACAGCTCAAAACTAGAGGACAAAATATGCAAATATTCCTCAAATCACATGTCGATGCACGTGCACCACATACACAGGGACTAAAATGCAAATAAAACAAGCACAGGGTCCTACATGCACTTTACCCAAATTAAAAACAACTAGATAAAATATTTACAGGATTACACTATAAATGCAAAAAGAAGAGGAGCCTAAGTGATATTACACCTTTATTAAGATCCGACAGCGGGTAGACGCTCCATCTATGATCGGACGATCGAGATGCGTGGATACCTCTTTGGTGATCTGCAGCTCGGATCGAATCCTCAGATGGATCTAACGGTCAGACATCCCTCGCAAACGAACAGTGGAGATCTGAACTGGATTGAGGGTCTGATCGAAGAGCGAAAGGAAACTCCTGGAAGAACAACTCCTCGGCGAGGTTCGCTGGGCTACTGTACACGCTATGGTCTTCCTCTGGTGCTGCTGAGATGGGCAAATCATCTCTCGTGTTTTTTCGCAGCTACTACGGTACTCCAATGGGACTGGGAGGACCTAAAAGGTCCCCGGCGACGACGAGCACCTGGGGCTCCTCTACCTGAACAGTCGAGCCTCCAGATGAGCCTCTTAAGCTTCGATACCTGCAAAGGGAGCAAGAGGGGTCGAGGGAAAACTGCCTCGACCCATTAGCTAGCGAAGGGAGTGTGTGGGTGAGGCGGAGCGTGGGTCTCCGGCGAGGCGATGGCGGAGGAGACCTAAGTCCTGGTTCCGGGGCGAACCAGGACTATCGGAGATGTGTAGAATGTGTAGAGAGATTCGCGAAAGTGATAGGATTGTTGGATGGGTAAATGAGTAGTCGGATGATCGGGAATTGACCGACGAAGGCCAGCGATGCTAGACCTAAATTTCGGAATTAAAGCGAAGATAGAAGCTAAAAGGGCTACCTGGTGGTCGAGGTCGTCTGTAGCGGGGGTTGGCTTCCTCCTGGGATCTTTGCCTCAATGGAGCGTCGCCTCCAAAGGCTCAAGCTCGCTAATGGCAGAGCACGGTGGTGATGTGCACCTGCAACACCCACTGGGCTCGCTGTCACTCAAGGCTAGAAGGGGGAGGTCTTGGGAGTCGAAGACGGAGGCCGAAGGTGGATGAAATGGTGGAAGGAGGCGAAGCTATATACTGGTAGGGGTCCGGGAAAATGGGAGTCGGGTAAGCAAATCGATGCACGGATCCCTAGGAAGGAGGTCGAGCGTGGATCATGGATGTACCGTGGATAATCGGGGCCCGAGTTTTAAGGAAATGGGTGGCAGATCGAGGCACGAAAAATCGGGTTGGCGCCAAGATCCGCAGGGCTTGTGGTTCTGGGGGGGGGGGAGTTGACCGGGGGTCAACATCCCTTGTGGACCAATCAGAAGCCAACAATTATTAAATATTTGTAAATTAAATAAAAAATAGTAAATAATTTTATTTCAAAATATTTTAAACATAAAAAATATTTATTATTTTTCAAAATATATTTTTTGATTTTTATTTATTTTTTTGAAAAATAAATTAATGTATATACATAGTATTATATTATATACAAGTTTTTGTATCTATGTATTTTTTATTTTTATTTTTAATTGCTTATTTTTGTACAATTATCCCTATTTTATATTTTATTTATTTACAGCATAAAATATGGGATTCAAAATAATTTTTATTTCATTTTCTTATGTATTTACAAGGGTAAATAAATATGTATTGGTGCATATATATATGGTATATAGAAGGGGAAGAGAGAGAATTTATTTTTGTTTATTTTTATTTTTCTTATTTTTATTTTATTTTTATAAATATATAAACATTATGAGGAATACGTAATTATTTTTATTTTCTGAAAATATAATATATACATAAAGGGGAAATATATGTATGATGGAGAAGGGCCCGATCTCTCTCTACTTGTTTTATTTTGCGGTCAGGCAATGATTGGCCCTCCCTTGGGTTCGGGTCACTCAATATTTATTCCAAATATTTCCCTCTTTTTCTTTATTCTATTATTCCTTTATTTTTGTGCAAAAACATGCTAATTATAGTTATTTACATGAAGCATGCATTTTGATAATTTATTGTATTTACAAGTAATTACATGGTATTTTGCCAAGATTTCTAGCTAAAATAAAGGAATAAAGAGTGATGAATGGGGATTCATCACCAATCGCAGTAGGGTGGGAGACCCTTTCAGCCCTCGTTTCAGTACCAGCCTCCGTCTCAGGGAAACACCTGGAGGAAGAATTATAAGAACGGTCCACAGCAGTCCAGATATCGGGGTCAAGGATATCATCAACAACCGGTTGCTCCGTATCACCAGCAGAACTCTCAGTATTCCTCCAACCCTCCTCCTCACCAATTCTTACAAGGTTACCAATCACTGTCTTACCCGTCGTACTAGCATCCTAGACCGCAGCAGGGTGATTCCTTCGAGATTGTGTTGGTCAATCCGGCCCTTGCTTGCCTCGAACAGTTGATGAAGAACATGGTTGAGATGAACCAGAAGATCAACAACTTGATGGCTGCGAAGACAACCATCCCTACTTAAGTCAAAGCTAACCCGAACAATTTCCGACGCAAGGAGTGGGTAGCCGGTAGTGTCCAACTAGATTCAGGTGAATTTAATTGCTTTTTATCTAATGTTGTTACTCTCGGAAGCAGTAGGACACTCAATCCATCGGCGACGGTGAAGGGAAAGCATCTTGCAACTGATGGGGAATCGACAGTCCAGCCAACGCAAGGGCCAAGAAGTATTCTAGAAGCAACATCACCAAGAAAAACCCGAAAAATTAAAGAAAACAAAAAAAATACAAAAAGAAAGCCACAAATTTGGTGGAGAAATGCTAGCATTGGAGACGTCTGCATCTTCCCCAGCATCAGTTCCTGATAGGAGAATCCTGCACTTACACCGAGTCCAATGCCAACACCAGAAGCCGAGCTTGCAGTTTTTGATCCACACACTGTATATTATTCTATTCCTTTTTGCCATCTACCTGTAAACAACGATCTGGATACTGTTTTGAATGACATTGGTGGAGACTTTGTAAATATTAGTTTTCCAAAAGCAATGAAAAAACCTAAAAAATTGAAAAATTTGAAAAATGCTTTGTCTGATTCTGCCATCATTGAAATTATTCAGAATTTCGTGTGAAACATGACATTGATGAAAGCTCTTGAATACATACCAGCTGTAAAGAAAGGGTTGAAAGATGCATGCGCCACTAAGCGTAGGCCTCACCCTCATAATTCCACGAATAAAGGTGGCAAGTCTGAAAAGCATATCCTCACAATGGCCACAGTTAATGCCATCAGCAACCTCCCGGATAAGAAGCCAGACATGGGAGCACCTCTTTTGCATTGTCAGATGTTCAAACAGGAATTTGAACAAACATTGCTCGATAGCGGATCATCTGTCAACCTAATGCCAGCCTCACTGCTTACAGAATTCAGGTTAGGACCGCTCAAACCTACAAAGATGATTCTGCAATTTGCAGACAAATCAGTTAAGCGTTCTAGGGGTCTGTTGGAGGACATAATAGTCATGGTTCAGGGGAAGCAGTTCCCGGCCGATTTTGTGGTACTGCATATGGACGTACCCTCTCCATTACTCCTAACCCCAATCATACTTGGATGACCATTCCTGCAAACGTCAAACGTAGTGGGGAAATTACTTTTGGCACTAGCAGCGAAACAATCAAAGTAGAGACCATGTCCGACGCAGCATCGCTAGAAAGAACATCTACAACATGTGCAAGGGTGATTGAATATTCCGAAGAGTGCGACTTTCTGGTAGAAATTAAAGACACCGACCTATTCTTGGATGGCAATGAGATCCATGAACTCCTTTGCCCCAAGGAGGGATTGTAGTCTGCAGTCAAATTTTCCCTTATCAATTAGGATGAGGTACTTGCTGATACACTCGATGAAACTTCTGCGGAGGTGATGTGCCTTCAAGATCAAGAGCAAATTATTGAAGAATCTTGTGATGAAGAGGAAATCATTGAAACATTTCGTCACGAGCTGAATGAAGAGGCAGAATAGAGTATGGTGGACACCGAACAGAAGAAAGAATCCCTACCTGAATTAATAGCTGAAGTCACTTCTGAAGCAGCTCAGACCCTGCCAGAGTTGAAACCCTTGCCCTCCAATATGAAATATGCCTTTCTTACGGGAGAAACTAACATGTACCCGGTCATTATCAATGCGTATCTGACCGAAGACCAAGTATCTCATCTGATGGAGGTTCTTAAACGCAACCACAAGGTGATAGGCTGGTGAACTTCAGATCTCCATTGGATCAATCCATCACTATGCTCGCATCGCATTTTCCTGGAGGAAGATTGCAAGCCCTCTCGAGAACTCCAGAGAAGATTAAATCCTAATCTGCGGAAGGTTGTTATGAAAGAAATCCAGAAATGGTGTGATGCAGGATTTATTTATCCCATCTCCGACAGCAAATGGATGAGCCCTCTGCATGTTGTGCCACCAAGAAGGACCACTTTCCTTTACCCTTCATCGACCAGATCTTGGAGAGATTGGCCGTGAAGAAATACTTCTGCTTCTTGGATGGATACTCTGGGTATAACCAAGTTGCTATCGCTCCTGAAGACCGAGAGAAGACCACGTTCACCTGTCCTTATGGCACATATGCCTTCAGACAGATGCCATTCGGGCTCTGCAATGCCCCAACCACATTTTGAAGGTGTATGCTAGCAGTTTTTGTCGATATGGTGGGCAACTTTCTTGAGGTATTTATGGATGATTTTTTGGTCTACAGGGATTCATTCAATCAATGTCTGGATTATTTAGACCGAGTCTTACAGAAGTCCTGCGAAGTGAATCTTGTTCTCTCGTGGGATAAGAGCAACTTCATGGTGACCGAAGGAATCGTGCTGGGTCACGTTGTTTCTAAATGTGGCATGGAGGATGACCCAACTAAGGTCGACGTAATGTCTAAACTAGAGTTACCTACAACAATCAAACAAGTCAGGTCATTCTTGGGCCATGTCAGTTTTTACCAACGGTTCGTCAAAGATTTCAGCAAATTGGCCAGACTGTTTACTGAGTTGCTCGGCAAGGAGAATGAATTCATTGTAGATGATCGTGTGCTCCTTGCTGTTAATCAGCTGAAAGACTTACTACGCATGCCCCTGTCTTGCAGCCACCAATCTGGACTCAGCCTTTTGAGATAATGACCAATGCGTCAGATTATGCCATAGGTGTTGTACTTGGACAGAGGAAAGACAATGTGCTATTTGCAATTCATTACGCTAGTCCAACACTCAATGAAGCTCACTGAAACTACACTGTCACCGAAAAAGAGGTGTTAGCAGTACTCTTTGCCTTGGAGAAGTTCAGATCCTATCTTCTCAGATCCAAAGTGATCATCTACACTGACCGTTTGGCCATCTGGTATCTACAACAGAAGAAAGAAGCCAAACCACGCCTTATTCGATGGATCCTTCTCCTCCAGGAATTCGACCTTGAAATTAGAGATAAACTTGGGGTAATGAATGTAGTGGCCGAACACTTATCAAGGCTTCCTGAACCAGAGTCTCCTGAGTTGAGCCTGCAACCTATCACAGAGACCTTTCCAGATGAGGCAATTCTGTCAGTCACCTCGTTTCCATGGTACGCGGACATAGTAAACTATCTCGTGACCAAGAAAGGCCCACAAGATTGGCCAAAGTTGAAAATAGGTAGATTCTTGTCTAAAGTCCATTTCTACCAGTGGGAGGATCCATACTTATTTTCGTGAGGGGGAAGATTGTATGTGGAGAAGGTGTATTCCTTAGGAGGAAGTTCCAAGTTTCCTCCCCTTATGCCATGACCAAGATTCTGGAGTCATCATTCAGGAAGATGAATGACAACAAAAGTTCTTCAGAGTTGCCTCTAGTGACCGACACTATTCAAAGATGGAGATGATTATGTCAAATGCTGCATTGATTGTCAGAAGATGGGCATAACCATAGGAATGAGAGACACGATGCCTCTGAAATTCATTCAGATATCAGATGTCTTTGACGCATGGGGCATCGATATTATGGGCCCATTTCCCAACAGCCAGGGCTATGAATATAATCTACTCGCTGTTGACTATCTAAGTCGTTGGGTAGAGGCTATCCTCGCCCAAACCGTCGATAGTAGGACCGTTTGTCGATTCTTGAGAGATCACATCATAGCACAGTTTGGGATTCCTAAGATTCTAATATCTAAAGGGGTAGTCATTTCATAAACAGAGAAGTGAAGAAGCTGACTCAGGAATTCTGCATTGAACATCTTGTCTCCTCACCTAACCACCTGCAGTCCAATGGCTCGGCTGAATGTACAAACAACGAGATCAAGACAATTCTACATAAGCTTGTGTGTTCAGATCGCAAGAACTGGTATCAACTGCTTGATTCAGTTCTTTGGGCTTATGGAACATCATACGAGTCACCCTTGGGAATGTCTCCCTACCGCCTTGTGTATGGCAAGCCATGTCATCTGCCCGTTGAATTAATATACAAATCTTTATGGGCCATCAACATCTGTAATTTGTATTCTGAGAAAGCAGGGAAGAACTGAAAATTGGATCTGAACAGATTATTGGAATTCTGAGATTATGCATACGACAATAGCCTAATGTACAAGGAGAAGGTCAAAACATGGCACTACAAACATATCCGTCGCAAGTCCTTCGATCCGGGTCAGAAGTTGTGGTTGTTTGATGCGAAACTAAAGATCTTTCCAGGTAAATTGAAGAGAGAATGGACTGGGTCATTTCTAGTTAAGCATGTATGTGACAATGGAAGTGTATTGATATCTAATATGTCAGCTGACACACATCCATTTGTAGTCAATGGACAGCTTCTAAAGCCTTACCTTGAACATGATACATTCTTGTCTGTTATTGACTCTATTCAAGTAATCTATTGGGATGAGCCTGATATTTCCAAAGTAGCAGAGGAAGACAAAGCAGAGCAAAACATTTTTGAATGACTTTTCTTCTTTTCTTCTTTTCCTCCTCTTCGATCTTATTCCACCGACATGATGTCATCCCCTTCATCATTGCTACACTTAGGATGCACTTTATCCTAAGTGTAGGGGGGATGTACATCCTGAGTTGTCCATATTCCATCTCTGATCTCTTTTCTTCTTTTCTTCTTTTCCTTTTCTATATTCTTCATCTATCAGAAAAGTGTCGCCCCTTTTTGTTAGTTTTCTATACTTAGGACGAACTTTGTCCTAAGTATAGGGGGGTGTGCACCTAGAGTATTTCTATTCTTTGATCCCCTCCACTGCCTCCTCTTCTTGTCTATACTTAGGGATATATTACCCTAAGTATAGGGGGAGACAGACATAGTACGATCTGTTCATTCCCACCCTTTACCCTCCCAGCGTTGTGTACAATCTACTACACTTAGAATTATTTGATCCTAAGTATAGGGGGACGGTCAACTTCTTCATTCCTTCATTCATTATTCTTTAAATTTTCATATACTCAATACAAGTTATGTCTTCTCTTTTCTCTTTGATCTATGATGACATAGCTCATGCTAAGTATAGGGGGGTCGTATATATTCCGTATATACTTTAGCGATAACTCGTACTTTCATATTTTTCTAAATAATTATGGCTAATGATACTTATAAAATTCATTACAAACCTTAATAAAAATACGTTGATTATTCCTCAAATTCTTTTTATAGTTACTGATTAATAAAACAGATGCAAACATTTTTTTGCAAAATGTTTGAAAACTAGTTTGAAAATGCTTGTGAAAATATTTCGAAAACTATTTGGAAAACGTTTTGTTACGTCTTTTCAACCTTTGTAAAAATATTTTGATTGTAAAATTATTTTATTTGTGTGAGAGAAAATGTTTGAAAAATGATTTGCAAATGGTTTGAAAAAATGGTTGCAAATATATTTGAAAAATCTATATACTGTTATGAAAACCATTGCAAAAGTGATTTCCACATATGTGTACATGTTTGTAAAAATGTTTGCAAAAAGTATTTTGGACTATAGTTTAAAATTGTTTGAAAAATCTTTGTCAAATAAGTTTGAGGAATACATACATCTCACCTAAAATTCTTTATATATACCTATAAAATTGATCACTTACACTTGTAAATCCTTAAAATGTAATTCTTCTATATAAAAGATGCATCCCCTTGTAGATATTTATACCTAATTTTTTTACCAAAATATTTTGTTTTCCAAAATCCTAAAAAAAATTACAAAATTAAAATACCAAAAGCATTTCAAAAATCTTCTTGAAAAAAATACAAAAAAATGCGTATGCATTATCATTTCAAAAACCCATAAAAAGTTCAAAATCTTTGAATATTGCATGACAAAAATATTTTCTGCATAGCATTTGCATATCATGATCATTTTTCGGATCGAGTTTGGTAGTTGAGCGAGTCTTAAGTAAAATCTGAAGATTGGAGCTTGGTTGGACATTAAATCTACCTAATTAACAAGAATCTTATAGGAACTAGAATTGAGGTAATTCAGGTCTACTGGACTTAATTCTTTGAGGATCCTGAGACTTGGTTCAATGGATTCTTGACTGCCTAAGTAGAGTATTTCGGAGCACACGCACGACTCTTATCGATAATGAACTAACTTGGACTCCTGCACCTTTCAGTTGGCTCAACTCAGTTGGAGTGGTTAGGGGGTTGGATTTGACGGTTTGAGACGCACACAGGTGGAAACACTTGTTCTCCTCTAGGGAGGGAAGTGCACCCCAACCCATCCGATGATGATGAGTTTTGAGGACAGGAGATTGTGGGTTGCAATAAAACTTCAAAAGAGGGATAGTCTACTAGCTCAAGAGGAGAAGCTCCCTATGTAAATGCTCTATATTTAGTATTCAAAAAATGCAAAAATAAAAAACTCCTAAAAAGTGGATTGGCATGTTCAAAAATAAAAATGCCTACCGGAGTGTACATATGTGTATAGTCAAATAAGCAAGCTCGAGCTTCAAAGTCAAATCATGTGAGCCTGCAGCTGGATGACTTGACTACACTGGTCTTGCATCCTAGGATAGGTACCAACATTGGCTACTGTCCATTCTTCTCTTCACCTCCTCCTCTTGAGCTGGTTGCCACTTGAACTTAGAAGGGAATACCCCGCTCCAAGAGGAATGAGTTGTTGGATTGGGTCATCATTGGGTTGTCATATTGGAGAAGTCAGTCTCTTTGTCATTTCAGTTGGGGAGAGCCACCATCACTTCCACTGTACGAGTCCGATTCATAGTCGTAAGGGTTTGCGTATGAGTTGAAGTATTCTGACCTGGATATTAAGGAGACTTGAGCGGAGTGTTGGGATTCTCGAAGGCTGTTGGATTTTTCGATTCTCATTAAGGTTCCGCCCGCACTAAAATTCCAAAGGTCCTACTTAAGCTCCAAACTTTGATTTTGTGAAGACAAGTTTGATAATTAAATTTAATCAAATTTTCTTCTTTTCCTTTTCTTCGTTTTTCTTTTATGCACTTATTGCATAAATGTTTGCTAGGGGCTAGCAAAGGCAAGTATAGGGGGATGATGAATCTACATTTCATCATCGTTATTATATCATTTTGGCCTTAAAAACCCTAGTAAATGCGTGTAGATAGGCTTAATTTAGGCATTCTAGCATTCATGCATCATTGTGTAAATAGTATATAAAATGCGGTTTCTAAAGCCAAAATTATAGAATAAAGAAAAGAAAATAAAAAGAATAAAATATTATAAATATTTTATGACCTAAAACCCCGAGACCTAGGCATTTAGATGAATAGGTCAACAAGGAATAAAACAGGGGGAGATAAGGGCCAAAATACAATAAAGTCCCCTTTTATTTAATTCATTCTTTATTCATTGTGAGATCTATTTTTGGTTCCACTTTGTATACGTCAAATAAAGAAACTTTGAAAGTTGTAGATAATTAAATAAAAAAATACAAATTTGATTTCATAAAAAAATAATGCACAGATAAAAAGTTATGATCTGAATAAAATTCCAGAATCCCAACTTCCCAAACATATATCTCTCAAATAAGAACTTGAAATATAGAAAAATCACCTTTAATAGTATATAATTTTTCATAGCCTATTTAGTGAAGGTGGTTTCATATTTTTCGGAGTTACGGTTTGAAAGTTGAGATTTGGACCCTTCTTGTACACTTGCACCAATTAGAATATTCATTTTATTTATTAATTTTTATTTTTATACTTTAACATTTTTATATTTTTTAAATATTATTTATAATATATGTGTACATTAAAAGCAGAATAAAAACCTAAAAAAATACAAAAATAAAATTCTTATATACAATACATTGTTATAACACCTGTAAAGATACTTATAGAATTAATACTCATATTTTATTAAGTGTACAAAATACATCAGATATATAAAATAAAAATATTTTAGAGTATAAAAATAATTTATAAATATACAAAATAATAAACAAAATAAATAAAATTGACTATACAAAATAAAATAAAATAATAAAATATATAAATGAATATACCAGTATATAAGCTATAAAAGGTAAATTGTAATTTTATACTTCTAAAAAATAAATAAAAATCATAATAAAAAACTTTACAAATTAATAAACATTTTTTATTCAATAACAAAAAATTAATAAATTCGTTTTCTATTTTTAATTGAATTTACAATTATTTTTCCAGAGGTTTTTCCTGGTTGGTCCACGTGGACCAACCAGGAGGCTCGGACAGTTGACCTCCGGTCAACTGTCTAACCCCCCTCTATTGCCTTGTCAGACCTTGTTTGTTCTCCGATTCACAGATTTTTCGAGGCTTGCGCTTTCACCAAATGACTCTGCTCCCTTCTTGACTTTTAGTCCCCAATAATCGAGGATTCACGCCTGCATTTCTCCTTGGGGAGTTGATCACTGCGTCGCCTTTGCCACCTCGTTCTTTTCGTCGCCCGTCAACGTGTATAAACGGACCCCTCGACCTTCCTTCAATTCTTGATCACTCTTCCACCCCCTAAACCCTAGATCTAGCTCCCGAGTCTCCTTCCTGGTGACATCAGGAACCGGACAAGCATCTTAGGAGGACCAGGCGGTGTCGAATCGACGCGTATCCCCTCGTCGGAGGTCTCGCCGAAGCCATCTTCTAGCACCACCTGGGTGAGTCTTTTGCTCCCTTGTCCTGTATTCTCTTTAGCCCTTAGGATAACTGTGAATCTTCTTCGTGTTTCCCCCTTCAACGCATCTCGCTCAACCATCGACAAATCGCTCGAATTTCGCATCTAGAAGGCATTCGAGTTTTACTGGTTAACGACGAACGCCTCCAATCCGTCAATGACCCCTTTTTGCCCTTTGGTGGATCACGGCAATTTGCCCATGACCCTTTGACCATCCTTGCAGGTACCAGGAACCACAGAGATGCCTGGAGGCGAATTTTGCGCTTCGCTAGAGGTTCCTGGGGTTTGCCTTGGCCTCACCACCGTAGAGGCACTCCAGACGCCTCCGGCCCCTTTTGCCGCCACCAGCACGTAGAGGAACCTCGCAGAAACCGATCTACGCCATCGGAAGCATCCCATGTGCATAGAGGCTCGAGCTTTGGCCAATCCAAACTCGCCAATCTTGAGTTGTTCACGTGTTCATACAGATACCTCCAGCGTCGTCGGATCCTCTCCGGTCTTCTAGAGGAACAGCTGCCGTTGGATTTGCCCTGAGCTCAACCATCCGATCATTTTGGAGCATCTAATCTCGGTCATCCGTTGCGAAGTGGCACCGTGCGCTGAGGTTACATCACGTGCGTAAGTGATTCTGATCAGACCGTCTGCCAGCATCCAGCTTTGGATATTTTGCATCTCTACCCAGGAGATTTTGTGTATTTATTATTTAGTACTTAATCTTTCATCTGCAGTTTTTAAAAACTTTTGTAATATTTATATTTAGGCCCCTTGACCCTCGGCTAATTGCTTTTCAGTCCTGGCCACGTCACCTCACGTAAAGCATCACGTGAGGAGGTAATTTTGCAGCCAGGCCCTCGCGCATTCGAACATTTTCATTCAGTACTATAACTGAGAAACCAAGTTGTAACTTTTTGGTAAACTTACAGTTAGGCCGTACGTTTGTTGGAAATTACATTTCTGCCCCTACCATGTGTGTGTGTGTGGTTCTCCACGTGACCTTGGCATTTTTGCAAGTGCAACCTTGGGTCGTGGTGATTTATATTCGGTCCTTTAAATATTTTATTCATTTTTATAATTTCTGGGAATATTCCACTTTGGCCTTGGATGTTTGGATATTTACATATATGCCCTTGCTAGTAGTGTAGTTTCTCTTTGTTGTCTCTATTTATTTCATGCATTTATAAAATTCAAAAAATAGGCATACATTCCTGTTGCATTGAGATTCCACGCTATATTTTTTCATTTTTTTGCATTGTATTATTTATACAATTCAAAAACATGCATTTTCAGCTCTGTTTGCATTAGAAATTACATAAAAATTATAAAACGTTTATGAAAATTCCAAAAATATTTATATTTTGTTTATTTCTATGTCTTTTAACTTCAATCCAAAAATCATAAAAAATTCAAAAAAACTCTTAGAAAATAACAAAACCCTTAAAAACTTCATAAAAATCTTAAAATTCCACAAAAATCTAAAAATATAATTTTTATCTCTGAATTTCTCTGTTTTATTATCTTTACTTTAAAATTAATCTGAAGAGTTTTGGACTCTGTAAGATATTTTTCATACTCATTTCTATTTCAACCTTTTATTTTGCTCACTGTTTTCAATATTTTTGACTTCAAAAATACCAAAAAAGTTAGGAAAAATATAAAAACAAAATTTTAGAAAAATGCAAAAAGCACAAAAACACTTTATTTCTTGTATTTTGAGTATTTTTATCTATAATACCCCTCTCTTATCTCTCTTGTGCATATATATCCTTTATAACCCTATCTCCTTATAAAAAGAAAAAGAAAATATAAAAAATATAAAAAATAAAAATAAAATACAAAAATAAAATACAAAATCAGTAAATTTAAAAATCAAAAAACAAAAATATGAAAACAACAATTAAATAAAAAAATTATAAAATTAAAAACCCACAAAAAATTCAATTTGTCTAAATGATTCACAAGACATAGGGTGCTTGACTTTTGTCTAGCCTGCTTTATTCCCTTGCTTCCTGTGTTCAACCCCTACTTGCTTGCCACTATACATTCTTAGTAGGGTACAATAAATTTAACTGTTGCTCTTAATTGTTTGATTATTTGTGTGGGTTAATTGTTGATTAACGCGAGGACTGGAGTAATCGCCCCAGCGACAGTGAGCCTGTGTTGTCAGGACATTATTTAGCGACTCCCCGTCTTTCTTTTTCAAATGGCACCGTTGCCGGGAAGCATCGGCTTGTAGAGCAGACCTTGTCTTTTTATGTTCTTAGCCATTTTTGCTTATCTTCTTCTATTGAATACTTGATTGTGGACTGTCTGACATCTCTTTCTTTGTTTTCTTGCGAGGGACCACGGATCGAGGAGAATCGCCTAGGGGATCTTGAACAACCTTGGGAATCGAAGCCAGCTAATCTATCCTAGCCGGCAGGAGAGAGCAGGAGGAACTTGTTAGAGAGAGAGAGAGGATAGTTAGTCTTTTAGTTTTGTGAGAGAGACTTGTGTTTATTAATTTGTAATAATACATGTACCCTGGACTTTAGACATTCGGGCCCAATTTCCAAGTGTTTGATCACTTGGGGGGCTCACCGTAGTTTTGCCGCGTTTTCATCTCTTTATTTTATTTTGTTTTCCGGTTTTGGTTTCTTTATTTTGTGGAATGAGCCCTTAGTCTTTAGGCTTGCTTGATCGTGTAACCAAAGGTCAAACACCTAATAACCATTGCATGCACCTATAGTCTTCTCGTTGGACTTTGAAATAATTAATTGTTGGACACATAGTTCGGAACCACCGTACCGCGAGAGTATCCATACAGCGCTGGCAGGACCCATTGTAGTGGGCACCGAGGAGATTCCAAGACCGGACTTTCGGTTTCGCTTTGTGTGTTTATCATTTGGTTCTTCACGCTAGTAGTTGCCTGCTTACGGCGATTTCCGTGTGCATATCGACACTTGGTATAGGTTCATAAATTCCTATTTTGCATCCTGCATGGAGAGAGTTGGGAAGCACTATAAGTCTTCTAACTGAGCATTCATCATTTAGGCACTAAGGTGAGATTTCCATCTTACTGTCACCTTGCATTGCCTTTCCGATCTTCTCCCTCTATTTTTGGATCAATTAGGAATCAAAGGAAAGACAAAATCATTAGGTGCTTGTACTGAATCTACTCAAAACAAGTGATAACACTAAAAATAAAAAAAAGGGACTGTTAAAAATACTTGAACTAAGTAAAATTGATTAATTGGACTCATTTCCTTGGGTTGAGCAAAGCCCTCATTTGTTTTCAGGTTGTATTGGAAGGTCTCCTTTCCAGTGAGGTGAGCGACGTCGTAAGGATTAGAGCCCAAAACCCATTCTGTAGCTGCCATGTGTATCACCTGGATTTCTGAAGTATTGGCGCTTCTATTGTACGTAAACGAGTTGGGCATGGTCGGCAATGATGACTCTCTATTGTGTAGAGCATTGACCTTATCCGAAGTATCGAGCATAGGCCATGCCTTCAAGGGGGTGTCTGTCTCATCGTCTTGTGTTCGAGTAGGTTCTTGCACGCTCACGGGTGATTCTATTGCGAGCGAGTTCCGACGTATTGGTTTCGCCTATCGGCTTCCTCCCACTATTTCATTGGATGAGTAGGGATCCAAGAAGGGTTACAAGGACATCAAAAAAGTGTAGACTACATGCTACAAAGGAGGAGGACAAGTATGGGATACTTTTCTGGCAGTACTCTCACTCCTATAGGCGCAGTTCTCTAAGGACTCATTACAAGATAATTGCTTGAATCCAAATCTAAAAATCATAACGATAAATGCCAAACCTTCACGTCTTCACAGGTCGAGTTGGTGAATCCATTGCTTTGAGGTTTGATTGATTAGTTTCATTAAGGTCAAGATCAAAAACATCGCACATTTGCGCAATTTTGCTTCCCTCACCTTTGACCCCCGCTCATTGTGTGCCTTCTACTGTTTTACAATCCTGTTGTTTCTTGTTGACCTCCATATCTTTATCCACATCGATCTTCTGCTTGACCCTCGAGATGGCGACGAATGGACAGTTTAGTCGAGACTCTGTCGACACCCACATCGATTCCATCCGCTCGCCTTCTCCAATAATTTGGGGTGATTCCCGAGAATCCGGTTCGAACTCCGTGAACCAATCTCTAGACTTTCGCCTTCTTTAATAAATCAAGATCACTCTTGTCCCGAACTCTGTCCATTTGGGATGGCCATTGATTTCACTCCTTATACATCGCCATACATAACAAAGTTCTGTGTTGACCTTAACACAGAATATTTTTCTCCATCTGGTGCTACAATTCAGACTGATCGGGGCATTCTTCCATGTGTAGAACGAGATCCCAGTCCCAAGCCAACAAGTCAAGCAGAATCTGAGATGGCCAGTGGAAGGGAAAAGGACCGCAGCCCCCACCTGAGGCTGAAGTCAACCCAGGGGAAGGTTAGTACACAACTCAGAATGATGTCAATAGTCAACTGCCAGCATCCATCCAAGCAATCCAGCAACAATTGACCAATCAAGCCCTGGCCCAAACCGCCTTCCAAGAAATGCTGAATGATTTGAGGAGGAGGGCCAATGCAAAGAGATGGACGAAGGGAGGATGAGCAAAACCCGGACCATGAGTTCAATTATGAAGATGAATTTTCAGTGTGAGGACTCAAATTTGACAGAGAGGATGCAGGACCTCCGCTGTCGAAACTGACTTTAAAGTAGAAATACAACCCTGGAGCCGGCGTATCATTGAGTGGATCCAAATTCCACAAATCCACGCCTACTTCGAGCTGAAGCCGCAGTTTTGGTCTCTACTTCCTACTTTCCATGGGAACACCACTGAGGAACCATACATCCATCTTAAGAAGTTCGGTCGCATATGTGCTACTGCTTGCTACCCTGGAATTCCTTTGGGGTAGTCAAGATGACCGCTTTCCCCTTAAGCCTTCAAGATAAGGCCCTATATTGGGTCGACCACCTGAGGAAAGTAGTCATGACTTGGGAGGAGATGAAGTCGCATTTCTTCACAAATTCTACCCTCTCGGTTGTCTGAATCAGATGCATGCCCATATCTCTATTTTTTCCAGCAACCCCATGAAACTATTCATGAAGCATGGGAGCGATTAAAGGATCTCCAGGAGAAGTTTCCCCACAACGAAATCCCAAAGACCAGTCATGTACAACATTTCTTTTGTGGGCTCACATTAGAAATCCAAAAGCTCCTCGATGTCTCTTGCGGCGGGTCACAACTTTAACAAGGACAACGGATGTGGTGTGGAACATCTTCGAGGAAATGGCTTAAGAAGAAGCCACTCAATCCTTGTTCGAGCATACATGAAGATACCAACCGCCATCAACAAGCCCGTGAACATTGCTTCTTACACGGAAGACAAGGATGAGAGATCTAACTTGAATATCATCTGTCTAAGGTGGACATCATTGAGAAGATGTCGCAGGACCTCGAAAAATTATCAGCGATAGAGAAAACGACCCAGGGCTTGGAAAAAGCTAGACGTGATTTCCCAGCAGCTGAGCAACTCGTTCGTGCCCTGAACGCCAACATGTGCAACGCCTGTGTATACTACTGCCGAACCGACTGCTAAGAAGAAGGAGCCTGCACTACATCAAACCCCTCAGCCGACTCCACAATAGCCCCAACCTATTCAGCACGTGTATTATGTGCAGGATCTGGAGTAGCCACTGCAGCCTCAAACACAGATGGTTGTATGTCAACCAGAGCCCCAGTTCGCTTACTCCGAGCAGCTCTCTCCAACCCCGCCACTGATCCAGGAAATAAATGGTGTATGGAACAATGAAGCACAATTGACCTGTCCTCAGGGACATTCCCAGGGTCAGAACATGGGTAACAAGCCCTATCACTAGCCGCAGCAGGGTGGGAGACCCTTTCAAGCCTCATATAAGTACCAGCCTCCGTCTCAGGGAAACACCTGGAGGCAGAATTACCAGAACGGTCCTTAGTAGTCTGGATATCGGGTTCGAGGATATCATCAGCAATCGGCTGCTCCATATCATCAGCAGAACTCTCAGTATTCCTACAACCCTCCTCCTCATCAATTCTTACAAGGTTACCAGTCACAGTCTCACCCGCCGTACCAGCATCCTAAACCCCAACAGGGGGATTCCTCTGAGATTGTGCCGGTCAATCCGGCCCTTGCTTGCCTCGAACAGTTGATGAAGAACATGGCAGAGATAAAACAAAAGATCGACGACATGACGAGTGCGAAGACAACCATCTCTGTTTAAGTCAAAGCTAACCCAAACAATTTCTGATGTAAGGAGCAGGTAGCAGGTAGTGTCCAACTAGATTCAGGTGAATGAAATTGCTTTTTATCTAATGTTGTTACTCTCAGGAGTGGTAGGACACTGAAGCCATCGGCGACGACAAAGGGAAAGCATGTTGCATCTGATGGGGAGTCGTTAGTCTGGCCGATACAAGGGTCAATAAGTATTTTAGTAGCTGCTTCACCAAGAAAAACACAAAAAAATGAAGAAAACAACAAAACACAGAAAGAAAGCCGCAACTTTGGTGGAGAGAGGCCAGCATTGGAGACATTTGCAGCTGCCCCAGAGGAATCCTGCACCTGCAGCGAGTTCAATGCCAGCACCAGAAGCCGAGCCTACAGTTTTAGATCCATACGCTATAGATGATTCTATTCCTTTTTGCCATCTACCTGTAAACAACGATATGGATACTGTTTTGAATGACAGTGGAGGAGACTCTGTAAATATTCCTTTTCCAGAAGCAATGAAAAAAAATGAAAATTTTGAAAAATGCTTTGTTTGATCCTGCCATCATTGAAATTATTCAGAACATAGTGTTGAACATGCCATTGATGAAAGCTCTTGAGTACATAACAGCTGTAAAGAAAGGATTGAAAGATGCGTACACCACCAAGCGCAGGCCTCACCCTCATAATTCCAGGAATAAAGGTGGAAAGTCCGAATATCATATCCTCACAATGACCGTAGTTAATGCCATCAGCAACCTCCTAGATAAGAAGCCAGATATGGGAGCACCTCTTGTCCGTTGTGAGATGTTTAATCAGGAATTTGAACGAACACTGCTCGACAATGGATCGTCTGTCAACCTAATTCCAGCCTCACTACTTACAGAATTCAGGCTAGGACCGCTCAAACCTACAAAGATGATTCTGCAGTTTACAGACAAATCAGTTAAGCGGACTAGGTGTTTGTTGGAGGATGTAGTACTCACGGTTCAGGGGAAGTAGTTCCCGACCGATTTGTGGTACTAGATATGGATGTCCCTGCTCCATTACTCCTAACCCCAATCATACTTGGATGACCATTCCCGCGAACGTCAAACGTAGTGGTGAATTATGGGACAGGGGAAATTACTTTTGGCACTGGCAGCGAAACAATCAAAGTAGAGACCCTGTCCGACGTAACATCGCTAGAAAGAACATCTGCATCATACGCAAGGGTGATTGAATATTCTGAAGACTGTGACTTTCTGGCAGAAATTCAAAACACTGACCTATTCTTGGATGACAATGAGATCCATGAACTCCTTTGACCCGAGGAGGGATTGGACACCGCAGTCAAATTTCCCCTTATCAATCAGGATGAGGTACTTGCTGATACACTGGATGAAACTTCTGTGGAGGTGATGTGTCTTCAAGATCAAGAGCAAGTTATTTAAGAATCTTGTGATGAAGAGGAAATTATTGAAACATTTTGTGACGATATGAATGAAGAGGCAGAACAGAGTATGGTGGACACCGAACATATGAAGGAATCCCCACCTGAATTAATAGTTGAAGTCACTACTGAAGCAGCTCAGACCCCGCCAGAGTTGAAACCCTTACCCTCCAATATGAAATATGCCTTTTTGCGGAAGAAACTAACATGTACCCGATCATTATCAATGCACATCTGACCGAAGACCAAGAATCTCGTCTGATGGAGGTTCTTGAACGTAACCGCAAGGCGATATGTTGGCGAACTTCGGATTTCCATGGGATCAATCCATCACTATGCTCGCATCGCATTTTCTTGAAGGAAGATTGCAAGCCCTCTCGAGAACTCCAGAGAAGATTAAATCATAATCTGTGGGAGGTTGTTATGAAATAAATCGAGAAATGGTGTGATGCAGGATTTATTTATCCCATCCCCGACAACAAATGGGTGAGCCCTCTGCATGTTGTGCCAAAGAAATCATGGATTACCATTGTAAAGAATAACAAAGGAGAGGAGATTGCAACCAGAGTACCCACCTCTTGGCGAGTATGCGTAGACTACAGAAGACTTAATCTCGCCACCAAGAAGGACTAATTACCTTTACCTTTCATCAACCAGATCTTGGAGAGGTTGGCCGCGAAGGAATACTTCTACTTCTTGGATGGATACTATGGGTATAACAAAGTTGCTATCGCTTCTGAATACCAAGAGAAGACCACGTTCACCTGTCCTTTTGGTACATATGCCATTAGACGGATGCCGTTTGGGCTCTGTAACTCCCCAGCCACATTTCAAAGGTGTATGCTAGAAGTATTTACCGATATGGTGGGCAACTTTCTTGAGGTCTTTATGGATGATTTTTTGATCTACGGGGATTCATTCGATCAATGTCTAGATTATTTAGACTGAGTCTAACGGAGGTGCTGCGATGTGAATCTTGTGCTCTCTTGGGAGAAGAGCAACTTCATGGTGACCGAAGGAATCGTGCTGGGTCACGTTGTTTCTAAACATGGCATGGAGGTTGACCCAGCCAAGGTGGACGTAATTTCTAAATTAGAGCCACCTACAACAATCAAACAAGTCAGGTCATTCTTGGGCCATGTCGGTTCTTACCAACGGTTCATCAAAGATTTCAGCAAATTGGCCAGACCGTTGACTGAGTTGCTCGACAAGGAGAATGAATTCATTGTAGATGACTGTGTGCTCCTTGCCTTTAATCAGCTAAAAGAACTTATTATGCAGGCCCTTGCAGCCACTGATTTGGACTCAACCTTTTGAGATAATGACTGATGCATCAGATTATGCCATTGGTGTTGTACTTGTACAGAGGAAAGATAATCTACTATTTGCAATTCACTACGCTAGTCGAACGCTCGATGATGCCCAACGAAACTACACTATCACCGAAAAAGATCTGCTAGAGGTAGTCTTTGCCTTCGAGAAGTTAAGATCCTATCTTCGCAGATCCAAAGTGATCATCTACACTGACCATTCAGCCATCCGGTATCTACAACAGAAGATGGATGCCAAACCACGCCTTATTCGGTAGATCCTTCTCCTCCAGGAATTCGATTTTGAAATTAGAGATAAACCTGGGGTAAAGAATGTGGTGGCCAATCACTTATCAAGGCTTCCTGAACCAGAGTCTCCTGAGTTGAGCCTGCAACCTATCACAGAGACCTTTCCAGATGAGGCAATTCTACCAGTCACCTCTCTTACATGGTACACAGACATAGTGAACTATCTCGTGACCAAGAAAATCACACAAGATTGGCCAAAGTTGAAAATAAATAGATTCTTGTCTAAAGTTCATTTCTACCAGTGGGAGGTTCCATAGTTATTTCCTGTGGGGGCAGACTGTATCCAGAGAAGGTGTATTCCTCAAGAGGAAGTTCCAAGTGTCCTCACCTTATGCGATGACCAAGATTTTGGAGGACATCATTCAGGAAGACGAACGACAACAAAAGTTCTTCGGAGTATCCTCTGGTGGCCGATACTATTTAAAGATGCAGATGATTATGTCAAATGTTGCACTAACTGTCAGAAGATGGTCAGAACCATAGAAATGAGAGACACGATGCCTCTGAAATTCATTCAGATATCAGACGCCTTTGATGCATGGGGCATCGACATTATGGGCCCATTTCCCAGTTGTGTCTATGAATATATTCTGCTCGCTATAGACTATGTAAGTCGTTGGGTGGAGGCTATCCTCGCCCGAACCACCGATAGTAGGACCATCTGTCGATTCTTGAGAGATCACATCATAGCACAGTTCATAATTACCAAGATTCTAATATCTGACGGGGGTAGTCATTTCATAAATAGAGAGGTAAAGAAGCTGACTCAGGAATTCGGCATTGAACATCGTGTTACCTCACCTTACCACCTGCAGTCTAATGGCTTAGCTGAATGTTCAAACATGAAGATCAAGACAATTCTACAGAAGCTTGTGCGTCCAGATCGCAAGACTTGATTCAGTTCTTTGGTCTTACAGAACATTGTACAAGTCACCTTTGGGAATGTCTCCCTACCGCCTTGTGTATGCCAAGCCATGTCATCTGCCCGTAGAATTAATTCACAAATCTCTATGGGCCATCAACATCTGTGATTTGGATTCTAAGAAAGAAGGGAAGAACCGAAAATTGGATCTGAGTAGATTATTGGAATTCAGATATTATGCATACGACAACAGTCCAATGTATAAGGAGAAGGTCAAAACATGGCACAACAAGCATATCTGCCGCAAGTCCTTCGAACCGGGTCAGAAGTTGTGGATGTTTGATGCGAAACTAAAGATCTTTCCAGATAAATTGAAGAGCAAATGAACTGGGCCATTTCTAGTTAAGCATGTCTGTGACAATGGAAGTGTATTGATATCTAATATGTCTGCTGATGCACAGTCATTTGTAGTCAATGGACAGCTTCTGAAGCCTTACCTTGAACATGATACATTCTTGTCTGTTGTTGACTCTATTCAAGTAATCTATAGGGATGAGCCTGATATTTCCAAAGTAGAGAGGAAGACAAAGCAAAGCAAAACATTTTTGAATGACTTTTCTTCTTTTCTTCTTTTCCTCCTCTTCGATCTTATTCCACCGACTTGATGTCATCCCCTTCATCATTGCTACACTAAGGATGCACTTTATCCTAAGTGTAGGGGGGATGTACATCCCGAGTTGTTCATATTCCATCTCTAGTCTCTTTTCTTTCTTTTCTTCTTTTCCTTTTCTATATTCTTTATCTATCAGAAAGGTGTCGCCCCTTTTTGTCAATTTTCTATACTTAGGACGTAATTTGTCCAAAGTATAGGGGGGTGTGCACCTCGAGTATTTCTATTCTTTGATCCCCTCCACTGTCTCCTCTTCTTGTCTATACTTAGGGATATCTTACCCTAAGTATAGAGGGAGACAATCAAAGTACGAGATGTTCAATCCCACCCTTGACTCTCCCTACGTTGTGTACAGTCTGCTATACTTAGGATTATTTGATCCTAAGTATAGGAGGACGGTCAACTTCTTCATTCCTTCATTCACTATTCTTTAAATTTTCCTATACTCAGTATGAGTTATGTCTTCTCTTTTCTCTTTGACCTATAAGGACATAGCTCAAGCTAAGTATAGAGGGTCGTATATACTCCGTATATACTTTAGCCATAACTCATACTTTCGTATTTTTCTTAATAATTATGGCTAATGATACTTATAAAATTCATTAAAAACCTTAATAAAAAGATGTTGATTATTCCTCAAATTCTTTTTGTAGTTATTGTTTAATAAATCAGATGAAAACATTTTTTTGCAAAATGTTTAAAAAATAGTTTGAAAATCCTTGTGAAAATCTTTTGAAAACTATTTGGAAAACATTTTGTTACATGTTTTCAACCTTTGTAAAAATATTTTGATTGTAAAATTATTTTCTTTGTGTGAGAGAAAACATTTGAAAAATGATTTGCAAATGGTTTGAAAAAATGGTTGCAAATATATTTGAAAAATCTATATATTCTTTGGAAAACCTTTGCAAAAGTGATTTTCAAATATGTTTACATGTTTGCAAAAATGTTTGCAAAATCAAAAATGTTTGAAAAAACTTTGTCAAATAAGTTAGAGGAATACATACATCTCACCTAAAATTCTTTATATATACCTATAAAATTGATCACTTAACCTTGCAAATCCAAAAAATCTAACTCTTGTAAATAAAAGATGCATCCCCGTGTAAATATTTGTACCTAATTTTTGGCCAAAATATTTTGTTTTCAAAAATCCCAAAAACATTTGCAAAATTGAAATACCAAAAACATTTCAAAAATATTTTTGAAAAAAAATCCAAAAAATGCATATGCATCATGTTTTCAAAAAACCATAAAAAGTTCCAAATCTTTGAAAATTGCATCACAAAAATATTTTTTGCATAGCATTTGCATATCATGAGCATTTTTTGGATCGAGTTTTGTAGGTGAACGAATCTAAGTAAAATCAGAAGAATGGAGCTTGGTTGGACCTTAAATCTACCTAATTAACCGGAACCTTATAGGAACTAGAATTGAGGTACATCAGGTCTAGTTGACTTAATTCTTTGAGGATCATGAGACTTGGTTCAATGGATTCTTGACTGCATAAGTATAGTATTTCGGAGCACACGTACGACTCTTGTCGATAATGACCTATCTTGGACACCTGCACCTTTCACTTGACTCAACTCAGTTGGAGTGGTGACCATGTCGGATTTGCCGATATGAGACGCACACAGGGGGAAACACTTGTCCTCCTCTAGGGAGGGAAGTTCACCCCAACCCATCCGATGATGATGAGTTTTGAGGACAGGAGATTGTGGGCTGCAATAAAGCTTCAAAAGAAGGATAGTCTACTGGCTCAAGAGGAAAAACTCCCTATGTAGATGATGTTGTATATAGTATTAAAAAAATGCAAAAATAAAAAATTCTAAAAAAGTGGACAGGCCTGTACAAAAATAAAAATGCCTACCAGAGTGTACATATGTGTATAGTCAAATAAACAAGCTTGAGCTTCAAAGTCAAATCATGTGAGCCTGCAGCTGATGACTTGACTATACTGGTCTTGTATCCTAGGATAGGTAGCTACACTGGCTACCATCCATTCTTCTCTTCACCTCCTCCTTTTGAGCTGGATGCCACTTGAACTTAGAAGGGAATACCCCGCTCCTTGAGGAATGAGTTGTGGGATTGGGGAATCATTGGTTGTCAGATTGGAGAAGTCAGTATCTTTGTCATTTCAGTTGGGGAGAGCCACCATCACTTCCACTGTACGAGTCAGATTCATAGTCGTAAGGGTTTGCGTATGAGTTAAAGTATTCTGACCTGGCTATTATGGAGACTTGAGTGGAGTTTTGGGATTCTCAAAAGCTGTTGGATTTCAAATTCGGTTCTCATTAAGGTTCCACCTGCACTAAAATTTCAAAGGTCTTACTTAAGCTCCAAACTTTGATTTTGTGAAGACAAGTTTGATAATTCAATCCAATTTTCTTTTTTTCTTTTCTTTGTTTTTCTTTTATGCCCTTATTGCATAAGTGTTTGCTAGGGACTAACAAAGGCAAGTACAGGGGGATGATGAATCTACGTTTCATCAACTTTATTCTATCATTTTGGCCTTAAAAACTGCAGTAAATGCGTGTAAATAGGCTTAATTTTGGCATTTTAGCATTCATGCATCATTATGTAAATAGTATATAAAATGCAGTTTTTAAAGCCAAAATTATAGAATAAAGAAAAGAAAATAAAAAGAATAAAATATTGCAAATATTTAATGACCCGAAACCCCGAGACCTAGGCATCTAGATGAATAGGTCGACAAGGAATAAGGTAGGGGGAGATAAGGGTCAAAATACAATAAAATTCCCTTTTATTTAATTCATTCTTTATTCATTTTGGGATCTATTTTTGGTTCCTCTTTGTATACCTCAAATAAAGAAACTTTGTACATGAAAGTTGTACATAACTAAATAAAGAAAAATACAAAATTCATTTCATACATAAATAATGCACATATAAAAAGTTATGATCTGAATAAAATTCTAGAATCCCGACTTCTCAGAATTGTATCTCTCAAATAAGAACTTGAAATATAGCAAAATCACCCTTTAATTGTATATAATTTTCATAAGCTATTTAATGAAGTAGTTTCATATTTTTCGGAGTTATAGTTTGAAAGTTGAGTTTTGTACCCTTCTTGTACACTTGTACCAATTAAAATATTCATTTTATTTATTAATCATTTTTTTATACTTTTATATTTTTATAATTTTTTAAATATTATTTATAATATATGTGTACATTAAAAGCAGAATAAAACCTAAAGAAAATACAAAAATAAAATTCTTATATATAATACATTGGTATAATACCTGAAAAGATACTAATATAATTAATACTTCTATTTTATTAAGTATACAAAATACATCAAAAAAATAAAATAAAAATATATTTAAGAGTATAGGAATAATTTATAAATATACAAAATAGTAAACAAAATAAATAAAATTAACTATACAAAAAAAATAAAAAAAAATATAGATGAATATACTTGTATATAAGCTATAAAAGGTAACTTATAATTTTACACTTCTAAAAAAATAAAAATCAAAATAAAATACTTTAAAAATTAATAAAAAAATTAAAATAAATAAAAAACAATAATTTTTTTCTAATTTTAATCGAATTTACAATTCTTTTTCCCACAGGTTTTTCCTGGTTGGTCCACGTGGACCAACCAGGAGGCTTGGACTGTTGACCTCCGGTCAACTGTCTGACCCCTCTCTGTTGCCTTGTTAGATCTCGCTTTTGCTCCGATTCTCGGATTTTTCGAGGCTTCTGCTTTCACCAAATGACTCTGCTCCCTTCTTGACTTTTAATCCCCAATAATCGAGGATTCACGCTAGCATCTCTCCTTGGGGAGTGGATCGTTGCGTCGCCTCTGCCACCTCATTCTTTTCGTCACCACGTCAACGTGTATAAACGGACCCCCCAACCTTCCTTCAATTCTTGATCGCTATTTCATTGATGAATACCCATTGATCACTCTTTATTCTTATATTTTAGCTACAAAAACCTTTGCAAATGCATGTATATAGTTGTAAATGGAAATAATTACCAAAAGCATGCATTGTGTAAAAACCTATAATTAGCATGTTTTTGTGCAAAAATAAAAGAATAAAGATTAAAAAGAAAAGAGGGAAATATTTAGAATAAATATTGAGCAACCTAACCCAAGGGAGGGCTCAGCATGGGCCTGACCGCATAAAAACCAAAGTAGAGGGAGATAGGGACTCATGTGTGTAAATATTTATGTAAATAAATAAAAGTATTTTCCTCACAAGAATAGCTTAAAATATGCTTGTAAATATGTGTATATATACTCATAAGCATAAAAACAAAAGAAAAAGATAAAAATCAAAAAGAAGAGAAAAACATCACTCATCATGTACATAGACCACCCACCTTTATATTTATTTAGCTTCATAAATAAATAAAATTAATTTCCAAAATCTTTGTAAATATTCTATATTATATAATGTAAATAAATAAAATAAAAACAATTAAAACAAAAACAAAAAAAAATAGCAAAATTAAAAACACAAAAATATACCATGTATATAGATGTACATATGTATTTATTTCACCTATATAGATAAATAATAAAAATAAAATAAAAATGTCTTTGTATTCCTTATTTTATAATATAAATAAATAAAATATAAAATGGGAATAAAATTGTATAAAAATAACAATAAAAAATCAAAAAAAGTAAAATCCCATATAGTGTATATATACCTATATATAACCTACTATGTATATGCCTTATTTTTATTTTGAAAAATTAACTAAAAATCAAAAAAAATAGAAAAAAATTAAAATAAAAATATTTCATGTTTTAACTTTTTACAAATTCGGCCGTTTGCCACCTGTTATTTCACTTCCAAATATTATCCACGTGGCCGATCCCTATTGGCCCTAGGGATGTTGACCGCCCGGTCAACTACCCCCCCCCCCCCCAGGACCACTTCTCACGGGCTTAGGCGCCCGACCCGATTTCCCCATTTTTTAGCGCCTAAACCCGATTGATTCCCACCTAAAACCCGGGTCAGATCCGTCCACGACATATCCGAGACCCTCGCCGGAGCTCCTGCATCGGGATCCGTGCGCTTCCACGCCCTACCCATGCCTGTCTTCCCGGACCCTTCCAGCGTATAAAGCCGAGCTCCGCCACCTCAAATCTCATCTTTGGCCATTCGATTCCACCCCCTGTGAGCTCCAGCGTGTGCGTGAGAGTGATAGCTCGCGTCTTGTGCTGTTGAAGCGAGGAGAGGGAGCGAGGTCACTGATTCGGCGAAGCTTCGCCGCCTTGCTCCGCCACCAGCAGGAGTTCGAGCCTCGGAGGGAGACGCTCCTTGAGGCGACGACCAAGAGCTGCGCAAGCTCTTTCCCAGTCTCCTCGTCCACCCTGGTAGTCCCTTAGGCCTTTCTTTTTCTTGGATTTTCCATTTCGCCCAATTCGCTGCTCTGCCGTCCCCAGCCGATTCCGATCCATTCAGACCATCATCCGACCATCGGGCTTCACCATAGCCATCGCCTCCTTCCCGCGCACCTTCTCCATAGTTCCATCCAACGCAGCTCGCACAGGAGCTGGGATTCGAGCTCCACCGTCCTCCCCCCTTCGCCGGAGCTCGCCCACCTCGACCCTCCGTTCACCATCACCCCGCCTAACCGGGTCGAGGCAGTTTGCCCTCGACCCACGAGATTTCTGGACTGTTTTGCGGGTTCAATAAGGGCCATCTGAGGTCCTTCGACATCGAGCCAGGAGGAGTTCCTCCGCCGACCTCGCCGGAGCTCCCCAGAGCTCGGCTGGGTCATCGGAGCCCTCCAGCAGATGCGGGAGCACCCCACGCTTCTTCTCCGACCTTCAGCGTGCTTCCAGGAGGACCTCCGCGCAAGCACGAGGCCGGTGAATCTCGCCGACGAGCTGTTCGTCCTCCATCGTCACCGATCGTCCGATCGTCTCCACTCGCCCAGATTTGATCACAGCCATCCGCCTGCGAGGAGCCTCCACCGTCTGATCTGTAGGAGACTTGATCAGGACCGTCCGATGCGCAAGGGTTAGCCACAGAGAGCCACGACCGTCTGATGTACCACGTGGCTTAACCCCAGCCGTCGGATCATAGCGAGGATCTCAGCCTTGGAGCGCCAGCCGATCCCCACCGTCGATCACTCCACGTGGTGTCCATCCTGCGGCCCGCATCAATAAAGGGTAAACTACCCTTAGGCCCTTCTGTTTATCTCATTTGGCTTTTAGTCCTGTAATTACGTAATATAGTTGTTGAGTTTTTGGTACTTTTGCATTAAGGACCTCGTACTTTATTTTCCTTGCACTTATGCCCCTGTGCGTTGTATGACACGTGCTTCGTCACGTAATTGTCTGGGCTTTTTACATTATCTACCCTGTAGTTCTGAATGTTCATGAATGAATGAAAGTTTTTGTTCATTTGCATTTATACCCCTGTGCGTATTTTAATTGAACATGTGCGAATATTTGTGGGTATTTTGCAGATAAGCTCCTGGGCTTTTGGTACCTGTTACCAAATAGCCCTCGGGACTTATTTTCATTACATTGGGTCCCTGAGTGCCCCAGACACGCGCGACGCACGTGTTTTGCTGGGTTAATTGCACCAGACCCCCCAGACTTTCGGGTATTTGCACATAGGTCCTTGTGCACAGTACCCCTTCTTTATTTTTGAATAAAATAGCAAATTACCTCCAAATCCAACGAAAATTGGACACATGGCTCCTGACATAGTGTAAAATTTTTAAAGATTTTTGGAGACATTTCTGAGTTGATTTGATATTTTTAAAAATTCAAAAACATCTAATTTTGCTACTGTCTAAATTTAAAAATCACAAAAAAATATTAAATAGTATCTAAAAATTACAAAAAAATTGTTTGCTGCTTGTTTTGTTGTGTTTGATTTTCTAGCCAATTTTGGCTATTTTTCATTATTGAAAACCACTAAAAACTGAAAAAAACTTAAAATCTTATAAAAATTCTAATAAATAAACCAAAAACCCAAAAATAATAATCTAGGTGTCTAATTTTTCCTTGTTTTATTCTCTATACAGGAAAAATACTTCCGGGCTAATTTGGGGCTTCTAGTTATTTTATCTAGGTCCTTTTGGCTCTGCTGGACATTACCTATAGTTTCAGTCACTGTTTCATTTTTAGAGAATTAAATAAACATCAAAAAAATCCCAAAAACTCACCAAAAACACTAAAAATTATAAAACACATAAAAATATTTTTGTCAGAATTTTTGGTTGATTTTTAGTGCTTTTAATAAATTGTTGAAGTGTGTAGTTTCTTTGCTTGTATTATTTCCTTAACATATTAAAAATCCAAAAAAAATATAAAAACCCTTAAAAACCACCAAAAATATCTTCTCTTATCTGATTGACTACTTCGTAGGCCGTGAGGCCAATCCGTGCTCCTTGTGTTCGACCCTGGTCGCTATACCAGGTTAAATTAATAGCATGACTGCTATTTTGTGTTTGATTGATTTTCATCTATCTGGTGGTCTATATTTTTCTTGATTGTTCGCACTTGATCGCTTGGGTCGCAATGACCGTTTAGCGCCTTATACCCGTTTGGTCATTTTGCGCACATCAGAATGGCGTCGTTGTCGGGGAGCACGACTTAGTAGTTATTTTTCCGCAGTTTTCTTTTACGCGGTTTTCTGTACATATTCTTGTATATACATTTGTCTGTTTATATATTCATTTGATCTGACATTCTTGCTTGTTTTCTTGCGAGGGCCCGAGGATCGAGGCGGCTTCTTCGGAAGCCGACGCAACCGCAAGAGTCAGAGGCGGCTGCTTTTTCTTTACAGAGCCGCAGGAGAGCGCAGGAGAGCGAGCAGGAGTGCGGGAGCCGCGGAATAGCCGTGGATTAGCATAGTTTAAATTAGGATTTATTTCCCGTATATTTAAACTGTTGTAATAATACAGGTACATTCGGACAGACACTGGGACTCTCGGGTCTGTTTCGCCGAGCACTGGTGTGCTCGGGGGACCCATTTAGATTTTTCGCGATTTTTCGCGGTTTTAGCTTTTTAGCTGTCTTTTACGGTTTTTCGCGGTTTTTCTCGAGCCCCTAAATTTAGGATTTTCTGCTTGACTGTGCCGTAATTAGTAGGATCCCCACACTTAATTGATTGCATGTTCCTATAGAGCGATAATTGGACCTACTAATAAATCAATAATAAAAATAGTTTAGTCACTTTCCTGAGAGCCTACGCGCCGCGAGCCTACCCCGTCAAGCGCTACTCCTGAACTCGACCTGTCGAGAAGAGGAGGGGTGGGTCTAGACCGGACACTTTGGATCGAGGGCGAGTGACTAGGCTAGACGGTTCTATCGAGTGGAAATTGCCTGTTTAGGACTCGGCTTTCCGCCTGCACCATTTAGGTAGTTTATTTCCTGTCTTTCAATTCTGCGCGGATCATCTTGCATGTAGACTGCTGGAGTCATGTATGCATTTCTATCTCTGCATGCATCATTGATTTCTCGCGCATCGGCTTTTTCGTCTTCTCCCCCCTGTTTTGGACTAAATAACCAGGAGAACCGAAAAATTCGTTAGGCCTTTGTTTTTATTGAAAAATATTAAAAAGAAAAACCATAAAATTGGGACTGTTTAAGCTATTGACCCTAAAAGAAACTTAACTGAAAAATTTGTCTTGGGGAGAGCAACCCCCTCATTGTTTGGTTTGCTTGCGCGAGAGAGTGACCCGCGCCCTAGGTAGAGCCCTCCGGTGCTATTTCTAGCTGACTACCGACTCTTCCGTGCGGGCTAGTCGGTTGGAGTAGCATCGGGTATCCCAACAGGTCACGTAAGCACTCTGATAGACTGTTTGTTCACCTAATAAAAACTGACAAGATAATTTGACCGAGCCTTCACGGTCTTCAGCTCGTGTTGCGTTGGTGAACATAGGGGTTTGCATTTTGATCATAGTTTCTCCAGATCCCATCCGCACTACTCGACCAGATCACGACGATGGGTAGACGCTCTCTTAGGCAGCCTCTGGCTGCACCGCTTTCGGGCACGTCTACCCAGTCATCTAGGTTGGCCCGCGAGAGCCGAGACCAGTTCTCCGAGCCCGAGTATGATTCTGCCCTGTTCCCCCTTGACCCCCTTTCTTTCGGTTCTGAGAGATATGAGCCAGAGGAGAGAGTCACAGATTTGACAGCACCTGAGTTTGGCTCGTTTGATTTTGCAGACGCCATGGCCGGCAGTTCTGAGGATCGCTCCCGTCAGCCTGAGCACTTCGTATTGGATCAGGGAGCGATCAACTCCACCCTGATCGCCTCTTTAGAGACCATCCAGCAGCTGTTGAGAGATCAGGGAGATTTCATGCTCAACATGAGGAGAGAGATGGAGCAGATGCGAGCAGAGTGCGAGGAGCGCAGAGAGGGACCGAGGATTCCAGAGGATGCAGATGCAGCATCCGCAGCAGCAGCTGCAGCAGCCGCCGCAGCCGCAGCCGGAGGACCACCGAGACCGATGCGGGAGTTGCACAATCCCGGATCGACACTGACGCACCACTGGGTCGTACTTCCAGCCATCATGGGGGACTTCAAGTTCCCCCTGAACACCTTGCAGCTACTCCCCCGCTTCCACGGGCTCGCGACTGAGGAGCCCCAACTCCACCTCTAGGAGTTTCTAATGATTTGCAGCACTGTCCACGACCGTCAGGTGGACCAGGATACGATCAGGATGATCGCCTTCCCCTTCTCCCTAACAGACAGAGCAGCCACCTGGCTGAAGCATTTGGGGAAGTTTGTTTACACCTGGGAGCAGCTCCTCACTGAGTACTTGAACAAGTACTATCCACTCGGGCGGACCAATGCAGCGAGGGCCCTGATCAGCAACTTCTCCATGCTCCCCAACGAGCAATTCCATGAGGCATGGGAGAGGTTTCGTGAGCTTACTGACCGATGCCCGCACCATGATATCTCGAAGCCGAACCTTGTGCAGAGCTTCTTCAGCGGGCTGACACCAAAGCTCCAGGGCTTAGTGAATGCTTCTTGTGGCGGGTCCTATTTCGCCAAGGATCACGACCAGGTCTGGGCCATCTACGAGGAGATGGCCGAGAACTATATGGTGATGTCCCAGACCCGGTTGTTTACTCAGGGCAGACCCCAGCAGCAGCCAGGACCCGTGCAGTACCAGAGGATAGCACGGGTCGATGCCGGTCCATCCAGTTCATCCGCATTAGCAGCAGCACATGCAGAGTCATCCGCTACGTATATGGGTATTATCAGCGAGAAGTTGGACCGCATGGAGCTGATCGAGAAGAAGCAGTGCCAGGGCATCACTTAGATGGAGCAGATGGCACAGACTCTGAGTGACATAAAGACCCAGCTCATGTGTCTCCAGGAGGCACAGACGGCTTCACAGCCCCGTCTTCAGTCGCGAGGCGATACCAGCGGTAGCTGCAGCTCGTCCCAGTGCTCCAGCTCCTTTCAGCAGCCTAGACAGGTTCACCTTGTACAGGCGGAGCCGTACCAGCTGCAGCAGCCCTCTTACCAGTCACCACCATCTCCAGACCTGCAGATGGTGGTATACCAGCCGGATCAGCCTCTGGTAGTACTCCTGCCAGCCCAGTACGACGCCGAGCCGTTGATGGATGTCAACGGGATTAGGTATGACCGTCCTCAGCCTGGGATCCGACGAGACCATCCCGGATTCAGGTGGGGGAATGGAGGTACCCAGCCCCAGCAGCAGCCATCTGGCCAGGGAGGCCAGTATAGCCAGCAGAGAGATCACCAGCAGCAGCAGCTCCCAGTTTACCAGTCACAGCCACAGTCATCCTTCGTTCCTCGTCCCTATCAGCAACAGGGACAGTCTTGGAGACGTGAGCAGCAGGCTCACCAGCCACACCAGCAGCACCCTCCTTCTTACCCCTCTCACCAGCAGCAGCACCAGTTCCAGCAGCCTCATCACCAGAGAGGCTACCCGTCGGGCTCCCACGAGAGCCCTATTTTGGATGACATAGCCCGCCTCCTCATGGACCAGCAGGCTACCTTCAGACGGGAGATGGACGAGTTCCACCAGGAGATGCGGGACATCGTGAGAGGGAAGGCCGCCATTCCTGCCCAGATTGAGCCGAATCCCAACAGCCTGAAGCGGAAGTCTGAGCAGGTAGCTTACACTGAGCATGCCACTCCTAGTGATCCATTTGTTGATACATCTTCGGATCTGTTTGATGCTGATTTTGTTACGCTTAGGAGCGGTAGGACACCAGCAGGCGGCGGCGCCTCGTCTGAGCTACACCATGAGGACACATCCGGGGTGCCAGATGAGGAGGAGGAGAGCGGTACTGAGGCCGCTCATGACGATGATGGTGGTACTGATGCCACCAAGGATGATGATCCCACCGGCGGTGCTGAGGCCGCCGCTTTACCGATTCGAGGAGGTGGTACTGACGCCACCAGAGTAGCCGAGCCAGCACGCGGTACTGAGGCCGCGAGACGTCTAGTAGAGCCAGCCCGTGGTGGTACTGAGGCCATCGGTGTTCATTTTTGAGAGAATTGTTGTTTTCCTTCTGTTGATGTATCTCAGAGCACTGTTTTGAATAAAGGAAAAGGTTTAGATGCTTCTGGTCCCACTGTGGTGATTGATGTATGTGCGGATCTGGCCGTCGAGCCGTCTAGACCTCTTCCTAGTCCTTCATCTGAGAAGGACCCTGTGATCCCCTTCCCTAGAGCCCTTCTGATGGGGAAGGGGAAGAAAAGAGACAAAGACCCAAAAAAGAGAGAGCAGAAGGAGTTCAGCCAGAGCATCATTGATCGATTTCACATACAGCTGACCCTTCAGGAGGCTTTGCAGCACATCCCCCTTCTTCAGCAATCTTTGAGAGATAGGACCACAGTCAGGAGGAGGAGGAGGAACCATCATTCAGAGATACATGTGCTGACGAAAGCCACGTGCTTCGCGATCCAGAACCATCTGCCGGCCAAGAGGCCAGATTCAGGAGCCCCGTATGTCAGATGTCAGATTAGTGAGCAGAGGTTCGACCGGACTCTATTGGATAGCGGATCGTCTATCAACCTCCTTCCGGTAGCCCTTCTCGACCGCTTCGAGTTGGGTACTCTTCGACAGAGCAGGACAGTCCTTCAGTTTGCTAATCGATCTGTCAAGAGGCCGAAGGGGTTGTTGCGAGACGTTATCGTTACGATTCAGGGCCTGCAATTCCCCGTGGACTTCGTAGTGTTGGACATGGAGATCCCTGATTCAGTGGCCGATACCCCCATCATCCTCGGTCGTCCGTTCTTGGCCACAGCGAAGGCGATGACTGATCATGATAGCGGGAAGGTATACTTTCACGTCGAGGGCGAGAGTGTACAAATAGAGACGGTCGAGGACTACAGAGTCAGAGAGAGAGCATGCTCAGAGACCAGCACAGATACAGAGCAGCTGACAGACGCCGGGTTAGACATCCACCAGGACTGTGATTTTGTGATCACAGATGATGAGGCAGCATGGGCAGACCCTTCCGCACAGGCCATCCTCTCATTTCCAGACACCATTGATGCAGAGATGACAGCAGAGGAGAGCTTGGAGAGCACATCCCTGGTTCAGGATACTACAGAGGCAGCAGAGCCGTTTCTTGACCGCGACACAGACTTTGGTGATGATGGTGGTACTGAAGCCACCTTGTTTGATGCAGATCCCTCGAAGTCAGAGTCTGAGTGGGCCGATTGTGATGATTACATGCCAGACTTGATTTCCACTGAGCCTACAGTTGAGGAGGAGGTAGATGCCGAGCAGATCAGAGACAGTTCAGTTGAGCAGCCTTCTCCCGATCCAGTTTACGAGAGTACACTTTCAGTCTCCCGGACAGATTTGGCAGCATACACGCGTCTTCTTTCAAAGCCAGATTTACCAGCACCCAGTTGTCTAGAGCTGAAGCCGCTTCCTTCGTTGCTGAAGTATCGGTTCCTTGCGGGTGAACCTGAGATGTACCCAGTCATCATCTCCGCCGATCTGAATGGAGAGCAAGAATCTCATTTGATGGGGGTTCTTGAAAAGAACCGCAAGGCAATCGGATGGAGCGTAGCAGATCTCCATGGGATTAGTCCATCAGTATGCTCCCACCATATTTATCTCGAGGAGGGGGCGAAGCCATCGCGTGAGTTCCAGCGGCGGCTGAACCCCAACCTGAGAGAGGTCGTGATGAAGGAAATATCAAAATGGTGGAGTGCAGATTTTATTTATCCCATTTCCGACTCCAAGTGGGTCAGCCCCTTGCATGTGGTGCCCAAGAAGACGGGCATCACGACAGTGATCAGTGAGTCGGGAGAGGAGATTGCTACACGAGTACCCCCCTCTTGGAGGGTCTGTGTTGACTACAGGAGACTTAACCAGGCCACCAAGAAGGACCATTTCCCCCTGCCTTTTATTGACCAGATCATTGAGAGACTGGCAGGGAAGAGCCATTATTGCTTCCTGGATGGGTACTCGGGCTACAACCAGGTGGCCATCGCTCCTGATGATCAGGAGAAGACCACCTTTACCTGTCCCTTTGGTACATATGCCTTTCGACGCATGCCATTTGGGCTATGCAATGCCCCTGCGACTTCTCAGAGGTGCATGTTGTCAATCTTTTCGGACATGGTAGGGGAGTGTTTGGAGGTCTTCATGGATGATTTCTCGGTCTACGGCGACGGATTCGACTCCTGTCTTGACTGCCTAGACCGAGTACTCCAGCGATGTATTGAGTACCATTTGGTTCTATCTTGGGAGAAGAGTCACTTCATGGTGACTCAAGGGACGGTGCTTGGCCATATCATCTCCAACAGGGGCATGGAGGTTGATCCGGCCAAGGTTGATGTCATTAGAAAACTCGCACCGCCGTCCAATTTGAGGCAGCTACGGTCATTCCTGGGGCATGTTGGTTTTTATCGGAGATTTATTCAGGATTTCAGCAGGATTGCCCGGCCGTTGACTGACCTCTTGACGAAAGACACCGAGTTCCTTGTCGATGACAAGTGTCTTTCGTCCTTTGCGACTCTCCAGCAGTGTGTGATTGAGGCTCCTGTCCTCCAGCCGTCCGATTGGTCTCTCCTATTCGAGATCATGACGGATGCCTCCTATTTTGCCGTAGGGGCAGTGCTGGGACAGAGGAGGGATGGAGTTCCATTTGCTATCCACTACGCTAGCCGCACATTGGATTCCGCCCAGCGGAATTACACGGTCACAGAGAAGGAGATGCTAGCCGTAGTGTTCGCCCTAGATAAGTTTCGATCTTATATCATTGGATCTAGAGTGACCCTGTACACAGATCACACCGCCATCAGGTACCTCATGGCAAAGAAGGATGCCAAGGCCAGACTTACTAGATGGATCCTTCTACTCCAGGAGTTCGACATTGAGATCAAAGATAAGCCTGGAGTCAAGAATGTGGTGGCGGATCACCTCTCCCGTATAGAGCAGCCTGAGGAGTCTGAGCAGATTGATCCCATTTGTGAGACCTTCCCAGATGAGGCGATCCTTGCTATCGCCTCACTCCCGTGGTATGCCGATATTGTGAACTTTCTTGTTGCTAAGAAAGTCCCACAAGGTTGGCCCAGACTGAGGCTTGAGACCTTCCTCGCGAAGGCCAAGTCTTACCATTGGGAGGATCCCTTCCTTTACTATGAAGGAGGGGATAGTGTCTGGTGTAGGTGCATCCCTTAGGATGAGCACCATAGCGTCCTCACTTACTGCCACAAGCTTGAGGCAGGAGGACATCACTCTGGGAGGAGAACGGCATAGAAAGTGCTCCAATCCGGCTTGTGGTGGCCTACCCTCTTCAAGGACTCTGATGAGTTCGTGAAGAGGTGTACTGACTGTCAGAGGATGGGCACTTGTGGACAGCGTGATATGATGCCGATGCAGCCCATTCACTTCTGTGAGGTTTTTGACGCATGGGGCATCGATTTCATGGGTCCATTCCCTAAGAGTCAGGGATTTGAGTACATTATGTTGGCCGTGGATTATGTTAGTCGTTGGGTTGAGGCTATCCCCGCCCGAGCCGCTGATGCGAGGACAGTATGCACATTTTTGAGGAAGCACATCATCACGCGGTTCGGGGTTCCACGAGTTCTGATTTCTGATGGGGGGTCTCATTTCATCAATGATCAGGTGAAGGCCCTTGCTGGCGAGTTCGGTATAGACCATCGTGTTGCTACACCTTACCATCCACAGACGAATGGTCTAGCTGAGGTGTCGAATAGGGAGATCAAGACTATACTGCAGAAAGTCGTCCGCCCTGACCGAAAGGATTGGTCACAACTTTTAAACTCGGTCTTGTGGGCATATAGGACGTCTTTCAAGACACCATTGGGCACATCTCCCTTTCGCCTCGTTTATGGCAAGTCGTGCCATTTGCTTGTTGAGTTGAGGCACAGGCCACTATGGGCTGTTACAGATATTCTTATGGATCCAGATGGTGTAGGAGACCAGAGGAGGGCAGAGTTAGCAGCCCTGGAGGAGTTGAGAGATACAGCTTTCTCAAGCAGCCTACATTATAAGGAGAAAGTGAAGGAGTGGCATGATTCTCACATCAGCCACAAGCATTTTGAGATTGGACAGAGAGTATGGCTGTTTGATGCGAGGCTTCGTTTGTTTCCAGGGAAGCTACAGAGCAAGTGGAAGGGACCCTACTTAGTCAGAAAGGTACACGACAACGGTAGTATTGATAAATCCGAGTTGTCTTCTGAGAGTACCTTTCGAGTGAACAGCCAGCGGCTCAAGCCATTTCTAGATCATGAGCCACGGGTCGCTGATCTTGCCCCTATTCAGTTTGCGTGAGATGTGGTCTTTGACTCACATCCAATGCATCTCACGTCTGAGTTTCACTGATCGCCCGCCTTGTATAGATCCAGATGTCTATATCACCACATTCTTTAGTCCCACATCCCTTTCTTCATCTTTGATTATGCTATACTTAGGGTGTACTTTACCCCAAGTATGGGGGGATGTAGGACCTGCGGGTATTCTTTTCATTCTTTCTGCCCCTGTTTTGCTGCTTATACTTAGGGATATTTTACCCTAAGTATAGGGGGGGGGGGCAGACTCTGTTCATTCTTCACTCGGACTTCCCTTCATGTACAACTTGCTATACTTATGATTAGTTAATCCTAAATATAGGAGGGAAACCACCGAGTTCTCCTCATTCCATTCATTCATTCATTCCTGTACTTAGCCATTCCTTTTCACTTCCCTTTTTACTATGCATGAGTTATGTCTTCTTCATCGCTCTTATCACTCTGAGGACATCGTTCGAGCTAAGTATAGGGGGGGTGTATATATTTCATATATACTTTAGCCATAACTCGTACTTTGTGTGAGTGTGTTAATAAATAAAATGGCTAAAAACCCCAAAAATCACAAAAAATAAAATTTTTTTCCTGTAAATAATCATTCTTTTATTGCATATACATAGCTAGTGTACAAAATTATTTTTGTAAAAATGTTTTCAAAAATCTTTTTTGTAAAGTTTTTGTAAATATTTTCTTATCAAAACTATGTATATAGTACAAAATTTTTCCAAAATGTTTTGAAAATCAAAAGTTTGCAAAAATCTTGTGTAAATATTTGTAAATACTTTTGCAAAACTTGCACTTCATGCATCCATCCATTCATGATTTCAAAGCATTTTTCAAAAATTTTGCACGATTGTAAATATTTGTAAATAGCATCTTTATATATATATATATATGTGGAAAAAATGGGGCTTCCCCCTGGGGGCAGCCAACATGGCTGCCCCCGCCCCATTTTTCGGCGTTTTTTTTATTTATTTTTTTTGAAAAATAAAACCATGTATATTCATCCATATATCCCCCCTACATGCCATTCGAATTTCGTCAGAAATAGAGACTCCTACGGCCTCCATCTGGATGGTATCGATTTAAAAAAATCCTGTTACCGTTAAAAAATTACTGTCTGGATGGAGGCCGTAGGAGTCTCTGTTTCTGACGAAATTCGAATGGTATATAGGAGGGATATAGGGATGAATGTAAATGGTGTTATTTTTCAAAAAAAATAAAAAAATTTGCCCAAATAAGGCGGGGGCAGCCATGTTGGCTGCCCCTAGGGGGCAGCCACATATGACCCTATATATATATATATATATATATATATATATATATGTATGTATATAATTTTTCCTGGATGAGAGTTGACATTTAAACTAAGCCTGGAATTAAATTGAGAAATGGAGCTTGATTAAGATCTTAATCCACCTAATTCTAAGAGGAACCTTATAGGGCTTAGGGTTAAGGCTTTTCAGGTCCATAAGCACTTAATTCTTTGAGTCCACTAGGCTATGAGCATATGTCATCTTGATGAGCCTAAGTAGAGCACTTAACAACACACGCATGACTCTTAGAGACAATGGCTTGACTTGCACCAGTACTTTACACATGGCTCTCCACGGATGAGGTAATGAGGAGGCAGTTTCCTTTGGCTTGGGGTAGCATATGAGGGTAGTACTTCTAGGCGGAACCTCTCTTCTTCTTCTAGTGAAGGAAGTGCACCTCAACATGGTCTAGTGGTGATGAAGGCTAAAGACAGAGGCCGTGGGTTGCAATAAAGCTTCAAAAGAAGGATAGTCTACTGGCTCAAGAGGAAAATTTCTTGTATATATGCTGCACCATGTAGATATGTTGTACAGAGGCACTTGAAAAAAAATTGCAAAATGCAAAAGGAACTCCAAAAAAGTGGTGGGTCGGATTGAAAATTTAATAACCCCACCGGAGTGTATATAGTCAAATAAAGCAAAAGCTTATGGTATCCATGTTACATCTCATGAAGCTTGCAGCAGGAGACTTAGCTACACTGGCTGAGCTTCCAAAAGTCTATACTTCTTCCCCCTCTTCTTGAGTCAGTTGCACTTGAACTTAGAAGGGAATACCCCACTTCTCGAGGAAAGAGTTGCTAGACCAAGGCATTAGAGTTACCAGGTTGAGGGAGGTTGTTTCTTTGTTAGTTCTGAGTGGGGAGCTACATATCACTTACACTACATGGAAAGATTCATGGTCATTAGAGTTTGTGTATGTAGACTTGTTCTGATCTGGTTTATTGAGGAGTCTTGTCCATAGATTGGTGGAACTTAGAGGCTGTTGAGTTTTAAGCTTAAGTCTAAATAAGGTTCCGACACATTAATAAGCCAAAGATCTGATCGAGGTCCATATTTCAATTTAATGAAGGAAAGTTTAATATTCAACCTTGATCCATGTACATTCCCCTCTTTTTCTTTTTCTTTCTTTCTTTTTCACTTCTTTTTCAAATAAGTGTTTGCTAGGGGACTAGCAAAAGTTAAGTATAGGGGGGTGATGAATACCCATTCATCACTCTTTATTCTTATATTTTAGCTACAAAAACCTTTGCAAATGCATGTATATAGTTGTAAATGGAAATAATTACCAAAAGCATGCATTGTGTAAAAACCTATAATTAGCATGTTTTTGTGCAAAAATAAAAGAATAAAGATTAAAAAGAAAAAGAGGGAAATATTTAGAATAAATATTGAGCAACCTAACCCAAGGGAGGGCTCAGCATGGGCCTGACCGCATAAAAGCCAAAGTAGAGGGAGATAGGGGCTCATGTGTGTAAATATTTATGTAAATAAATAAAAGTATTTTCCTCACAAAAATAGCTTAAAATATGCTTGTAAATATGTGTATATACTCATAAGCATAAAAACAAAAGAAAAAGATAAAAATCAAAAAGAAGAGAAAAACATCACTCATCATGTACATAGACCACCCACCTTTATATTTATTTAGCTTCATAAATAAATAAAATTAATTTCCAAAATCTTTGTAAATATTCTATATTATATAATGTAAATAAATAAAATAAAAACAATTAAAACAAAAACAAAATAAAAATAGCAAAATTAAAAACACAAAAATATACCATGTATATAGATGTACATATGTATTTATTTCACCTATATAGATAAATAATAAAAATAAAATAAAAATGTCTTTGTATTCCTTATTTTATAATATAAATAAATAAAATATAAAATAGGAATAAAATTGTATAAAAATAACAATCAAAAATCAAAAAAATTAAAATCCCATATAGTGTATATATACCTATATATAACCTACTATGTATATACCTTATTTTTATTTTGAAAAATTAACTAAAAATCACAATAAAATAGAAAAAAATAAAATAAAAATATTTCATGTTTTAACTTTTTACAAATTCGGCCGTTTGCCACCTGTTATTTCACTTCCAAATATTATCCACGTGGTCGATCCCTATTGGCCCTGGGGATGTTGACCGCCCGGTCAACTACCCCCCCCCCCCCCCAGAACCACATCTCACGGGCTTAGGCGAACGACCCGATTTCCCCATTTTTTAGCGCCTAAACCCGATTGATTCCCAACTAAACCCCGGGTCAGATCCGTCCACGACATATCCGAGACCCTCGCCGGAGCTCCTACATCGGGATCCGCGCGCTTCCACGCCCTACCCGCGCCTAACTTCCCGGACCCTTCCAGCGTATAAAGCCGAGCTCCGCCACCTCAAATCTCATCTTTGGCCATTCGATTCCACCCCCTGTGAGCTCCAGCGTGTGCGTGAGAGTGACAGCTCGCGTCTTGTGCTGTTGAAGCGAGGAGAGGGAGCGAGGTCACTGATCCGGCGAAGCTTCGCCGCCTTGCTCCGCCACCAGCAGGAGTTCGAGCCTCGGAGGGAGACGCTCCTCGAGGCGACGACCCAGAGCTGCGCAAGCTCTTCCCCAATCTCCTCATCCACCCAGGTAGTCCCTTAGGCCTTTCTTTTTCTTGGATTTTCCATTTCGCCCAATTCGTTGCTCCGCCGTCCCCAGCCGATTCCGATCGATTCAGACCATCATCCGACCATCGGGCTTCACCATAGCCATCGCCTCCTTCCCGTGCACCTTCTCCATAGTTCCATCCAACCCAGCTCGCACAGGAGCTGGGATTCGAGCTCCACCGTCCCCCCCTTCGCCGGAGCTCGCCCACCTCGACCCTCCGTTCACCGTCACCCCGCCTAACCGGGTCGAGGCAGTTTGCCCTCGACCCACGAGCCTTCTGGACTGTTTTGCAGGTTCAATAAGGGCCATCTAAGGTCCTTCGACATCGAGCCAGGAGGCGTTCCTCCGCCGACCTCGCCGGAGCTCCCCAGAGCTCGGCTGGGTCATCGGAGCCCACCAGCAGACGCGGGAGCACCCCACGCTTCTTCTCCGACCTTCAGCGTGCTTCCAGGAGGACCTCCGCGCAAGCACGAGGCTGGCGAATCTCGCCGGCGAGCTGTTCGTCCTCCATCGTCACCGACTGTCCGATCGTCTCCACTCGCCCAGATTTGATCACAGCCATCCGCCTGCGAGGAGCCTCCACCGTCCGATCTGTAGGAGACTTGATCAGGACCGTCCGATGTGCAAGGGTTAGCCACAGAGAGCCACGACCGTCCGATGTACCACGTGGCTTAACCCCAGCCGTCGGATCATAGCGAGGATCTCAGCCTTGGAGCGCCAGCCGATCCCCACCGTCGATCACTCCACGTGGCGTCCATCCTACGGCCCGCATTAATAAAGGGTAAACTACCCTTAGGCCCTTCTGTTTATCTCATTTCACTTTTAGTCCTGTAATTACGTAATATAGTTGTTGAGTTTTTGGTACTTTTGCATTAAGGACCTCGCACTTTATTTTCCTTGCACTTATGCCCCTGTGCGTTGTATGACACGTGCTTCATCACGTGATTGTCTGGGCTTTTTACATTATCTACCCTGTAGTTCTGAATGTTCATGAATGAATGAAAGTTTTTGTTCATTTGTATTTATAGCCCTGTGCGTATTTTAATTGAACATGTGCGAATATTTGTGGGTATTTTGCAGATAAGCTCCTGGGCTTTTGGTACCTGTTACCAAATAGCCCTCGGGACTTATTTTCATTACATTTGGGTCCCTGAGTGCCCCAGACACGCGCGACGCACGTGTTTTGCTGGGTTAATTGCACCAGACCCCCAGACTTTCGGGTATTTGCACATAGGTCCTTGTGCACAGTACCCCTTCTTTATTTTTGAATAAAATAGCAAATTACCTCCAAATCCAACGAAAATTGGATACATGGCTCCTGCCATAGTGTAATTTTCAAGGATTTTTGGAGACATTTCTGAGTTGATTTGATATTTTTAAAAATTCAAAAACATCTAATTTTGCTATTGTCTAACTTTAAAAATCACAAAAAAATATTAAATAGTATCTAAAAATTACAAAAAAATTGTCTACTGCTTGTTTTGTTGTGTTTGATTTTCTAGCCAATTTTGGCTTTTTTTCATTACTGAAAACCACTAAAAACTGAAAAACACTTAAAATATTATAAAAATTCTAATAAATAAAACAAAAACTCAAAAATAATAATCTAGGTGCCTAATTTTTCCTTGTTTTATTCTCTATATAGGAAAAATACCTCCATGCTAATTTGGGGCTACTAAATATTTTATCTAGGTCCTTTTGTCTCTGCTGGACAGTACCTATAGTTTCAGTCACTGTTTCATTTTTAGAGAATTAAATAAACATCAGAAAAATCCCAAAAATTCATCGAAAACACTAAAAATTATAAAACACATAAAAATATTTTTGTCAGAATTTTTGGTTGATTTTTAGTGCTTTTAATAAATTGTTGAAGTGTGTAGTTTCTTTGCTTGTATTATTTCCTTAACATATTAAAAATCCAAAAAAAATATAAAAACCCTTAAAAACCACCAAAAATATCTTCTCTTCTCTGATTGACTACTTCGTAGGCCGTGAGGCCAATCCGTGCTCCTTGTGTTCGACCCTGGTCGCTATACCAGGTTAAATTAATAGCAGGACCGCTATTTTGTGTTTGATTGATTTTCATCTATTTGGTGGTCTATATTTTTCTTGATTGTTCGCACTTGATCGCTTGGGTCGCAACGACCGTTTAGCGCCTTATACCCGTTTGGTCATTTTGCGCAACGTGTATAAACGGACCCCCCGACCTTCCTTCAATTCTTGATCGCTATTCCATCCCTAAAGCCTAGATCTAACACCCGAGCCTCCTTCTTGGTGACATCAGGAACTGGATGCGCGTCTTATGAGGACCAGGTGGCGTCGAATCGATGCGTATCCCCTCGTCGGAGGTCTCGCCGGAGTCATCTTCCAGCGCCGCCTTGGTGAGTCTTTTGCTCCCTTGTCCTCTATTCCCTTTAGCCCTTAAGGTAGCTGTGAATCTTCTCCGAGTTTCCCCCTTAAACGCATCTCGCTCAACCATCGACAAATCGCTCGAATTTCACGTCTGGCCAGCCTTGAGTTTCGTCGGCCAACGATGAACGCCTCCACTCCATCAACGACACATTTTTGCCCATTGATGGGTCGTAGCAATTTGCTTGCGACCCCTTGACCCTCCTTGCATGTACCAGGAACCACAAAGACACCTGGAGGCGAATTTTGCGCTTCGCTGGAGCTTCCTCGGGTCCGCCTTGGCCTCGCCGCCGTAGGGGCACTCCAGACGCCTCCAGCGTCTTTTGCCGCCACCAGCACGTAGAGGAACCTCGTAGGAACCGATCTACGCCATCGGAAGCATCCCAAGTGCACAGAGGCTCGAGCTTTTGCCAATCCAAACTCGCCAAACATGAGTTCTTCGCATGTTCATATAGATACCCCCATCACTGTCGGATCCTCTCCGATCTTCCAGAGGAACAACTATCATTGGATTAACCCTGAGCTCAACCGTCCGATCATTTTGGGGTGTCTAATCTCGACCGTCCGCTACGAAGCGGCATCGTGCGCTTAGGTCACGCCACGTGGCATAAGTGAATCTGATCGGACTGTCCGCCGACGCTCGGCTTTGGGTATTTTGCATCTCTACCAAACCGATTTTGTGTATTTATTATTTAGTACTTAATCTTTCATCCGTCGTTTAAAAAACTTTTGTAATATTTATATCTAGGTCCCCTGAACCTCGGCTAATTACTTTTCAGTATATTCCATGTCACCTCACGTAACGCATCATGTGAGGAGATGATTTTGCGGCCAGGCCCTTGTGCATTTCAAAAATTTTCACTCAGTACTAAAACTTCAAGTTGTAACTTTTTGGTAAACTTACAGTTAGGCCCCTGCGTTTGTTGGAAATTACATTTCTTCCCCTGTCAGGTGCGCGCGTGGATCTCCATGTGACCTTGGCTTTCTTGTAAGTGTAACCTTGGGTTCATGGTGATTTATATTCGATCCTTTAAATAGTTTATTCGGTTATATAATTTCAGGGAATATTTCACTTTGGCCCTGGATGTTTGGATATTTACATATATGCCCTTGTTAGTAGTGTAATTTCTCTGTGTTGTCTCTATTTATTTCATGCATATATTCGAAAAATCGACAAAAAATAGGCATACATTCCTGTTGCATTGAGATTCCATGCTATATTTTTATTTTGCATTTTTATTGCATTTTATTATTTATAAAAATTCAAAAACATGCATTTTCAGCTCTGTTTGCATTGGAAAATACATAAAAATTAAAAACGCTTTTGAAAAATTCCAAAAAAAATATATTTTGTTTGTTTTTGTGTCTTTTAACTTCAATCTAAAAATCACAAAAAATACGAAAGCAAACACTTAAAAATAGCAAAACCCCTAACAACTTCATAAAAATCTTAAAAATTCCATAAAAAGTATAATTTTTATCTCTGAAATTTCTCTATTTTATTGTCTTTACTTTAAAATAAATTTGAGGAATTTTGGACTCTATTTGATATTTTTCATACTCATTTGAGTTTCAGCCTTTTATTTTGCTCACTGATTTCAGTATTTTTGACTTTAAAAATCCCAAGAAATTGGAAAAATATAGAAAAATAAAAAAAACATTAGAAAAATGTAAAAATACCCAAAACACTTTATTTCCTATATTTTGAGTATTTTTACCTATATATACCCCTCTCTTATCTCTCTTGTGCATATATATCCTATATAGCCCTATCTCCTTATCAAAAGAAAAAGAAGATATAAAAAAATAAAAAAGATCAAAATAAAATACAAAAATATAAAAATTACAATTGAATAAAAAATATAAAATTAAAACCCATAAAAAAATCAATTTGGTTAAGTGATTCACAAGACATATGGTGCTTGACTTTTGTCTAGCCTGCTTTATTCCCTTGCTTCATGTGTTCGACCCCTACTTGCTCGCCACTATACATTCTTAGTCGAGTATAATAAATTTCAACTTCGGCTCTTAATTGTTTGATTATTTGTGTGGGTTAATTGTTGATCAACGTGAGGATTGGAGTAGTTGCATCAACGACAGTAAGCCTGTGTTGTCAGGCCATTATTTAGCGACTCCGTCGTTTTTTAGAAACATCCCTAGAAGACTGTCCTGAGTTCTTAAAAGAAATCACCTATTCTCAACTAGTATGGGAGTAAGTATTGTCCGTTTCTGGCTACCCGTGTTACTTGAGGGTCGTGCTTTTGTAATGTCCTCTAAACCTCCCACTCTGTTAAGTAAACTCAGACTGTTTCTGGCCACCCAAGAGTCCCCACTAAAGAGCAAGTGATTAACTATATGAAATCAGTAGTATCCCCAAAGGAATTTGAGCTCTAGTTCTAGCCTTAAGGGTTCTCCCTTACTCACAAATTTTGAGAGTACCTCCAATTCATTTGTTGGGTATTGCTCTCCCAAATCAAGTGAGTCCGTTACGTTTTGTTTTAAAGTCATATAATGTTAGCAGTCCCTATTTTAATTTTTGTTTATCGCTTTTTTATCATTTTCAGAGAACGTCTAACGATTTTGTCTTTTTGGTTTTTATCCTAAATAAACATGCAACTAGGTTACATGCCCTAAATCTACCTACATAGGTGCAATCAGAGAAAATTCAAAAAACTTGGCAATCACCTATCCTTAAAAAGGTTGTGGAAAATCATCAAGAAAATTGTGATGTGAGAAAAGTCGCGGTGGGTGCTCTGCTGCTCCAACTGCATGACGCTCCATGAAACAGACCCTGAGAAAGAGAGGGAGGAGGGTACAAGCCAGGATGCCCTTACAGGGCCTCTTCTACAAAAATAGAAAAATGGGAAAGTGTCCTTTCTCTTTTTATATTTTTTTACAAGGATTACAAAAAGGTAAAAAATCGAATTCTCAGTTCTCAATTGTGCGACTCAACATATTCTACACAAATAATAAACAATAAACCATGAAGTTAAAAAAATAAGATGGCAAAAAGAAAACCCTAAACCTAAAGTCTACGGTGTACCCTACCGCTGCCTCCCTAGAACGACGCCATCTAAAAAATCGACACCTGATCTAAATGATAAAAAGGTTGTTGTATCGACCAGGTGGATTTTAGTGGAAAATTTATTTTTTATTTATGCTCTTAAACTCAATTATATAGTATTAAGTACATGAGTGTCGAACATAGGGAGGTAAATTGTTGGAAACTAGGATTAAACGATAGAAATTTAATATTTATTAGCTTTCTTAATTTTTATTATTTTTTAAGGATTTTTTGAATTTTTATTTTATTTTTATGTTTTTGATATTATTTTTTGTGAAATTTAAGTATTTTGTAATTTTTAATCATTTTAGAAAATGCTTTGTAATTTTTATTTGATTTTTTTTATTATTTTTATGTTTTATTTTGTTTTCCTATTTTTATGAATTTTTAGAAGGTTTTTTTTGATTTTTATGAGTTTTGAATTATTATTAAGGTGAAATTTTGAGTTTTTATTGAAAAGGATTTTATTTTTTTAAACAATAAATAGGTCAAAAAAAGTTTATTTTAGTTTTATTAAAAAGTAGTTAAAATTATCTTTAAAATGATATGTCAAGCAATTCTTATGATTTTTTATTGATTTAGTTACAATTTTTAAAAGTTACTATTTATTTTGTATTTTTTATTGATTTTAATTTGCAATTTTTATTTTATTTTTGATCTTCTATTTAAAATATGGTAAATATACTGTATAAATTTTGTAGGATTTTTGGAGATATTTTATATTTTTCTTAGTTTTCTTGAAGTCTGTTATAAATTTTTTAGTGTATACAAAGAGTTATTAAAATAGAAAATCTTTTAATTTTTCGAACTTATTTAATAATGTATATATTAGATGGTATTTTTGTGTATTTTGTATTCGGTTTTTATATGGTGTATTTTATTTATTATGTATTATAATACGAATTGTATAATTTACTGCTATAGGGATTATAAACAAGAAAGGGTATGAGTGTAATTCTATGGAAATCTCAGGTTATTTGCATGAAATCCAGAAGCCCGTGTATAGATCACATGGGGGAAACTTGTTCTGGACCTATGAGTAGTTCACAGAAAGCTCAGGGGTTAATTTGCAGAATGTCCCAAAATATCAAACATCTCACGTGCTTCGCACGTAAGGGGATTAAGTAGCTGCGGTGGGCAGATGTTCTCAACCGTCCGATCGAATCTGATCGAACAGGTAATGTTCTATCTGGAAGGTGAAGGTGTTCTACCCCAAATTACTCTTTGTGTGTTTCTAGGAGATGTCCCAAATGAATCTGCTTCAGATGGCGGTTGGATCTTAGGTTGTTCTCAAGTGTACAAAGGAAGCTTCGATCAAACAATAGTTTGAGTTGGATGAATTCTCAATGCGACGATAGAGATGATCGAAGGTGGAGCTTCTCAAGTACTGACAATGGCAATCAGATGCTTTATTGCTCGTGCATGTCAATGTTACAACATCATCTCAAGCATTCTAATCTCGGTCGAAGCGTGGATGGTTGCGATCCTCAATCGACAGTGATATGAATCAAATCACGCCTCCTCGCAGTGGAATCTCTTTGATCATACGAGGCTTGATTAGGGACTTCATCTTCAAATATTAGATCTCCAAGCACTCGAGGTGGTTTCGGTATGGATCATGTTTGATGATCAACGAGGTGGTTAGCATGTCACTCCATGTGTATCTTGAAAGGGAACACCGCCGCAGTGTTATACTGTTGAACGTGAAGCTCCAAATACTGTGAATCTGTTTGACGCACCTGCAAATAATCACATACAATAGATGCATTGACTCGAGCTCGAAGGCTCGATCCTGAACACAAGCATAAGAGGTGAACGGAGGAGCTACTGTGGTGAAGGATGAGGCTCCTGGTATTCGATCTCCATGTGTGATCATAGAGGAAAAGGAATGAGAGGTAGAATGAATCAGATGAGAACGAAGGTGGGATGGATGAAGAGAAAATTCTCGACGATGCCGATAAAAGCATGGATGAAATCAAGGATAGAATGGAAGGAATGAGAAGAGAAAACGGATATTGGAAGAGGAAGAGAGAGATATATTAACCTGGAAGATGAAACACTGATAGAGTTGCTGGATCGCCTATGGATCAAAGCTCTGCAAAGCTCTGAGATTCTCGCCTAGATGCGGCAGCGTTACAAAGGTTACTTGTGGCGAAAACAATCGCCAACGAAGATCAAACTCACTTTTCTCCTCCTCGCTCGATAGTGGAAGAAGGGCATTGCTTTGACTCGATCTCCTCTATCAACCGGAACAAGAAGTGGAGGAAGGAAATTAATAGTGGATGGCTTCGGTGGGGGGGGGGGGGGGGGTCGACGGGCTTTTATAGAGGAGGAGAAGGGAGAAGTCCAATCACCCGAGATAAAAGATATTGTCACCTGAGGTAGTTGGGACACTGGTGGTTGGAGTCGTTTGCGGTCAGTGGAGAGGTTGGAGAGGTAAGACGACATTAATGAGTGGCGATGGAGAAGAAGATGAATAAAGAAGAAGAGAAACGGGGAAAAGAAGAGAGAGAGAGAAAGAAAACCAATATAAATAAATAATTTAATAATTATTTAACTAAAATAAATAATTAAGTAAATAAAATTAATAAAGAATAGATAATTAAATACTTAATAATTAATTCGATTAATTAAGATATAGATAAATATATAATTACGTACTTAATTAAGAGATTAATTAAATAACTTCTCAAATAATTAAGTATAAAATTAAATAATTATTTAAATTAATTTAAAAATAAGTAAATAAATAAATATTTGAATAATTATTTATTTTAATTTAATAATAGAGTACTACTATTCTAAATAGTAATATAAATTATGGTATATTGTACAAATATACCAATATGGTCCCAAAACCCACATGTTGCATATATTAACTCAAATTTTAGCATTTCAGTGTAATTTGATAGAGAATTCAATAAAATGTATTTTAAAACTGTTTTTCCCAATTTGGGAGTTCATATGGTGAATTTATAAGGTCCGGAAAATATAAGTAGTGGTGTTGTGTCCTCATGATTTTTTGACATTTTTACTTAAATTATATTTTATTAGTTTCTAAAAATATTTGGAAGAATTTTAGAAAATAAATTAATTTAAAGGATTTACAGATAATTAATTAAAAATTCAGGAAGATTTTATATATAGTACATATAGACAGTAGGGCTCAAACGTCAAAACTCACCCGTTTTATTCTAAATTTTAATTTTTTTTGTAATAAATAGTATTAAGTGTAAAATGAAGTTTAAAAGTGAGTTTGGTCCGTTTGGTATTTTCTATAAATAGTTATGAACCTCGAAAGTCGACTTCTAAGACTTTTTCATATAATTGTAATATTTTATTTAATAAATATTTTTTTGATATTTTTATTATGTAATATATATTTTTGTGAACCACTTTTGTAAAATGAGTGTTTTATTTGAAATGATCTAAGTGATAAATAAAATAGGTGAAATATTTACAAGATAAAAATATGTGCTTAATATATTTTTGGTCTTGATTTTCTATTATTTTTATAGGTTAGGATCGTCCCTATTTATTTCTTTTGTTGACCTAGTCGATATTAACCCGATCTAGAGGTAGGATCAGTATGTATATATTACATATCTACATTCTTCATTTTCTTTTTTATTTCTCTTTTTATCTTTATTATTTATTTTAGATAAAATAAGTGTTAAATATATAATATTAACAATTGTGGTTAGAATGTTATTTAGTGAAAATTAGTGATTATTTACATGTGTTTTCCCAAGGATTTAAGCCAAAATAAAAGAATAAAGGTGGCGAATTATGGATTCTTCAGGAATCCTTGGGAAAATTCGATGAAGGTGAGGTCAAATGTTGCTCTGACAAGCCTAGATCAGGTTGAGAGAAGTTTACCCAAGTCAACGGGGGGCGTGACCTAATTGGGCCACGTAACCTGTAAAAGGATAAATAAGAAATTAAAGTCAAAAATAAATCAAAATAAATTAGTAAATGATTTTATTATTTTTTGGCTAAAACATAAAAACATTTATTAACTTATGTAGTCTTTTAATATATATTTTATTTATTTTTACCACTTAGATTATTACAATTTCTTTTTGGAGGTCCATTTATAAGTATTTTTGCATACATTATGTTAGCAATGTGAGCCCGAGGCGAACCATTCCTGGAATAATTGTTATTGTAATTGATGATTTATCAATAAAAGTTATTGATTATGTTTCACTCCCTTTCTGATATTGAATGAATGAATGCACTATAAGGTCCCTCTGTACAATTAGGTTATTTACCATGGCCAACTTGATAATCATACAGTTGTTGATTCATTGATTGAATCATAGAGTCTGATGCTTGGATGAATATCTAAGGAGATAGATAGAGGACTCATCAAGCATCATCAATGATTGACAAGTAGTGATCTCCAGTCTGAGTGGGAGATGGCAATCCTATCTCATTAGACTGATATCTGATCGACCTCTTGATGCAGGTCCTCTGCATGGGAATATTGATTCGGAGGTATCATATTAGTTGAGTCAATGAGTTGACTTAACGAGATCGAGATAACCAAAGACCTGTGATGAATACTGTCACATCACAGGCAAACATCCTCGGACTAGAGACAGATGTATTGCTATATATCTGAGTATGTACATTTGGCAGACCAATAGGTTGATGACCCAACCAAGGTCTATATACCGGCGAGCTGGTGTGCATGTAAGGGCATATGAGTAATATGATCTCTCAAAGGGATCATACAGGTTCACTTGTGAACCGGGAGACATGAGCTCACTCATGAGGTTTTGGGATTGACCAAATTCCATGCATGGTCATCATGCTTTAGAAGCATGATATGAATTTGAAGGTAAGATATATGCTTTGTGAAAGCATATGATCTATACCATATCCCAAGAACCAAGATTGAGAAACTTAGTGATCAAACCCTGAAGATGACAGTGTAAAAGTGATTTATATCTTCGGGAGGATCATGAGTCTTCCAGTATGCAGGATGTACAGGTATTGGGAATACTTGAAGGGTGATTTGATCATTAACGATTGTATAACCATGACGCTTCCATTCGACGAAGTGATGAAACATGTCTTTATTTTAGTGACTCCTCTCATTAGAGAAGTGACCTAATCTTAGTCCATATACTGGACATTGATCTGAATGAGATTCAGATGCAATGAGAAGATTAGGTTTACGGTCTTGATTTAATCAAGCATCTATGAGAGGTCCATGGGATTTGGATTTGAGATGTGATCTCAATATCCAAGTCACTATACGTGGAACAATACAATCGCCCTGTCCTTATCTCCAAGTACCTGAGGAGTAATAACATTGTTCTTAAATGGTTTAAGAATAATTCCAGAAGATCTAAGTAACGAGAAATTGATAATTAAATGTGATTTAATTATCATGATGTATGAGCGATTATCCAATATAATTAAATGTGATTTAATTATTATGGATAAGAATAATGTGGATTGTAATATCCAATTATTCATAATATGTTATAAATGTGATTTATAATGTATTAGAGAGAGTTAAATATAATTTATATTAGTAGATTAATTATTAATGTGTATTGGATACACATTGTCTAATTAATTGAAAATGTAAATTACATTTTGTTTTGGGTTGTGAATATTATTCACAATATTCCAATGTCAAGATTGCAATATTCCCAAAATTAATTGAGAATTATTTTGGTGAATTAAAATACCAACAAATTGTTGTTGGAAAAATAAGTAGAGAGAAAATCAAGGAGATGTGCAATCTCATGGTAAGCCATGAGATTGCCCTCCCATTAGGAAAGGAGGGGGCGGCACCAAATCCCTTGTGGGATTGGTGGCCGTCACCTCCCTCCAAAGGAGAAAGTTGATCTCTTTTGTTATCTCTCTCCTTATTTTATTGATTTAATTTGATATTAATATTTATTTGATTTATCAAATATATTTTATCAAAATTAAATCACAAGTTGTTGGTTTTTACCAACAACAATCTTGACCATTGGATTGACATAAATCAATCTCATCCGTTGATTTTATATGCCACATGGATTGAGATCCATGGATCCTAAAACCCTATAAATGGAGAGGCATACCATGCTCTATCTTTAACATGCTATTGTAGTACACAACTCTTTCTCTCTTTTTCTCCATACTCGACAGCCCTCTCTCCCTCTCTTCTTGGTGACCGTCCACCATACCTTGGTGGAGAGAATTATCGACGCTTGTGCCATCGTGTTGCCGCTTCAACGCTCTGCGGTTCTCCGTCTACTTGGAGTGCTTCACTCACGAAGGAGACATTCGATCTCGTGCGACGAGATCAGGAGCAACTGTGCTTGGATCATCTTGGATTGCGAGGACACCGCGACTCATCTCTGCGCTCGCAAGCCATTACTCCGACGATCGAACTTGAGACAGGAGGTCTCTTCTCTTAGAGACTTGATCAACCACGCTTCAAGAGGTATTGCATTATACTTGTTGTGGTTATAGATGAAACGATCTGAGAATGGTTCTCGGATCATGTGGTTTCATCGAATAAAATTTTTTAAAATTCCGCTGCACTGAACAACTAGTATGATTAGTCGTTCTTCGTCGTATCCGATACGACGATCACGCTTTCGTGATGCGCTTGAGGATTTCTCCATATCCTTCACATTAAGGGTATTTTATTTGGTATTTTATAATTTATTATTTTATGCACTAATTGATATATCTATAACTTATTTAAATATACTTAAATATATTTTTAATTTCATTTTTCTGATGTAATATGTACACTTAAATAAATAGGGTACTTATTATATAGGTATAAGTATAGTGTATTCATCTTTGCATTTTCATATACTATTTTTTTATTATTTTCTTTATAATTTTATCTTATTCTAAATATTTACATATATTTATGAAATTATAAAAATATAAAAGTATAAGAATAATAAAGAATAAATAAAATAAACATTTTATTCATGTATATAGTACATTACGGATCCAAAACCTAACTTTTACATCTTAACTCTAAATTAAATGAAATCATTTTCACTAAATAGCTTATTAAGAGTTATATACAGTTAAAGTGACTTTGGTGCATTTTGAGTTCATATGCAGAAGATATGCGTTTGGGATGTTTGGGTTTTGTACTTTTATTCTGAGTATAAAAAGTATATTGTGTATTATTTGTATATAAAATCAATTTTATTTTTTTACATATTTTTATCTGCGATTTTCACGTACAAATTTTATTTATTTGAGGTATAAATAATAAATAATAAAATAGGTCTCAAGAGTGGATTATTGGAGAGATAAACTTAGGATTTTTATTGAGTTTTGATCGCCTCCTACTTTATTCCTTATCGACCAGTCACCATGATGCCTAGGTCTCAGAGTTTTGGATCATAAAACACCATTAGCATTTTGTTTTTTTTCTTTTCTTTACTCTTTTATTTTAGCTTTAAACAATGTATTTTATACAATATTTATATAGTAAGTAGTGAATGTCAATTTTTGTAAAATAATGCTATATAATGCATTTAGAGAGGGTATAAATGTCAAAACGGAAGAATAAAGTTGATGAAATAGAGATTCATCAATGGGTTGGGTAATCTTTTGTAAATTGGTGTTTGGATGGTTATGATGGTTGGAGAGGGTTGGAATAAAGAATGTGATGTCACAATGATTTGTGATAAAATTCCAACCCAGGAATGGATGGGGATAAATCAAGGTAATCAAGGTAACCTGGTAACCAAATGGACCCTAACGATCATAAACCATGATTCCAGAAAATCATTCTACTATCAACATCCACCAAGTTAAGAATATTAACAAGCAATAATTCATTAGCATGCAGTCCACAAAAGTACACCATTTTTAATATATAATAAATGCAATATAAAATCTAGATTCATAATATCATCCACTATTTTTTCAACAATCAAACCTCTCCCACAACGAAATCAAAATCCTGTTAACCTCCACATTTTAATTCTAATAATACAACCATTCCCGCTAATTTTTGTTCCATGTTCAATTAGACCTCTATTTCAAGTAAGTTTATAGATCCACAAAACATCAAACATGACCCCATTCAACCACTACCCTTGATTTAAGTCAATAAAAAACAAAAATAAAGGGGGAGGTATTTTTCTCCTTTTCTCCTTTCATTCTCTTCTCCGATCTCACTTTTCTCTCTTATTTCTCTTCTCCCTTTCTCCTCTTCTCCCTTTGATGGAAGACACAAAGGAGGGAGGATTCAAATGAGCATCCATCGCAATTTCCCATTTGGGAAAATTACATGTATGCCCTCCTTCTTTTTTCTTATATTAATGTTAGTTTTTTTCTTAATATTCCGATGTAACAGCTAGTTTTCAAAAACAATTTCGGGATATAAATGGTATAGGAAAAGCTAGGAAGTATAGCATTCACCCTCGCATGGATCGCTACGTTACATCTGGTGTTCTAACCAACAGAGGATCCTCTTTGGTTATTTTATTGGCACTACAACAAAATTGAGTTATAGTGATACTTTTTCAAAATCCCTCACTAAATTAGCCATTGTTAAATATATAATGATGATATTATTATTGCAAAATAGTTTTCATACTCAAAATTGGCAATGAATAGTATATCTGTCAATATATCATTAGCAACACTACATATAGTGACACTTATCCGTTACTATTTTTCAAAATATCAACCAATTGTCGCTATTTTTTTAGTTCAAAGTTTAACAAAGATTAATTAGAAGTTTGAAAAATAGTAATGAATAAGCATCACTATGTAGACAGTTGCTAATGATATAACGGCATATATGATATTCGTTGCTAATTTGGAGTATAAAAAATCATTTTGCAATGACTAATATTGTCATTATATATTTAGCAACGGCTAATTTAGTGACAGATTTTGAAAAAAACCGTCACTATATGTCACGACCCATCTCTCTATCCGAGACGAGCATGGCAAGAACCTATATATAAACCTCATATTAATTCAATATTCTCATATAATCTTTTACCAAAAAATTTGACATAGTTTTCTCTAAAATATGGATCTCCCAACTGTAACATGTACGTGAAATATTATCCATAAATTATATAAAATCATCTCTCACAAAACATTATAATTCCGACCAAGATCATATCAAACTATTGAAAATAAAATGACATCTTCTACATTTTTTTCATATACACAAAAGTTCCATATATCTACATATTTTCAAATGTTCATTCCTTCATATTCATACAAGCTCCACAACTATATTTCCATCAAAAATCTGCTAAGGGAATCAAAAAGTTACCAAAAACTAAAGTCATTGATGGTGCAACCTCCAATTCGTCATATGCAACTATACACGTACCTCCCAAGATTCATGTTAAAGATTTATCTGTAATAATAATAAACAATACAATGGTGAGTCTAAACCCATGAAAAAGCTTAGACCCAGCGAGGGATCTCGAGCTTTTGGTAAACTACATTATTAATGTAATTTGCATTGTTTCAAATAAATCTTGGTTAGAAACAACACAAACAAATAATATTTGTATGGATCAACATGTATCATTGAATAACTTGCGACAGGAAATAATATTTTTTGACAATCTTACCCATATCATATTCAATGTTACACTATCCCAACATGTCGTACTAGTTCATGAACTGTGTAAAATTATCTTGAGAGAGAAACTCAACCTAAGGCCATTAAAATCCTGTCATTTCGTGTTGATATTTCCAAAGATCGAGTACATTTCGCATACGGTCCAAAGCCCATTAATATATAAAATGTGGGCCCAAAGCCCTCTTAAGTCACAAGGAGTAGGCCATAGGTATACCACGAGGATATACCTACCCTAACATATAGTGACTTGTTCATGACTTTGCTAGGGAATAAGCCATAGTGTGCATTGTCATATCATGAGAAAACTTGACAACACAACCATACACAACCTTGTAAAGCTTGCATCCATATATCTTGATGTAATTCATAAATCATAAATTGCATATAGCGGACAACATGCATAGATTAATTACTGTTAAAAACTTCATAATCATATAAAATCCCGCAAAATTATTGTTAGGAAATTTAGCGAAAACTATAAATTTGTCATAGAAAATGCCTTGGAACCACTCACCTTGACACAACTTGTAAGTTGATTGCTCCCTTGTTTGCTCATTAGCTAAGGGTTGGTTCTCTTATCATCCTACGAAGGATAATCAAAATGAATACTTCCATCTAATCTTATATATGTGCATGCTTAACGTGAGTCTTTCATGATACTTTTTTTCATTTTAGCTTAGCACTCCCTATTTATGTGTTTATTACATCTTCATGATAGGATATGAATGTCCTCGTATTACGATCATGAGGCATCATGAACACAACAAAAACTTTGCCCTCGTCTTTGTTGTTTATCTGGTAGTGTTATACCAAACATTGATGTATTTTAATTATTATCATCATCATCCTCTTTTCCCGTTATTGATGTCTGTTAGTATAGAAAGATGCTGTACTTAATTCTTGTAGAAGGAGAATATAATTAAGATTCATGTATACTAATTATAAAAAATATAACCATTAATATTTTTAATAGAACACTATCACTAAATGGTTGTGAAGATATCACAAAGTGTAACACCCCAACCCAAACATAGTACCACATGGAAAACTCACAAAGTGTGGGTGTGGTTTATAAGTGGTGAGGATTACTACTTGACAACTTGGGCTTAAGCATTTTGGGTGGTTGTCAACGGGTCCATTTAAGCTCGAACCCAACAAGTTGTTAGGGCCAGTTTTCCTCTATAACGGACCGGGGACCTAAGCCCGGGACATTACAAATGGTATCAGAGCCAATTCCCTCTGACAGTGGAAAGGGCTACCCGAGAGGTGGAGCCGCCCCTACAAAGAGGTTGGAGGAAATGGCTACCCGGAGCGTGCAACCGCCACTATCACAGGGAATAAGTGATGTGCCATGTCGCAACGAGGACGTTGCAAATATAAGTGGGGGAGGTTGTAACACCCCAACCCAAACATAATACCACATGGAAAACTCACAAAGTGTGGGTGTGGTTTATAAGTGGTGAGGATTACTACTTGACAACTTGGGCTTAAGCATTTTGGGTGGTTGTCAACGGGTCCATTTAAGATCGAACCCAACAAGTTGTCAGGGCCAGTTTTCCTCGATAACGGACCGGGGACCTAAGCCCGAGACGTTACACAAAGTCTCGCATCTTGTGCATTGGTTCAGCAAACCCCCTTAATAAAGTATATCATATTCTTGTTATTACTGGTTTATTTTTATATATTTCAACCTGCAACGTATATTTTGCTCTTTATTGTTACATGTCTAACACTAATCACACTATGCCAAAACTGGTCAAAGTTAAGATTTTGTCACCATCGTATTTGGTTGCTATATTATACAATGATCTTATGGTTATGACAACATTTCTTCATCATCAAACATAAATATCTATAGTTATATAAATTTTGATTGAAATAAAGTACTTCTCGGTCGTAAAACCTAAAACGATATTTACATGGATATGTGCCTTGAGAATCCATTACCTTGAACTGTAATGCTATTAACTTCCATATCTACATGCTTTATGTCCAAGAATAACATTGAATGTAAAGTCATTTTTGTAAAAAAAATATCTTACTTATTTTCAAAGAATAGAACAGGGAGAAAGATGCTCCCTTTTCTCTCTTTATCCTTCTTACCCTCTCCCTCTCTTCAGTATCGAAGTCAAGAGATGTTTCTTTTCTTTTTATAAGAAGTGGATGTTAAATTCTAACCGCCTCATGAATACAAGGTAGAGAACAACATGTCTTCTACAAAACTAAAGGCCATGCAAACATCTTGTTTTTTTTTATAATTACGAATTTTGCATAATAGTCATTACAATTTCATGTTTTTAAAATATATGAAATAAAAATACAATCTTTATCTTTTATTACGGTTTCGTATTTGACAACTCACAATTGTTATTTTTTTAGAGGTTTGATTGTGTAATTTGGCATATTTCATTATCTTTAATCCATGTTAAATTTCCACTTCATTATGATAACATTAGATAATTTTTTTTAAATAACTATACTTAGATAAACAGTATGTTACAATTGATTTGGATAAGAAATATAGAGAACTCAACATTCAACTTCGTATCCATTATGCACTGAATATAATAACATATTTTTCGTGTTCGATGGTTAGTTGTAATCATATTCCGCCCTCGACATTAGCTGAGTATATGCTCCATATTCAATTTTTTTTGGTTACGTGGAGGTTGCATTACTTCCCAATTTAAAAATAAATTTAGCCCTCGAAATTTCATACTTTAGTCACTTGAGAATAAATATGGGTTATTGGATTTGGATATCCTCTTCTCTTTCCCTCGTGGCTTCTTGTATAGCTTGACTTTTCCAAAGAACGTTTACTAGTGGAATCTTCTTTCTACGAAGTTCTTGAACTTTATAATCTAAAATTTGTAAAGAAACTTCTTTATAGGAAAAGTTTTCCTTCAATTATATCTCTTGGGGTTCTATAACATGCGAAGGATCTGGAATATACTTTCGAAGCGTAGCAATGTGGGAAACATCATGTATTTTTGATAATTCTGGCGGTAGTAACAGGCGATATGCCACATTACCAACTCTTCCCACAACTTCATACACGCCAGTATATCTCGGATTGAGTTTTCCCCTTTTTATCAATCTAACGAGTCCTTTTCTGGGGGACACTCGCAAAAATACTTTGTCACCAACTTGAAATTCAATATTCCTCCTTATCTTATATGCATAGCTTTTCTATCTATTTTTGACTGCTTTCAAATTCCTTCTAATCTCTTCAACCTTTTCCATGGTGTTTTATATGAATTCTGGCTTAAATAATTTACGCTCTCCTACCTCATTCCAACACATTGAGGTTCTACATGAACAACTATATAAAGCTTCATATGGAGCCATATCAATGCTAACATGGTATCTATTGTTATATGCAAATTCCATGAGTGATAAGTGGTCATCCCAACTGTCTTCAAAACTCAATGTGTATGCTCTGAGCATATCTTCTAAAGTTTGAATGCTTCTTTGAGACTGACCATCTGTTTGTGGATGGAAAGCAGTGCTAAACGCTAACTTTGTAACCATCGCCTTATGTAAGCTTGGCCAAAATTTAGAAGTAAAGCGAGGATCTCTATCAAATACAATGGATACATGTGCTCCATATAACCTTACTATTTCATCCACCTAAATCTTTCCCATACGATCTAATGTATACATCATATTTACGGCTATAAAGTTAGAAGATTTAGTTAGTCTATCAATAATCACTCAAATTGCATCATGGCTTCGAGGAGTCTTGGATAGTCCAGTAATAAAATCTATAGTAATATGCTCCCACTTCCATTCAGGTATAGGAAGTGATTGCAATATACCAGCTCGTCGTAGGTGCTCGGGCATTGTTTGCTAACATATCAGACATTTAGAAACATATTATGCAATCTCTCTCTTCATTCTGGCCACCAATACGATGTCTTCAATGGCCTGTACATTTTTGTACTTCCTGAGTGCATCACATACATTCGTCTATGTGCTTCTTCAAGAAAATCATCCTTGATTTCTGTGGATTTGGGATGTAAAATCTTTGCTTGAAGAATAATATTCCTTGTTCATTGATTGTGTATTCTGTCAACTTTCCAATTTTCTCTTTTTCAAATTTTCTTTTGATTTCTAAGTCATGTACTTGAGCATCTCAGATTTTATCATACAATATGGTACTGACCTGCAATGAGGCTAACCAATTTCATGATGTATCCATGCTCAGATTGGTATGTAATTCTCTCTGTTGTAATAATAAAGGGAGGTGTTTACCTTTGATATATAATAATTGGCCATTAGACTTTCGGCTAAGAGCATCGGTTACGGCATTTGCCTTTTTAGGATGATATTCAATGGTACAATCATAATCTTTAATCGGCTCTAGCCATCTTCATGGACTAAGATTCAATTCATCCTGAAAAATATATATATTTTAAGCTCTTATGATATGTGAATATTTGACAAGTTTCACCGTACAAATAATGCCTCCAAATTTTCAAAGCAAAAACTATTGCTACTAATTCTAGATCATATGTTGGATAATTAAGCTCATGTTGTTTCAATCGTCCATATGGTGACATGCGTTGCCCCTCGGGTTAAGGAATATCAAAGGTTGTTGTGACCCGAATCACGAGCATAATCAACAAGAAAATAAGAAACCGTTCAAAATATAGTAATCAAGCACAAAATCAACGTCAGTGGTCTTTGCTATTTATTTAACCTGGTATAGAGACTAGGGTCGAACACAAGGAGCACGAGTGAAACCTATGAAATAGTCCTAATCAGAAAAATAAAAGACATATTTTTGTGGTTTTTAATTTGCAAATTTTTACATTTTTAAAATAAGGAAACAATTAGGCAAGCAAGGCTAAAAACTAGTTTCAATAATTTTTATTAAGTCTAAATATTCTCTTAAACAGGAAATAAAAATATGTTTGTGTTTTTCAAATATTCAGATCTTTTTAGTGATTTTATCAGATTTTTTCAATTTTTATATGATTTTATAAAAGTAAAATAAGATCAAAACAGTGAAACAATGTTACCGCCTGGCAAGTTTAAAATAGTAAAAATGCCTTGACGTCATGGAGATGATTTGTATGAAAAAGAAAATAAAAAGATCTAACTACAATAACTGAAATCCTTTTTTATTTTTTGAAATTTTTAATGATTTTTATGAGTTTTTTAGAGTTTTTATCTTTTTAGGGCCTTTATAGAGGATTTTCAAACAAAAATGCTACTGAATACAACACATATGGAAACACATACACTTTTTATAGAATTTTTCAGATAATTTTTTTGAATTTTTATGTATTTTATAAAATAGAAAAAAAAGTTTTTGATTTTTTTTATTTTTAGAAAATATCAAAGAAAACTAAATTAAGTCACAAAAATTACCATAAATATTACATGTTAGTAGGAGCTAACTGTAATTTTTATGGAATTTTTGGATTTGATTTAGTAATTATTTGATTAAAAACAACACACATAACACACAAGGACCTACATGCAATTAATTAACAGTTTAAGGGCCAAATAATAACAGGCGTAAAAAGTTTAGGATTAGACTTGCAATTTATCCAATTAATTTACGTACGTGCTCAATAAACCATGCACATGGGCATAACGACAAATACCTAAAAGTTTTTATTCAAAACATAACAACCAAAAGCACAATGACATAACATGCAAATACACCATCCAAGCACGTGAGATGGCACGTGAGTTCAGTGGAGCGGGACTAAAATGCAATACTAAAAGCTCGAGGTCCAAACTGCAAAATGTTTCTACTACTACTTATTTTACAGTACCATAAGACAAAATAAAAACTAACAAGGATGAGAAGGAAATATACCCCTTGGGGCACCAGCATCACACGTGAGGGCTCGAGCGGCTCTGATGCTTCCCTGAAAAGATCCGACGGTCCTAACATGGTCGAGAATGTGCGTCTGAGATGTGTGGCTACAGTACGGATCTGACGGTCCTCAGAAGTCATGGGCATACTATGTAGATATGCTCTATGTACCGATCAAACCATTACAAACCATGCATAGACGAACAGTCCTGATCATAACTGGAGGAGGAGCGTCTGATTGACGGTAGAAGAGGGTCCTAGAAGAACTTGCTAGGGCCGACCTTCAACCGAGTGAGGAGAGAGATCCAACGCTCTGATGGAGGTGCAGAGGAGCTCAACATGGTCCTGGATGTGCTCCGCATCTGGTGTTGGCCTTTGATGAAGAAGGCAACGATCAGATGAATGGAATGGGGCGACTACGCCTGTAGCTGCTCTACCTAAGAAGGAGCGACTCCAAATGATGCTCCTCTAGCGTACAGGTAAGTACAAAGGATAGAGGGACTCGAGGCGCAGCTCCGGTCCATGTTATTGAAGCTAGAAGCGAAAGAAGTGAAGGATGGTGAAGGTCGATCTCCAACGAAGGCGGTAGAGGGAGATCCTAGCCTCAATCTTGACCTAATGGTTGAGCTTAAGGATGATTAGTCTGCGATGCGAGATGTAGGGTGACGAGTAGGTTCGATCGATAAGGATAAGTGCAGGTATTGGGGCTCCGACCAGCTGCTCAGATCCAGTGAACGTGCGACGGTGATGGATGGAATGAATCGAATGGACAGATAAAATGCGGCAACGAAAGTGGATACTTGAAGGTTGGAACGAGTTCCTGAGCTCCAAGAGAAGGTGTCGGTTGGGTTATAGCCTCAACCAAGATGTGAAAGGCCAGGAGGTTAGACGCGGCGGGCCTCTGGCCACGTAAGTGAGCTGTGTGAACCACGACCAAACTCCACTCCAAGGATGGCCTCCGGTAGCTGTCACTCAACCAAAGGTGCCTAGGGGTGGAAGAAAGGGCGAGGAACGAGCTAGGGCTCTGGGTAGGCGGAAGAGATACTATATAGGATGCTCAAGAGTCAGAAGGATCGATGAAAAGCGCAAAACCTGAGAGTGATCCAATTAATCCAACGTACCCGCGAAGATGATGGATGTACGAGGTTTATCGGATCTAGATTTTGAGGTAGACAGAGAACGGAGATGGGCTGGACAAAATCGAGAAACGGGTCCGGTGAACACAATCCGGGTCTGACCCGGGAAGGGGGAGACGTTAACAGGAGGTCAACACCCGAGTTGGACCAATCAGAAAATCTGATTTTACAAAATATTTACCAAATCAATAAAAAATACTAAATGACTTCAAAATAAAAAGTGTATAAAATAAAAAATGGTTATTATTTTTCAATCACTTTTTCTGTGATTTTTATGTATTTTTTCGAAAAATAAATTAGTGTACATACAATATATAGTGTTATATACAGGTATAAATTCCTATGTATTATGTACAATTATTTTTATTTTGTTAGTTTTAAAGTACCCTAGTTTTGTATTTTATTTATTTTCCACATGTTTTTGAGGATACAAAATAATTTCTATTTTTATGGTTTTTTTATAGGTGTAAAATAAATAGTGAGTGAAACGTATATATACATGTATTTTGTACAATTGGGAAAGGATTTTATTTTTAATTTTCTGATTTTTTTTGTTTTATTTATAGGACTATATACAAGGAGGTAGAAAGAATATTTTATTTTTATTTTATCAAAAATAATTATGTATATACATAGGTAATATGTACAACATAGAATAGGCCCTATCTCTCTCTACTTATTTTATTGAGTGATCGGGTCTAGGCTTGACGTTCTATTAGGATTCAGGTTACTCTCTATTTAATCTAAATACCTCTTTACGTTTTCTTTTCCTTTATTCTTTTATTTTTGCACAAATACATGCAAATTATGTAATATTAACAAAAGCATATTGAATGATAATTTATTGTATTTACACCTATTTACATGACGATTTACCATGATAAATAACTAAAATAAAAGAAGAAAGAGTGAGAATCAGGGATTCATCATGCATAAGAAATCACCTTTAAATTTTGCATGAGTACTGATGAACGACGTTTGACCGAAGTCGTGTCAATCCACAAGGCGAATTGATAGTCGCTGAAGTGACTTCAAACGAAACCTCGATCGATCAATAATTAACCCACAACAAGAATCAAGCAATAAATATCAAAAATATGGAGTTAAAATTTATTATAACTCTACAAGAAAATGTGTATATGTGGAAGTATGTGTAAAGGTTGAACTCTGGGAGCAAACGGTAGAAGGAGGCAAAATAATTCGCATAAAAAATTGCCATTCATGTATTGTCCATTTCTATTGTTTTTGTGGGTTTTTATTTTATTTTTTATATTTATTTTATATTTTTGTATTTGATTTTTAATTTTATATTTTATATTTTCCTTTTATATTTTCACATATTTATATTTTCGTTTTTTTATAAACAATAAAGCTATATATAAGGCTATTGATGAACACAAAATTCGGGCGGTCTAAATATGTCTCACACAAGGCAGAGACAAAGTCACTGTGGGGACCACACGAAATCTGGAATTCAGTCAACAATTAACCCACAATGATGATCAAGTAATGAAAAGCAAGAAGCGTAGTTAAAATTTATTATAACTCTACATGAATGTGTATAGTGTTCAAGCATGTAGAGGTCGAACCCAGGGAACAAGCAGGTAGATCGTGCAAACTCAATGAAAGTGATCAAATGTCTATACAAGTGTTATTTTTGTGCATTTCAATTTTTATATTTTTTTGATTTTATATTTTTATATTTTGGTTTTTAATTTAGAGATTTTGTATTTTCTTTTTATATTTTTATATTTTCTTTTTATTTTAATAAGGATATAAGACTATATAGGATACATATATATATATATATACAAGGGAGATGAGAGAGAGGCAAATATAGATAAAAAATGTTCAAGATAGAGGAAATAAAGTCTTTTTAGGCTTTTATGTTTTTCTACTGTTTTTGTGTTTTTTTTATATTTTCCCTATTTTTTGGTATTTTAAAAGTTAAAAATACTTAAAACAGTGAATAAAATTAAGGGCCGAGATTAAAATGGAGATGAAAAATATCAAACAGTGTCGAAAATTCTCCACATTAAATTTAAACTAAATATAATACAATAAAGAAAAATCAAGAACATAAATTAGAGTTTTTGGATTCTTTTTGAATTTTATATATTTTTATAGCGATTTTTAGAGTTTTATAATTTTTATTAGTTTTCTTTTGTATTTTTTATTGATTTTTGGTATGAAGATAAAAGATTCAAAAACATAGAAATCTAATTTTTTGGGAATTTTTCAAAAATGTTTTGTAATTTTTATGTATTTTCTAATGCAAATAGTGAAGAAAATGTGTGTTTTGAATTTGTATAAAAATAAAATGCGATAAAAATGCAAAATAAAAATTTAACGTGATAATAAAATGTAACAAACACTCAATGATATTTTTTAATAATTTTTAGAGTTTTATAGATGCATGAAATTATTAGAGATGAGAGAAACTACACTATTGGAAGGGGTATTTCTGTAAATATGCAAAAGTATCAAGGCCAAAGTGCAATTTTTCCATAAAATATATACTCCAATGAAAATATTTGTGGACTAAATGTAAATTTCAAGACCCGCTGAGGTTTCTCTGCAAAAACACCAATGTAATGCACGCAGGGCACGTGACCTAGCAAGAACATGCATGTAATTTCCAGAAATCTAGGTGTTTAATCAAAAATTTTCCACAAAAATATTACTGAAATAAACATTTAACTATTTCAAAATACAAAAAGGCACCTTGTACAAAATGTCGAACCTCACGTCTATGGGTCACATGAGGTGACGTGACTAGGGTCCAACGTGTAAATATGAAACTACGAGGGTGATTTCGCAAATTTTACACTAATTTATAATGGAAGACGAAAGCTTCAGTGCTAAATATTAAATACAAAAAGTGGTGAGGGATAATTAGCAAAATACCCAGCACCAGGCATCCAACGGCTGATGGACTAGACTTGGTCGCGTGTCGAGCCGCTAACACACTATACCCTTTCGTTGATGTGTGGCCAGGATTAGATCCCGACCGTTGATTGAACGGTGGCGAACGGGCGAGATCTGACAGTGGAGGATCAAACTGGAGGGGCAGCCCTAAATAGATGGCGTAGGGCCCCAGAGGAAGAACTGGGAAGAACTTCGCCGGAGCGAAGTTCCTCTGGCCTGATCGCGCGTCTCCCGCGGTCTGCGCTGCTGCAAACTGGCCTGGGAGGCTCCTGCGGTGATCCTCTAGGTATTGGTACCCTCAGAAGCATCGGAGAGGCTTTGTAGCATGGCCACGAAGGTGGCGGAGCTTGGACCTCCAAGTATCTCCAGCGGAGCGCAAAATGGGCCCCAGGCTCTCGTTATGCTCCGAATGAAGAAAGTGGATGCACGGGAGAACAAAATGGAGGTCGGCAGGAGCAAGCTCTGACGAGGGGGTCGTTTGTGTGAATTGAAGGACGAAACACGAAGATGAGGGTGGGAATCTACTCCGGTCTGGTAAATGAAAAACAAAAAGAAAATAGGGGGAGAAGGAACCATGAAGGTGGAGTTCACTTGAGATAAGACCTCGATGGCAAGGCCTTTGCTGGAGGTAATGGAGACTGCCTCGACGCTTCCTCGATCCACCTGATGACCTGAAGACAGAGCTATCACCTCCTTCTCACGATATAGCATGCAAGGTGGAGAGGAGCTAATGCCAAAGGGGTTCAAATTCGCAAGGGAAGGTCGGAGGGTGTATATGAATGGTTTGGCGAGGTGGCTCAAAGAACGAGGGATTGGGAGCGGATCAGTGATTCATCGCCCAAGATAATCACTGGGTGTGAATCACCATTCTCCAAGGGAGAAAAGTCAAGAAGAAGGTTACACGAAATGGTGAAAGGAAAACCCTCAAAAAATCGAGAAGTCTGGTCAAAAACCACGGTCTGAAAGTGCCAGACCTTGGTCAGAGAGTTGACCGAGGTCAACCAACGGAAGCTTCTGGTTGGTCCACGTGTACCTATCAGAAAATTCCTTGGCAAAAGAGTTGTTAATTCCATGAAAAATAATAAATGATTTTATTGGTTTTTTTATTATTAAATGAAAATGTTTATTATTTTTATAAATTATTTTATTATGATTTTTATTTATTTTTTAGGTATAAAATTGTAAATTACCTTTTTTGAGCTATATACAGGTATATTCATCTATATATTAATATTTTTTATTTTGTATATTTAATTTATTATTTTTATTTATTATTTTACATATTTATAACTTATTTTTATATACTTAAATATATATTTATTATATTTTTCTGAATTATTTTGTACACATAAGTAAATAGATATACAATCTACATAGGTACAAACATAGGTAATTCATCTATGTATTGTGTACAAGTATTTTATTTTTATGTTTTCTTTATGTTTTTATTCCTATTTTAATATACACATATATTATAAATAATATTTACAAAATTATAAGAATATAAGAATAGTAAATAATGAATAATAAATAAAATGAATATTTTAATCGATACAAGTAGACAATAGGGGTCCAAAACTCAACTTTCAAATCGTAACTCCGAAAAATATGAAACCACTTTAATTAAATAGCTTATTGAAAATTATATACAATTAAAGATGATTTTGATACATTTTGATTTTTATTTGAGAGATATATGTCTGGGAAGTTGGGATTCTAGAATATTATTCAGGTCATAACTTTTTATCTGTACATTATTTTTGTATGAAATCATTTTTGTATTTTTCTATATTTAATTATCTACACATTTCATGGAAAAGTTTCTTTATTCGAAGTATAAAAAGTGGAACTAAAAATAGTCCCAAAATGAATAAAAGGTATTTTTATTGTATTTTGGCCCTTATCTCCCCCTACTTGATTCCTTGTCGACCTATTCATCTAGATGCCTAGGTATCTGGGTTTCGGGTCATAAAACATTTACAATATTTTATTCTTTTTCTTTTCATTACTTTATTCTATAATTTTGGCTTTAAAAACCACATTTTATACAATATTTACACACACATGCATGAATGCTAAAATGCATGAATTAAGGGTATTTACATGTATTTACTAGGATTTTTTAGGCCAAAATAATAGAATAAAGATGATGAAATGGAGGTTCATCATCCCCCTATACTTGCCTTTGCTAGTCCCTAGCAAACACTTTTGCAATAAGTGCAGAAAAAGAAGAACAAAGAAAAGAAAAAGAAGAAAGATGGACTAAATTTAATTATCAAACTTGTCTTCATAAAAATCAAAGTTTAGAGATTAAGTCGGACCTTTGGAATTTTAGTGCGGACGGAACCTTAATGGGAATCAGATTTGAAATCCATCGGCCTTTGAGAGTCCCTAAACTCTACTCAAGTCTCCTCAATAGCCAGGTCAGAAATATTTCAACTCATACGCAAGCCCTTACGACTATGAATCTAACTCGTACAGTGTAAGTGATAGTGGCTCTCCCCAACTGAAATAACAAAGAGATTGACTTCTCCAATATGAAAACCCAATGATTCCCCAATCCAACAACTCATTCCTCGAGGAGCGGGGTATTCCCTTCTAAGTTCAAGTGGCAACCAGTTTAAGAGGAGGGGGTGAAGAGAAGAATGGACAATAGCCAATGTAGCTACCTATCCTAGGATGTAAGACCAGTGTAGTCAGTCATCCAGCTGCAGGCTCACATGATTTGACTTTGAAGCTTAAGCTTGCTTATTGACTATACACATATGTACACTCCGGCAGACATTTTTATTTTTGTACAGGGTTGCCCACTTTTTTTAGAGTTTTTGCTTCTTTTTTTAATACTATATACAACAGCATTTACATAAGGCGTTTTTCCTCTTGATCCAGTAGATTATCCCTCTTTTGAAGCTTTATTGCAACCCACACTCTCCTATCCTCAAAACTCATCATTACCGGACGGGTTAGGGTGCACTTCCCTCCCTAGAGGAGGACAAATGTTTCCACCTGTGTACATCTCATACTAGCAAATCCAACCCCCTCGCCACTCCAACTGAGTTGAGCCAAGTGAATGGTGTAGGTGTCCAAGTTAGGTCATTATAAACAAGAGTCGTGCTTGTGCTCTGAAATACTCTACTTGGGCAGTCAAGAATCCATTGAACAAAATCTCGTGATCCTCAAAGAATTAAGTCAACTAGACCTAAAGTACCTCAATTCCAATTCCTATAAGCTTCCTGTTATTAGGTAGATTTTAAGGTCCAATCAAGATCTAATCTTCAGATTTTTCTTAGACTTGTTCAACTATCAAACTCAATCCGAAAAATGCGAATGTTATGCAAATGCTATGTAGAATGTAGAAAATATTTTTGTGATGCAATTTCAAAGATTTTGAACTTTTATGGGTTTTTTGAAAAGATGATGCATATGCATTTTTGCGTTTTTTTTTCAAAAAGATTTTTCAAATGTTTTTGGGAATTTTGGAAACAAAGATTTTGGCTAAAAACTAGGTACAACTATTTACACGAGGATGTTTCCATGAGTCCCATGCCACTTTAGGTATCCAACCCACATCTTCGATCGTTGACCAACCCTCACACACCACCTCCTTCTATCACTCCCTTTGTAGCACTTCACACAGATTTCACCGCTTCTCACAACCTCATCGAGCAACGAGCTCCTCTACCTCGATTGTCGCAACTTCGAACTTAGTAGAGCCCTAGCTTTACCGCCAACCCCGTCAGAACATGATCCCTATTTTCGAAACCTTTCAGATGAGGCCATTTTGTCTGTGGACTCACTCCCATGGCACGTTGATATAGTGAACTATCTTGTCTCCAAGAAAGTTCCATAAGAATGGCTGAAGTACAAGGTAGACAGATTTCTGTAAGAGATTCATTATTACCAATGGGACGATCCATAACTATCTCGTGAGGGTGTAGATTGAACCTAGAGAAGTTGTATTCCTCAGGAGGAACACACCAGTGAACCTGAGCACTGTCATAAACTAGAATCTGCTGGGCATCATTCGGGGAAGAGCACGACAGTAAAGATTTTACAGAGTATCCTATGGTGGACCATATTGTTTAAGGATGCTATAGAGTATGTTTGAGGATGTGCTGACTGCCAGAAAATGTTAGGAACCGTTGGTCCTAAAGATACCATGCTCCTAAGATACATACAGATTTCAGATGTTTTTGTTGCATGGTGCATAGACTTCATGGGCCAATTTCCTGTCAGACAGGGATTTCAGTACATCCTGCTCATCATGGATTATGTTAGTCGATGGTTGGAGACTATCTATCCCCTCCCGAGTGCTAGTAGTAGTACAATATGTTCCTTCTCAAGAACCACATTATTGTATCATTTGGGATTCCCAAAATACTGATTTTAGCTGGGGGAATCCATTTCATTAATAGTAAAGAAAAGGTTTTTTAAAAAAATTAAAACTATAGTCCAAAATAATTTTACAACATTTTACAAACATGTACACACATTTCAAAATCATTTTGTAAAGGTTTTCCAAACAGTATATATAGATTTTTCAAATATTTTTGCAACCGTTTTTCAAAACATTTTGCAAATCATTTTTCAAACATTTTTATTTCACATAAAGAAGATAAATTTTACAAACAAATATTTTTTACAAAGGTAGAAAACATGTAACAAGACGTTTTCCAAATAGTTTTCAAAAGGTTTTTCACAAAGATTTTAAAATTATTTTTCAAACATTTTGCAAAAAATATTTTCACCTGATTTATTAATCAGTAAATACAAAAAGAATTTGAGCAATAATCACATTTTTTAAGGTTTTTAAAGAATTTTTATAAGTATAATTAGCCATATTTAGTAGGAAAGATACGAAAGTACGAGTAATGGATAAAGTATATGCGCAGTATATACGACCCCCCTATACTTAGCTTGATCTATGTCCTCATAGATCAGAGAGAAAAGAGAAGACATAACTCATACTGAGTATAGACAAGTCTAAAGAATAAACGAATGAATGAAGGAATGAGAAGTTGACCGTCCCCCCATACTTAGGATGAAATAATCCTAAGTATAGCAGATTGTACATAAAGCAGGGAGGGTCAAGGGTGGGAATGAACAGATCGTACTCAAACTATCTCCCCCTATACTTAGGGTATGATAGCCCTAAGTATAGACAAGAAGATGAGACAATGGAAAGGATCAAAAAATAGAAGAACTCAGGGTGCATACCCCCCCTATACTTAGGACAAAGTGCGTCCTAAGTATAGAAGACTGACAAAAAGGGGCGAAACCTTTCTAATAGATAAAGAATATAGAAAGGAAAAGAAGAAAAGAAGAAAAGAGAATAAATAGATCACAGCTCAGTGTGTGCACCCCCTATACTTAGGATGAGGTGTATCCTAAGTATAGAAAAATCATAAGATGACGACAGGTGGCAGACAAAAAGAATGAATGAATGATATGGACATATAGATCTATACAGTGGAAGATGGAAATGATAACCATGTATGAGATGCATGTGATGTGAGTCAAATAGCACATCACATACCAGATGAATAGGGGCAACGTCAACGGTTGGCGGATCATGATCTATATATAGTTTCAGGCGCTAACCGTTAACTCGAAATGTAGAAGAAAATGACAACTCAGATATAACAATACTGCCATTGTCATGTACCTTTCTGACCACATATGGACCTTTCCATTTACTCTGTAATTTCCTTGGAAATAATTTCATCCTAGAATCAAACAACCATAGACGCTGATCTGGCTCAAACTATTTATGGTTGATATGAGAATCGAGCCATATCTTCACTTTTTCCTTGTATTGTAGGCTAGTTGAAAAGGTTGTATCTCTTAGTTCCTCCAGGGTTGCCAACTCTGCTTTCCTCTGTTCTCCTATACTCTCGGGATCTAATAATAACTCTTTAACTACCCATAGTGACTTGTGCTTGATTTCCACTGCCAAATGGCATGGCTTTCCATATACGAGACAAAAGGGAGATGTCCCTAATGGTGTCTTGAAGGATGTTCGATAGGCCCACAAGACTGAGTCCAGATGCTGTAACCAATCCTTTCGGTCTGGGCGGACTACCTTCTGTAAAATAGTCTTGATCTTCCTGTTCGATACTTCAGCAAGACCATTAGTCTGAGGGTGATATGGAGTAGCAACACGATGGTCAATGCTGAACTCGTCTGCAAGGGCCCTTACCTTGTCATTGATAAAGTGAGTCCCCTCACCTGAAATCAGAACTCTAGGTACCCAGAACTATGAAATGATATTTTTTACCCAAAAATCGACACACAGTCTTAGCATCTGCGGTTCGGGCAGGGATGGCCTCAACCCAATGACTCGCATAATCTACAGCAAGCAGAATGTACTTGAATCCCTGACTCTTAGGAAATGGGACCATGAAATAAATCCCCTGTGCATCAAAATCCTCACAAAAGTGAATGGGCTGCATGTGCAATCATATCTCTTTATCCGCAAGTACCCATCTTCTGACAGTCAGTACACCTATTCATGAATTCGTCGGAATCCTTGAAGAGAGTAGGCCACTAAAGGTCAGATTGGAGCACCTTATGCGATGTCTGTCTCCCAGAATGATGTCCTCCTGCCTCAAGCATGTGGCAGTAGGTGAGGACGCTATGTTGATCTTCTTGAGGAATACACCTCCTCCAGATACTATACCCTCCTTCATGATAAAGGATGGGATCCTCCCAATGGTATGACTTGGCCTTCGCAAGGAAGGTCTCAAGTCGTTGCCTGGGCCAACCTTGTAGAACCATCTTGGCGATAATATAGTTCACAATGTCGGCATACCATGGAAGCGAGGCGATGGCAAGGATCGCCTCATCTAAAAATATCTCAGTAATAGGTGCAATGGGCTAAGATTCCTCAAGGTTCTCTAATCAGGAGAGGTGATCTGCCACAACATTCTTAACTCCAGGTTTATACTTAATCTCAATATCAAACTCTTGGAGCAGAAGGATCCATCTAGTAAGTCGAGCTTTGACATCCTTCTTTGCCATAAGGTATCGGATGGCAGTGTGATTTGTAAAGATAGTCGCTTTTGATCCCAGAATATATTATCTATATTTATCCAAAGCGAAGACTACAATTAGTATCCCCTTCTCAGTCACAGTGTAATTCCGCTGAGCGGCATCCAAAGTCTGGCTAGCATAGTGAATGGCATACGACAATCCATCCCTCATCTGTCCAAGCACAACCCCTACGGCAAAATCAGAAGCATCTGTCATGATCTCGAATGGGAGAGACCAATCAGTTGGTGAAGGACAGGAGCCGCAACAACTAGATTCTTGAGAGTCTCGAAGGACGTAAGACACTTATCATCTACAATGAACTTGGTTTCTTTTGCAAGCAAATCGGTGAGCAGTCAGGCAATACGACAGAAGTCATTAATGAACTGTCGGTAGAAACCGACATGCCCCAGAAAAGACCGTAACTATCGTAACTTGGACGGTGGATTGAGCTTTATAATGATATCCACCTTGATCGGATCAACCTCCATGCCCCTGTTGGAGATGATATGACCAAGGACCATCCCTTGAGCCACCATGAAGTGACTCTTCTCCCAAGATAAGACAATATTGACCTCTATGCAGCGCTGAAGCACAAGGTCTGGGCAGTCAAGACAAGCATCAAACCCATCACCATAGACCGAGAAGTCATCCATGAAGACCTCTAAACAGTCACCCACCATGTCCGAGAAGAAGGACAACATGCACCTTTGGAATGTCGCCGGGGCATTACACAAACCAATAGGCATCCGTCTTAAAGCATATGTCCCAAATGGACAGGTGAATGTCGTCTTGTCCTGGTCTTCGGGCGCAATGGCCACTTGGTGATAGCCGAAGTACCTGTCAAGAAAATATTAGTGACTCTTCCCAGCTTGCCTCTCAATGATCTGATCAATAAATGGCAGTGGGAAATGATCCTTCTTGGTGGCCTGATTCAATCGTCTGTAGTCCATACAGACCCTCCAAGAAGTGGGTACCCGGGTAGCTATCTCCTCTCCAGACTCGCTCACAACTGTAGTGATACCCATATTCTTGGGTACCACATGTAATGGACTAACCCACTTGGAGTCGGAGATGGGGTATAGATAAAATCGACGCTCCAACATTTTGATATTTCTTTCATGACCACATCTCGAGGGTACGGGTTCAGTCGTCACTGGAACTCACGTGAGGTCTTGGCTTCCTTTTCAAGGTATATATGGAGGGAGCACAAAGCCAGACTAATCCCCTACAGATCAGCTATACTCCATCCTATCGACTTGCGGTTTCTTTCAAGAACCTTCATCAAACGAGATTCTTGCTCTCCATTTAAATCTGCTGAGATAATGACTGGGTGCATGTCTGGCTATCCTGCAAGGAATCTATACTTCAGCGACTGCGGTAAGGGCTTCAATTCTGGGCAATTGGGAGCTGGCAATTCTGGCTTATGATATGTTTGAGTGAAAACTAATAGGTCTGCATGTGAGAACTCTCATTGATAGTGAAAATCTGAAGAAGGGAACCCTGCTGGAATATCTGTAAAACGTGTTGGCTCGATCTCCGTCCTAGCTATCGGCTCAGAAGGAATCAGACATGGCAAATAATCAGTAAAGTCATCCCAATCAATTTCTGAATCCGAGGGATCTTAATCAGAAAAACATGAATGAAACTCTGCTTCCCCACTCAGTCTGTAACTATCAGCCTCTAATGTATCCTCTGCCAGGGGTGTGCTCTCCAAACTCTCGACTGTTGTAATTTGTATGTACGTTGAATCTGTTGGCAAGGTGAGGGCTCGTGCTACTGGATCTGCTCAAATTGCTTGATCATCTGTCATCACAAAGTCACACTCCTGGTGTACGTCTCGCTCAACCTCTGTCATCTACTCTGTGTTACTGAACTGCTCTGAGCAGGCTGAATCCCGTGCTCTGGTCTCGTCGATCGTCTCTATTTGTATACTTTTTCCCTCTACACGAAAGTACACCTTTCCAATATCATGGTCGGATACCGCCTTGGCAGTGGCCAAGAATGGGCGTCCAAGTATGATGGGGGTATCTGTTACCGACTCAGGGATCTCCATGTCCAATACAACAAAGTCCACGATGAATTTCAGGCGCAGAATGGTAACGACGTCTCTCAACAAACCCTTTGACCTCTTAATAGACCTATCAACGAACTAAAGGACTGTCCTACTCCGCTGGAGAGGGTCAAACTCGAATCCGTCAAGTAAGGTTGTCAGAAGGAGGTTGATAGAAGAGTCGTTGTCTCATAGAGTACGATCGAACCGCTGCTCTTGAATCTTGCATCTGACATAGGGAGCTTCTGCATCAGGTCTCTTGGCTGGAAGTCGGTTCTTAATGGCAAAGCATGTGGCACGAGTGAGCACATGGATCTCTCCTTTGTGGTTCCTCCTCTTCCTGCTTACGGTAGTCTTCTCTCTCGAGTTCTTCTGGAAAAGGGGGATGTGTTATAGTGCCTCCTATAGAGCCAAATGAATCTGAAATCTATCAATCATCCGATGGCTAAACTCTAACTGATGTGTCTTTTTTGGATTTTCTTTTTTATTCCCCTTTGCCAAGCGGAGTTCTTGAGGGAAGGGGATGGTTGGGCCCTCCTTAGATAGAGGGCTAGGAAGAGGTTCATGTACTTGTGAAGGAATAGAATCCATACCAAGATCATCATGCAACTCATATGGATTTGAAGTAGATGAACAAACCTTTTCTTTATTCATATTTTTGGTTTTTTTCTTGTTACCAAAGTCTTAAGATACAAAAGGTGGCAACACAATAGATGGAAGCACAACTGGAGTTGAAGTGGTGGTGTCAGTACCGCCCACGGCATCTGTCTTCGCAGCATCAGCACCGTACTCTGGCTCAACATCAAGTAAAATGGTGGCATCAGCACCACAACATGCATCTGGAGTCACGACGGCCTCAGTATTGTTGATTGGATCTCTATCCTTTGTGGCATCAGCACTACCGTCATTAACATCATTAGCGGCATAAACACATCTACTTTCCTTGTCTAGCACTCCTGGTTCCTCGTGTGGTGGTCGCTTAGATGAGGCGTTGTCGGCTGGCATCCTACCACTCCTAGTTGTCACGAAATCAGCATCAAACATACAAGAAGACATGTAATGCAAAGAGTCACTAGGAGTGGTATCCTCTGTAGACTGTAGCTACTCATATTTGCTCTTCAAACTGTTCGGGTTGGGTTCGATATGAGGTGGTATGGAGGCCATGCCCTTGATGATATCCCTCATCTCCTGCCGGAACTCATCCATTTCTCGTCAGAAGGATGCTTGCTATTCGGAGAGCAAGCAGGCGAGGTCATCAAGAGTTGGGTTCTCGAAGGCAGGTGCCGGAGAGCCGGGAGTGTTCCCATGCTGTACATGAGGCTTCTGCTGCTGTGAATAGTGAGGGGGAGGATGCGAGTATGACTGTTAAGGTTGTTGACGTTGCCTCCACTACTGTCCCTGATAAGAGGGACGAGGACCTTGCTGGTAGTGTTGGTGGGAGTGATAGGGCTGCTACTGCTGGTTGTTCTGAGTGCCCTGAGCGGGAGGATGTTGTTAGGTTGAGGTGCCTCTGGTGGTCCAATGGAATCCGGTATGATCACGATGAATCCCGGTCTATTGTGGGTACCGATTGTACCATATCCCATTGACTTCCCTCAATGGCTCCCGCTATAAGGGTGGTGGAGGAGGAACTGCCAGTGGCTGATCCGGCTGGTAAACCACCATCTGAGGGTCCTGAGATAGTGGCGGTGATGGGTAGTACTATAGTTGTTGGACCGGCTCTGCTTGGATATGGTGAACCTTGCGGTGTGCGGCAAAGGGCTGGGTAGAGATGCTACTATTGGAATCAGCACGTGACTTAGGAGGTTGTGTGGACATCTGTGCTTCCTGAATACACAAGATCTGGGTCTTCAGGTTGCTCATGGTCTTTGTTAACTGATCCATTTGTGCACGCCCTTGGCTCTGCTTCTTCTCGAGGATCTCGATGCGGTCCAACTTCTCACTAATGATCCCCATGTCGGTTGCGGCAGATTCAGCCTGAGCTGCTGCTGCTGACGGAGTGTGGGAACCAGCATCGATACGTGCAATCCTCTGATATGAAACTGCTGGTTGGGGGGCCTTTGACTGTGTAGACCCGGGCTTGGGACATCACTGTCGAGTTCTCTGCCATCTCCTCATAGATGGTCCATACCTGGTCTTCACCCTTGGAGAAGTATGACCCTCCACAAGAGGCATTCACTAGCCCCTGCAGCTCCGATGTCAGCCCACAAAAGAAACTCTGAACAAGGTTGGACTTTGATATATCATGATGTGGAAATCTATCAATGAGCTCTCAAAATCGATCCCAAGCCTCATGGAATTCTTCATTCGGGATCATAGTGAAGTTACTGATCATAGCTCGTGTTGCGTTGGTCCGGCCGAGTGGATAGTACTTGTTCAAGTACTCGGTCCGAAGTTTCTCCCAAGATGCGACATACCTTCCTAGATGCTTTAGACAATAGGCTACTCTGTCAACCAATAAGAACGGGAAGGCAATCATCTTTATTGTGTCTCTGTCCACTAGTCTGTCGTGGACAGTGCTACAAATCATCTCGAACTCCTACAGATGGAGATGAGGCTCCTCGGTGGCTAGCTCATGGAACTTAGGCAACAACTGGATGGTCTTGGGCCGAAGCTCAAAGTTCCCAACAATGGGAGGAAGCTGGATCCATCGATGAGTGAGAGTTGCACCAGGGTTGTGCAACTGTCTCACGGTCCTCGGTGGTTGGTCCTCCTATTGTTGTTCTCCTCCTGCTCCACCTCCTGCTTCAGGTCCTACTTCCGGTCTCTCTCTACCACCCTCGGATCTATCTTCTGCATCCGTGCCAACTCTCTCATGATGTCACCCATAAAGGCTCCCTGATCTTTGATCTGTCTCTGTATAGTCTCCAGGGAAGCTAACAATGAATTGTTGATGGTAGTCTGATCATACACATACGAAGGTTGTCCCTAATCATTTGGTGTCCCTCACTGCTGGCCATGTCTTGGGTCTCTGCAAAGGCAATGGTACCCATCTCAGGTGCCGTCAAATGTCCAGAAATATGTGTTGCATTATACTCTGACACCACATGACTGATAGGATAAGAAGGGTGATCAAGGGGAATAGGGTGGACGTGAACTCAGTCTCGGAGATTGGGTCTAAACTCCTCAAAGCCGACCTAGATGAATAGAGATGAGTGCTTGATAGCGGTACCACCAGACGTGGCCTAAGGGATTTCCTTCCCATCATCATGATCTGGAGATAAAGGCGGATGAGATCTGGAAGGGAAACAAGATTAGCAATCAAACCCCCAATTTACCTACACAACTCTGAGTTGAGGACCGTGAAGGTTCGATCATTTATCTTGTCAATTTTAGTTAGGTGATCAATCAATCTATCAGAGTGATTAAGCAAGCTGTTAGGAACCCAACTCTCCTAGCCGACCGCCCCGATCCCAAATGAGATCTTTCCCAGCCAGTATGAATTGTGGACCATTTATCGGCTACCTGATCAATCACTCTGCTAAGGAAGTCGCGGTCCACTTTACCGGTTACCGGAGAGATCCTCACTGGAGAACGACTCACCAAGACCAGTAGTCAACTAGAATTTCGGGCATGGCTCTATCCTAGTGTGTGGGTCACTCTCTCATTGCAGATAAATCAACGAATGAGATGGTTACTCTCCCCAAGATAAAAAATTTTTGGGTGGGGTGAGTTTTAAATCATGTTTGCATTAGCAGTCCCAATTTTATTTGGTTATCTCATTTTTAGTATTTTTATGATAAAAACAACGCCTAACAAATTTTCTAATTTCCTTGGTTATTTTGAGTCTAATAAAATGGAGGAGGTAGTCGGAAAAGCTAATGCGTGATAAAATAGAATGATGAATGCAAAGTTAGAAATGCATACCTTGCTCCAGCACTCTACATGCAGGGTGATCTACGCATAAATTTAAAGACAGGAAATAAATTACCTATATGATGCACGAGGAAACCGTCCCTAGTGAAGCACAAGTAGCTATGACTAGGAAGAGAGACCAGAGTTCGGTCTTTGAAGCCGATCGGTGTCCACCACAATGGATCCTACACGCGCTGTATATGACCTGTCCCGGCACGTTGTCTCTAATCCAAGTCAAAAAGCTTTTTAAATGGATTATTAGCTAAGTCCAGTTACGAGCTATAGGTGTAGGCAAGATATTAGGTGTGGGGCCTTAGCTACTTACGTAACAATCAACAAAACTCCTATGTCTAGGGGCTAAATCCTCATAAATCAATCATACAGTAAAATCAAGAAAATGGTGAAAAATCGACAAAGCCTCCAAGGGAACAATCCCTCGGGCAATGGACCTCGTGAAGTGTTGAAGTATCCAAGTCCAAATTATTACAAATATAGAGTCACTCTCTCACTTCAAATTACACAAATAATTGCAATGAAATAAATAGAGCTAAATCTACAAAAATTCCTAAGTGTCCTTGGTACAAAAGTAGCAAGCCAAAGCTGGCTTCTCATGGGTGCGTAAGTGCCTAGGGTAGAGCACCTCCCTCGATCCGCGGTACCTCGCACAAAGTCACGAAGAGAGGTGGTTAGATAGCTCAACAAAATATATCAAAAAATGAGAGAATAAATGTAAAAAAAACGTAGACAAATAATCACAATCAATCACAAATAAATCCGATCTATACGTTGCTGTTCCCCGGCAATGGCGTCATTTGATGAACCCAAAATTCGTGCGGTCTAAATATGTCTCACACAAGGCAGAGACAAAGTCGATGTGGCGACCACACGAAATCTGGAATTCAGTTTACAATTAACCCACAACGATGATCAATTAATGAAACGCAAGAAGTGGAGTTAAAATTTATTATAACTCTATAATGAATGTGTATAGTGTGTAAGCATGTAGAGGTCGAACACATGGAACAAGCATGTAGATCGTGCAAACTCAATGAAAGTGGTCAAATGTCTATACAAGTGCTATTTTGTAGGTTTTTAATTTTATATTTTTTATTTAATTTTTTTTATATTTTATATTTTGGTTTTTAATCAGTCCAAATTTGTATCTTATATTTTTATATTTTCTTTTTCTTTTAATAAGGATATAAGACAATATAGGATATATATAAGGGAGATGAGAGAGAGACAAAAATAGGAAAAAAATGTTCAAGATAGAGGAAATAAAGTCTTTTAGGGCTTTTTATGTTTTTCTAATGCTTTTGGGATTTTTTATATTTTTTAATTTTTTTGGTATTTTTGAAGTCAAAAATACTTAAAACAATGAATAAAATTAAAGGCCGAGATTAAAATGGAGATGAAAAATATCAAACAGTATAGACAATTCTCCACATTAATTTTAGACTAATATAATAAAATAAAGAATTTTCAGGAACAGAAATTAGAGTTTTTGGTCTCTTTATGAATTTTATATATTTTTATAGATATTTTTACAGTTGTATAATTTTTATGAGTTTTCTTTTGTATTTTTTAGTGATTTTTAGTCTGAAGATAAAAGATACAAAAACACACAAAATATATATATTTTGGAATTTTTCAAAAACATTTTGTAATTTTTATATATTTTCCAATGCAAATAGTGAAGAAAATGTGTGTTTTTAAATTTTATAAAAAAATAAAATGTGACAAAAATAAAAAAATAAAAATTTAGCATGATAGCACAATGCAAGAGACACACAATGATTTTTTTATGTATTTTTAGAGTTTTATAGATGTATGAAATAATTAGAGACAACAAAGAGAAACTACACTACTAGCAGGGGTATTTATGTAAATATGCAAAAGTATTTGTGCCAAAGTGCAATTTTCTAGAAAATATATACTGCAATAAAAACTTTTGTGGACTAAATGTAAATTTCAAGACCCGCAGGGGTTTCTCTACAAAAATACCAAGGTCACGCACACATGGAACGTGACCTGGTAGGGACCTACATGTAATTTCCAGAAACCTAGGGGTTTAATCACAAAACATCCACAAAAATAAAACTGAAATAAACATTTATTGGACTATTTCAAAATACAAAAAGGCCTGGGTTCCCTTGTGCAAAATGTCCAACCTCACGTGCACGGGTCACGTGAGGTGACGTGGCTAGGGACCAATGTGCAAATATGAAACTATGGGGGTGATTTCATAAATTTTACACAAATTTATATCCGCGGATGCAAGTTTCAGTGCTAAATATTAAATACAAAAAGTGGTCAGGGCTAATTAGCAAAATACATAGTGCCATGCATCCAACGGTTGATGGACTTGACTTGGACACGTGTCGAGTCGCTGACGCACAATACCCTTTCGCGGATGAGTGGCCAGGATTAGATCATGGTCATTGATCGAATGATGGCGAGTGGGAGAGATCTGATGGGGGAGGATCAAACTGGAGGGGCGGCCCTAATTGGACGGTGTAGGGCCCCGGAGAAAGAACAGGGAAGAACTTCGCCGGAGTGAAGTTCCTCCAGCCTGATCACGCATCTACGACGGTCTGCGTCGTTGCAAACTAGCCTGGGAGGCTCTTGTGGTGATCCTCTAGGTTCTGGTACCCTTAGAAGCGTCGGAGAGGCTTTGTAGCACGACCATGAAGGTGGCGGAGCTTGTACCTCCAGGTATATCCGGTGGAGCACAAAATGGGCCCCAGGCTCTCGTTATGCTCCCAATACCTGAAAGAAATGGTTACACCGTCGAGGGCAAAATGCCTCGATGGTTGGCGAAGCAAGTGGATGCAGGGGACAACAAAATGGAGGTAGTTCGGAGCTAGCTCCAGCGAGGGGGTCGTTTGGGTGAATCGAAGGACGAAGCACGAAGATGAAGGTGGGAATCTACTTCTACGGGTCTGGTGAACGAAAAACGAAAAGAAAATAGAGGAAGAAGGAACCTCAAAGGTGGAGTTCACCTGAGACAGGACCTTGACGGTAAGGACTTTTCTGGAGGTAATGGAGACTGCCTCGACGCTTCCTCGATCCACCTGACAACCTGAAGACGGAGCTTTCACCTCCTTCTCATGATAGAGCACGAAAGGTGGAGAGGAGCTGGTGCCAAAGGGGTTCGAATTCGCAAGGTAAGGACAGGGGGTGTATATGAATGTTTTGACGAGGTGGCTCAAAGAACGAGGGATTGGGAGAGGATCAATGATGCAACACCCAAGATAATCACTGGGCGTGAATAACCATTCTCCATGGGAGAAAAGTCAAGAAGAAGTTTACGTGAAATGGTGGAAGAAAAGCCCTCGAAAAATCGAGAAGTCGGGTCAAAAACCACGGTATGACAATGCCAGACCTCGGAAGCTTCTGGTTGGTCCACGTGGACCAACCAGAAAATTCCTTAGCAAAAAGATTTGTTAATTCAATGGAAAAAAAATAAATGATTCTATTAATTTTATATATTTTGAAATGAAAAATGTTTTTATTTTATAAATTAATTTGTTATGATTTTTTATTCTTTGAGGTATAAAATAGCAAATTACCTTTTATGAGCTATATACGGGTATATTCATCTATATATTTCAATGTTTTATTTTTATTGTTTATAATTAATTTTATTTTTTTATTATTTTATATATTTATAACTTTTTTATGTACTTAAATATATTTTTATTTTATTTTTCTGAAGTATTTTAACACTTAAATAAATAGATATACAATCTACATTGGTATAAACATAGGTAATTCATCTATATGTTGTATACAAGCATTTTATTTTTATGTTTTCTTTATGTTTTATTCATGTTTTAATATACACATATATTAAAAAAAATATTTACAAAATTATAAAAATATAATAGAAATAAAATAATTAATAATAAATAAAATGAATATTTTAATCGGTATAATAGGGGTCCAAAACTCAGCTTTCAAATCGCAACTTTGAAAAATATAAAACCACCTTCATTAAATAGCTTATTGAAAATTATATACAATTACAGCGATTTTAATTCACTTCAAGTTTTTATTTGAAAGATACAGATCTGGGAAATTGGGATTCGGGATTTTTATTCAGGTCATGACTTTTTATTTTGTATTTTTCTATATTTAATTTTCTACAACTTTCATGTCCAAAGTTTCTTTATTTGAAGTATAAAAAGTGGAACTAAAAATAGATCCAAAATTAATAAATAATGAATTGAATAAATGGTATTTTTATTGTATTTTGGCCCTTATCTCCCCCTACATTATTCCTTGTCGACATATTCATCTAGATGCCTAGGTCTCAGGGTTTCAGGTCATAAAACATTTACAATATTTTATTCTTTTTCTTTTCTTTACTTTATTCTATAATTTTGGCTTTAAAAATAGCTTTTTATACAATATTTACACACACATGCATGAATGCTAAAATGCATGAATTAAGGGTATTTACATGTATTTACTAGGATTTTGAGGCCAAAATGATAGGATAAAGATTATGAAATTGAGGTTCATCAGCTATATATACCATATAGAATAATATACTTATAAAAACTAATAAATATAAATAAAATATATAATAAAAATTATTTTTTAATGTTTTTATCATTTTTCTGGAATTTTCCTGATTTTTATGTATTTTTAAATTCAAAAATACCCCAAATAAAGGATTAAATAAATATGATGAAAATATTTGAATATTAAAAATAGTAAATAAGGTCCAAAAATAATTAAATCAATTTTAATAGATATATATTTATAGAAAAAAATTTCAAATAGAGAAACAAATTTTAGGAGTTTTTAATGATTTTTTAGAACTTAAAAAAAATGGGTTTTTCAGTTTTTAGGAGTTTTCTTTTTCTGTTTTAATGACTTTTTGTCTTTAGTTAAAATATAGTAAAATAGACACTATATAACTTTTGGAAATTTTAGGCACACTTTTGTATTTTTTGGTATTTTCTAATCTAAACAGGGGATAAATAGTGCTTATTTGATTTTTAATAAATAGATAAATGCACAATAATGTGAAATAAATATGGAGTGTAAAAATGCATATCATAAGGCATTTACCCCTATTTTTGTATATTTTTAGGAGCACATTAGCTATTTATAAAAATCATGTAAAATGCATAAAATTACATGTCCTAACAGGGCATGATTGCAAATAAAATAAAGTTTAGGGGTGTATATGAAATTTAGCCAAAAATATACAACGCTCTTTAAATTATTGGACTAATAAACAATTACAAAAATGTTAGGGGCTTACATGCAATTTGACCTAGTCAAGTGGGACTACATGTGATTGAGCATGAGAGGGACCCAAATGTAACTACTAATAAATACAGTGACTCGCTAACAAAATTCCCATTTTATTTACACATGTTATTTTATTTAAGCATTAAATGATATAAACAAAAAACCAGGGGCAAGGTTTGCAATTTACCCCATACCACATGCATAGGGACGACTAGATTACCAAACTTGGACACGTGGCATTCCTACTCCTCACGTTGATGCTTCGGTTCCAACAACAAGGATCAGAACGTGCGGAAGAGATCTACAACCGATGTAGGAGATGATCAAACGGCTCCAGGCTAATCTGGGCGGAGGATCTTGATCCGACGGTAGGGAGCTGGTCTGCAAGAACACCTGACGAACTCGCACTTGGTGAACTTGGAATCGATGGCACGCATGCATCCAAGCACCTGGAGCCCATTCAAAGGTTGCTTCACGTTCATCTACCTGCCCCGATGATGTCAGCACCCTCGAACATGTCCGGGGACCATCGGCGGGCCAATGGAGCTCGTGTAGGCTTGTAGGCATTCCTGAGATACAACCGGGGCACAGATGCCCCCTTCCAGCCACTACACATGTTCAAACAAAAGGAAGAAGCCCATACTGTTGGACATGTGAGTCTCGGGTAAACCATTCTTACAATAAATGTTATTGTAATATATATGTTTTAGCAATAAAAGTTATTGATTGTTTCATTCCCTTTCTGAAATTAAATGAATGAATGCACTATAAGTTCCCTCTATACAATTAGGGTTATGTACCATGGCCATCTTGATGATCATATAGTTGTTGATTCATTAATTAAATCATAGAGGCTGGTGTTTGGATGAATATCTAAAGAATTAGATAGAGGACTCATCGAGCACCGTCAAATGATTATTAAGAGATGATCTCCAGCCTGAGTAGGAGATGGCAATCCTTTCACACAAAAGCTGATATCTGACCGACCTCTCAATGCAGATCCTCTGCAAGGGTATAGTGATTCGGAGGTGTCAGATTAGTTAGGTCAAAGGGATGACTTAGCAAGATCGAGATAACCTAAGTCCTATGTTGAATGCTGTCACAGCATAGGCACACATCCTCTGACCAGAGACAGATGTGTTACTATATGTCTGAGTGTGTACATTCGGCAGACCAATAGTTTGATGACCTAACCAAGGTCTATACATCGGTGAGCTAGTGTGCATGTAAGGGCATATGAGTAATACGATTTCTCAAAGGGATCATAGAGGTTCACTTATGAACTAGAAGACACGAGCTCACTCATGAGGTATTGGGACCGATCAAATTCCATGCATGGTCGTTGTGCTTTGGAAGCATGACAAGAATTTGAAGTTATGATATATGCTTTGGGAAAGAATATGATCGATACCAATTCCCAATGACCCAGATTGAGAAACATGGTGATCAAACCCTGAAGAAGACAGTGTAAAATTGATCTACATCTTCAAGTTGATCATAGGTCTTCCAGTATGCAGGATGTACAGGTATTGGGAATACCTGAGGGTAATGTTGTCATAAACGATTGTATAACCATGACACTTCCACTCCGAGGGTGTGATGAAACAGGTTTGGATTTTAGTGGCTGCTCTCTGTAGAGAAGTAATCTGATCTTGGTCCAAGTGTTGGACATTGATCTGAATGAGATTCAGATGCAATGAGAAGATTAGATTTCCGATCTTGATTTAATAAAGCATCTATGGGAGGTCCGTGAGATCTGGATTTGAGATGAGATCTCAACATCCAAGTCACTATACGTGGAACAATACAATCGCCCTGTCCTTATCTCTAAGTATCTGCGGAGAAAGCACATTATTCTTGAAGGAGTTCAAGAATAATTCCTTTGATGAATTATGTATCGAAGCAACAAGATGTTGATAATTAAATGAGATTTAATTATCAAGTATAATATGAAAAAGATTCATATTGTGAGAATGATTATCCAACATAATTAAATGAGATTTAATTATCAGGGAAATACAGATTGTGGATAGTGCTATCCATGCTATCCATAGTATCTGTATATATTAAAAATATGATTTATAATATGATTAGAGAGAGAGCACTTTTGTAAATAGCATTTATTAATTGTTAATGTGAATTGGATTCACATTAGTAATTAATTGGAAATGTAATTTACAATTTTGTTTGGGTTGTGAATATGATTTACATATTTTCAATGGCATGATTGAAATATTCACTAATTAATTCGTAATTAATTTAGTTGATAATTTTGCAATAAATGTTGTTGCAAATAATTAAGAGATAATGAGATAAAATAAAAAGGAGATAATCCACCACCAAAATGAGGTGGCATCACCCATGAATTGGTCATGGGTGACACCCCATATTTTTAGGGGTGGATTATTATCTTCTTTTAATTATTATCTTATTATCTTGTGATAATTAATTTTATTGAATTAAATTATGTTGATGATGATGCAACATATATTTAATTTAATATAAATTAATAAGTTGTTGTTTTTAAACAACAATGATCACGACCATTGATTAAAGACACATATCAATCTAACCATTGATTTTGTGTATCCCATGGATTGTGATCCATGGACTCCCAAACTAGTATATAAAGAAGGAAACCCTGGCCCTCTGAGATACTTGTATTGTACATGCCTACTCTCTCTCTCTCTCAATTCTCATTCTCGCCCATCTCTCTCTCTCAAAGGGTGGTCGTCCACCTTGTGATCTTGAGGGAATAGCAATCGCTTCTACACCATCGTGCTGTCTCTTCGATTGCTCATGGATCTCCATCTTCTTTGGAGCTTATTGCTCTAGAAGGAGACGTCAGATTTCGTTGTATGAAATCAGGAGATTCAAGGCTTGGATCTTCATCGAGGATTGCAGGAGGCACGCATCTCATCATCGCGCCAGTAAGTGCTATCTTCGTAGATCGGACTTGAGTCAGGAGGATCTCTTACTTTAGAGATCTAGTGATCACAACCACACATCGATAGGTATTTCTAATACTTTGTGGTTAGATGAAACAGTCCAAGAAACATTCTTGTGATCATGTGGTTTCATCTCAAGTTTTAAAAATTTAAAATTTCGTTGCACCTAGCGACTAGTGCGACTAGCCGCTCCGATCGCATAAGATGCGATCATCACGCTTCCATGATGCGCGTGATGATTCCTCATATCCTTCAAGTGGTATAAGAGACTTAGGTCGGAAAGGTTTTAGATACGATCCATAAACCAAGGATGACTTGGGTTTATAAGGGTTGCGAAAGTTTTATCGCATTTCAATTTTCACACCTCTAATTAATTGGATTTTTCGGCACTGTTTAAATTATTTAAACACAAAATATTCAATTGTTTTTTGTTTTCCATTAAATAAGGAAACTATAGGATCTGTGTTTATGTAATTTGGATTTCATTTGCTGAAGATATGGCCCTTTGAATAAACATGTATTCACTGTTGTGGGAACTGCGAATCTAAACATGATTAATGCGTTACTGTTTTTATGCGCCAAGAAATGTGTGAAATATAACTTGAGTTCTGTCATAAATCAAATTAGCAATCTTAGGAAACTTATTTTGCGTAATTTGGATTTAAATTAATCAAGATATGTTGATTTTAGTGAGTAGGGGACACTGCTGAAAATTGACAAATTTGATCATGAACCTTGTGATAGTCATTCAAATAAGTTAATGAAAATTAATTGTTAATTTTCTGAAATGATTATTGATAAATATTTTTTAAATATTTAAATTTGATAAGTATTTTATTGAATGACATTTCACTAACCAAGATGATAAGATAGTTGATCTTGATCATAATTGGTTGATATAAAATCATCAACAAACATTGTTTTCATGCAAAACCCTACTTTATTCTACAATAGTTGTAGGACAACTTTTACATCCAAAACCCTCTTGCTTGAAAAGGATTGGTGATTTGTTTAGCAAAATTCCTTATAATATTATCAAAATGGTTTTGATGAATATTATATGGTATAATTTCGGTTGAAAAACCGATAAGCATCTCAAAGTACACAATGATCTATTTGGCATTATCCTTTCCTGAGGTGGATATGGTGTCTAGTCGGGGAGCGTTGGGGTAGCGGGTCACACCGATTGCGGTCCGTCCCACTCCTGTCAGTGCTGGCCAGACAACGGGTAGGGTCTCGATAATGCTGAAGAAATCAATGTGTATTTTTCTAATTATTAAAATTCGAATAATATGTACTTTGAGATTATACCTACTATTTAAGAAATAATGAATTTTGTTGATTGAAAATTGTATTGATAATTAATTTAATGTGATTAAATTTATTATATCCAAGTAAAAGCACTCTATTATGAATAGATGTGTATTTCCCTTCGAAGAATTAGTTATGTGAATATGATTCATGATAATTAATTATTATAATTTGAATATGAGGTCGAGGATCACATAAGTGACATCCACGGTCTCCCGTCAAGGCAAAGGATTCTGTCGCCAGATATTGTATATAGGAGACGCCTGTCCAAAGTGACAGATCCAGTATACGATTTATTTGGATCGGGTTCTTTGCTTCTTGAAAGAGTAAGGTCGTATACATAGTGACCCCAATATCAAGTCCTCATATTATTGGGGAGATATTGGATTGCGTATAGCGAGTATTAAGCATGTTGACAGTTGGTTCAATTAACAACGGGTCAACATCGTCTTAGGGGCGGTGGGTCCGGGTGTTAAAGACCGAATTGGTAAATGCAAGTTGGACTTGCAAGGCGGAATGTGTTCCCGCTTCTCTTTATTCGAGTCACAAGTTATCATATTATTGGGATGTGATAAAGATAGAGAGGAGATCCCAAATCTTGCTTGAGATATAGCAGTAAGTATATCTCTTACTTTGAAAGACAATAAGGGAATAATCTTTGAAAGTTGACATAGCAAGACAAATTTAGATTAGAATGATTTAATCAAATGTTTTAAAAATGAATATATAATTATTTATATGCTCTAATATAGTGCATGAGTCCGATCTCTGAGATCCGGGTCGCTACGACCCTTGAATGATTTATACCTTTCCCGGATTTTGTGGGATTTTTCGGCTCATCAGCTAGTGATAGGGCATGTTGCCCATGTTCTGACCCTGGGAATGTCCCTGAGGACGGGTCAGTTGTGCTTCATTGTTTCATACTCCATTGATTTCCTAGATCAGTGGCGGGGGTAAAGACAGCTGCTCAGAGTAAGCGATCTGGGGCTCTAGTTGATACACAACCATATGTATCTGAGGCTGCGATGGCTGCTCCGGAACCTGCACGTATACACGTGCTGAATAGGTTGGGGCTGTTGTGGAGTCGGCTGAGGGGTTTGTTGTAGTGCAGGCTCCTTCTTCTCAGCGGTCGTCTCAACAGTAGTAGACACAGCGTTGCACAGCACATGTTGGCGTTCAGAGCACGAACGAGAGGCTCTAGCTGCTAGGAAATTACGTCGAGCTTTTCCAAGCCCTGGGTCCTTTTCTCTATCACTGGTAATTTTTCAAGGTCCTGCGACCTGTTCTCAATGATGTCCACCTTAGACAGATGGCTCCCGATGATACTCAAGTTGGAGCTCTCATCCTTGTCTTCGGTGTGAGAAGCCTTGTTTACGGGCTTGCTGATGGCCGTTGGTATCTTCATGTATGCTCGGGATGAGGACTGAGTGGCTTCTCGTTCAGCCATTTCCTTGAAGATGTTCCACACCACGTCCTCATCCTTGTTAAAGTGTGACCCGCAGCAAACGACATCGACGAGCTTTTGGCTTTCTAATGTGAGCCCACCAAAGAAGTGTTGTACAAGACTGGTCTTTGAGATTTTGTGGTCCCATGCTTCATGAATAGCTTCATGGGTTGCTGGCAAAAATTGGAGATATGGACACGCATCTGATCCAGACGATCGAGAGGGTAGAATTTGTGAAGAAATGCAGACCTCATCTCCTCCGAAGTCGTGACTACTTTCCCCAGGTGGTCCACCCAATATAGGGCCTTATCTTGAAGGTTGAAGGGGAAGGTGATCATCTTGACTACCCCCAAAGGAATCCTAGGGTAGTGAGCAGTAGCACAGATGCGGCCGAACTTCTTAAGATGGATGCATGGTTCCTTAGTGGTGTTCCCATGGCAAGTAGGAAACAGAGACAAAACTGGGCGTGGATTTGTGGAATTTGGATCCACTCAGTGATATGCCCGGCTCCAGGGTTCTGTGTCTGCTTTAAAGTAGGCTTCGACAACGGAGGTCCTGCATCCTCTCTGTCAAATTCGGGTCCTCGCACTAAAAATTCATCTTCATTATTGAACTCATGGTCCGGGTTTTTCTCATCCTCCCTTCGTCCATCTCTTGCATCAGCCCTCCTCCTCAGATCATTCAGCATTTCTTGGAAGGTGATTTGGGCCAGGGCTTGATTGGTCAACTACTGTTGGATTGCTTGGATGGATGCCAGCTGTTGACTATTAACATCATTCTGAGTTGTGTACTGAAGGATATGGTTAGATCCTCAAGCGCATCACGGAAGCGTGATCGTCGTATCGAATACGGCGAAGAACGACTAGTCGTACTAGTTGTTCTATGCAGCGGAAATTAAATTTATTTCATGTGACGAAACCACATGATCCAAGAACACTTCTCGGATCGTTTCGTCTAAACCACAAACAAGTATTAGGTTTACCTCTTGAAGCGTGGTTGCAATCGAGTCTCTAAACGAAGAGACCTCCTGTCTCAAGTCCGATCCGATGGAGGAGACGCTTGCGAGCGTGGGGATGAACCGCGTGCTTCTCGCAATCCATGTTTATGATCCAAGCGGCGGATCTCCTGATCTCGACACACGAGATCCAACGTCTTCTTCACGAGCAAGGCACGCTGAAGTAGACAGAGTTCCACGAGCAAACCATCGGGTAACATAACGACGACGCTGCGGCGATGGAGAACCTCTCTAGGGCATCCATGGTGGACGGCCATGAGAGGGAGAGAGAGAGAGGGCGTGTAGAGAGAAAGAGAGAGAGAGAGAGAGAGAGAGAGAGAGAGAGACTTGTTGTCTCTTGTTGTGTAAAGAAGAGTAATGGGGTGCCTCTCCTTTTATAGGGTTTTGGGATCCATGGATCTCAATCCATGTGACAACACAAAACCAATGGCTCTCATTGATTCTGTTTCTTTTAATGGCTAAGATTTGCGTTGGTAAAACCAACAACAATTAATTTAATTTAAATTAAATATATGTTGATAAATCAACACAATTTAATTACAAAATTAAATCATCAATACATGGAGATAATGGAAGAGAGAAAGCCTCCTTCCATGTGGAGAGGGGGGATGGCCTCCCTTTCCTAATGGGAGTGGTGGCCGTCCACCCTCCTCCATTAGGAAGATGGCTATTTCATCTTTTATGTAATCTCCATTATTTGCAACAACTTTTGTTGCAAATTATTCTACAAAAATAATTCGCAATTTTTTTGTAGACATTGCAATCTTGCCATTGAAAAATTTGTGAATCATATTCACAACCAAAAACAAAATGTAAATTACATTTTCAATTCAATGTCCAATGTGAATCCAATTCACATTAACATTTAATTAACAAATGTAAATTACAAATAGCTCTCTCTTATATATTATAAATCACATTTATAATATATATGACTAATACGGATATTGCTATCCACATTATTCATATCCATGATAATTAAATCACATTTAATCATCTTGCATCTCTATTCTCTTGTTCTCAAATAACATGAATCATATTTACATTATTTACATCTTTGATAATCAAATCATATTTAATTATCTAAGACAACTCTTTTTATAATATGAATCAAATTCATATTAATCATGATAATTAAATCACATTTAATTATCTATTTTCTCAGTGCTCGGATACATAAATCAACAATAGAATTATCCATGAACTCCTTCAATGATAATGCGCTTTCTCCGCAGATACTTGGAGATAAGGACAGAGCGATTGTATTGTTCCACGTATAGTGACATGGATATTGAGATCATATCTCAAATCCAGATCGCGGCCTCCCATAGATGCTTGATTAAATCAAGACCGTAAATCTAATCTTCTCATTGTATCTAAATCACATTCAGATCAATGTCCAACACTTGGACCAAGATCAGATCACTTCTCTACTAAGAGGAGTCACTAAAATCCAGACCCGTTTTATCACTCCCTAGGAATGGAAGCGTCATGGTTATATAATTGTTTATGATTACATCACCCTCATGTATTCCCAATACCTGTACATCCTGCATACTGGAAGACTCAGACTAAACCTGAAGTATTGGATCAACTTTATACTGTCTACTTCATGTTTTTTATCAGTAAGTTTCTCATTCGATCATTGGGAGTTGGTATCAATCATACACTTTTCAAAAGCGTATATCATACCTAGGTCTTGATCATATACTTTCCAAAAGTATATATCAAACCTACAAATTCAGTCAAGCTTCCAAAGCGAGACGACCGTGCGCACGGAATTTGATTCTTCCCAATATCTCATGAGTGAGCTCATGTCTTCCGGTTCAGTAACTGAACCTGTATGATCCCTTTGAGAGATCGTATTACTCATATGCCCTTATATGCACACCAGCGCGCCGGTGTGTAGACCTTGATTAGGTCATCAACCTATTGGTCTACCAAATGTTCATACTTAGACATATAGCAACACATCTGTCTCCGGTCAGAGGATGCGTGCCTATATCATGACAGCATACGATATAGGACTTTGGTTATCTCGATCTCGTTATGTCAACTCTTTGACCTTACTAATCTGACACCTCCGAATCTCTATTCCTATGCAGAGGACCTGCATCAAGAGGTCGGTCAGATATCAGCCTTACTGAGAAAGGATTGTCATCTCCTACTTAGGCTGGAGATCATCTCTTAACAATCATTTGACGGTGCTCGATGAGTCCTCTATCTAATCCTTTAGATATTCATCCAAGTACCAGCCTCTATGATTCAATAGTTGAATCAACAACCGTATGATTATTAAGATGGCCATGGTACATAACCCTAATTGTACTAAGGGACCTATTATGCAAATTAATTATTCTTCATTTCAGATCAGGGAATGATATTTGCAATAACATTTATTGCATAATGGCTCACCGTGGGCTCGCATTTCCAACAATCTCCCACTAGCCCAAAGAGCCATTAATGGGCTAATCATTTAAACCCGCACTCATGTGACAATCATAGGCTATTTAGAAAATAGCTAGGTAAGCTGATGAGTCACTCTATTCCCGCGAGACTACGCCAAGTCCTTTTACGGCACTTGCATATCCCCAGTAACAGTGCTCGCATTTAATGCGAATGTTGCATCTTATGCAATCAATACTCAATCTTGTTAGTTACAGTGTCCTTGACACTACAGCTTAACAATTATCATAACCAGTATATCCATAATCCTTATCAGAATACCCTTATTCCTGGAGATCACTATCTCTTTAAGGTATCCACAATTAAGACCTTTTAGATCTCTATCTATAAAGTCTTAAGTTTTTTTTTGAAGATAAGACTTTGAGATCACTATCTCAAAAATCTTGTCATCTATGAAGATTTTTGTCATTACTGCAATCAAGTGTTTTATCTCCATAGTAGGATTAGCAACACTTTACTACTCCCACTGCATAGTAGATATCTGGCTTTTGTACACATCTAGCATACACTCAGCTTCTCGTAACTGATGCACAAGTGCAAGCAATACTAGCATTCACTTCCTCAACTCTTTGAGGTGCTATCCCTTTAGATAGATCAGTACCATATCTTAAGGGTTAGAAGCCTTTTTTGTAATTTGTATGAATAGAATATGTCCAAGGTGTACTACAAATATGACAGTCCCATTATCCTCTTCTCTTTGCTTCTGAACAACTTCAGAACTAAGATCTGAGGTATCTTTGAAATCATATTTCAAGATATGGAATAGCCAGTCCATAAAACACTTATTATTATCCTTATATCATTCCAAATGATTAGGATATTATCTACATTTAGTATGATGAACACAATGGCACTCCTACTAAGCTTCACATGGTTCATTATGATTTTATCTGAAATCATAACATTTATAATTTCATCAAATCTTATGGTCCAACTTCAAGAAGCTTATTTGAGTCCATAGATGGATTCTTAGCTTTCACATCTTGCTTTTCTCAACCATGAAGCCCTGGGGCTACTTCATGTGAATATCCTTAGAGAGGTATTCATAGAGGAATGCAATATTGACTTACATCTTGAAGATGCAATAGTCAAGTTGTGTAGCTAAGATTAGCAATATTCTGATGTTTTTAAGCATGGTCACTGAAGAGCAAGTCTCATCGCAAGCAATGTCTTCTCTTCCGATGTGTAGCTCATGGCTACGAACTGTGCTTTGAAGGTCTCCACCTTCTCATCAGGTTCCCTTTCTCTTGAAGATCCATTTACACCTTTACAGGTCTTACCCATATAGGTGGATCCTCGAGGGTCCATATACAACACTTGTATATGAAGTCTACTTTAGACTTTTATTGCTAAAATCTATCTTTCCATGTTATGATCTTCAGAAGCTTCATCAAATGAAGTTCGATCATTGTCAGGCTTAACTGAGACATGGAATACATCCTCAAACTCATTTGAAGAGGTATTAATGTTTCATCATTAATTGTCCTTTTTAGTTTCCAATTTCAGGAGCCTCATTATCTTCTCAAGATTAAATGAGTTCCTACACTTCCTTTTTATCTTGATTCTCAAGAGTCTCAACCTCTAAGAATCATATTCTCAGAGATGAGATACTTTAAGACTCTCAAGGTCATAAAGTAGGTATCCAATACCATCCTTTATTTTCCTAATGAAGCAACACTCTCAAGTGCTAGATTCTAACATACATAACATACATGGAACCTTACTAAGGATATACATTGTAGTCTCTACTACACATACATACCTGGAAACTAAGGGATAATTATGCTAAAATTTATCATTGAAAAGATCATGTTACACATGATCCAATTGTATCTCCCTATAACTCTATTGAGTTAAGGTGTGTTAGGAGGATTGAGATAGAAATGATATTCATATCTCTATAAGGTATTCTTTGAATTTATCTAATAGGTACTTGCTACCTAGATTAGATCGAATTCATTTTGTCTTCCTTCAAACTTTGGTTCTAAACCAAAAATATGAAATCTTTGAACATTTCGAATGTTTCTTAGGTGAAGAGAAGAAATCTCATATCATACATAATCATCAATAGATATCACATATCCACAATGTTCACTATGATATGGATGATCCACATATATCAATATGTATGAGATCTTGAATACCTTGGCATCTTACACCTTTCTCAAAGAAGGGTGTATTGGACATTTTACTTTGAATACAATATTCATAAGTATGTAAGTTTTGAAATTTTAGACATTTTAAAGTTTCATCTCTTACTAGTCTATTGATCAAATCAATAAACAAATGTCCAAGGCTTGATGCTAGATCATTGTCAAATGATCTTTATCCTCATATTGATCTTAAGGTTTAATTTCAGCATTTAGAAATGTTAATGAGCCATTCATCAATTTTCTAATTTAGTGGAGTCCACTAGATTTTAGATTACTATCTGAAATATCTCCATCATAACTCTTTATGATAGTTCTATGATGAATCATTAATTTGTCAATATAAATTGCCTAAGTTATGCAAAATACACCTCATTCATCATTCATTCTACCGAACTTCTTTGCATATTCCAATTATACTCCTCTCACCATATATTGCATTTCACTTCTGCATACTTAAGAGTGAGTAATAAGTATTAATCTACCATTACATAGTCATACCATAAAAATCCAAATATGGGTATGCATGATGATTGATTAAGTTTGTTGTATATTAGTTTATAATGACATATCATATATTAAATAATATACCATTGATTCAAACATCACATGTACGGCAATATAATACAAGAGCATGAAATTAACATCATATTATTTTAGTATAAAATATGTGGGTGCACCTTATCCGATCAAATATTAAATTAGTATTTCTTTTTTCTAGCGTAAAAGAGAGGAGAACATACTCTCTCTCTTCCTCTCTTGCTTTTGCTATATATTTATATATTTGTATTACTTGCTGCCATTGAACTATTTGGTTATTTACAAAGTCGTCCATCCCCTAATGAATTTTTATCTTTGAATTTGTTTGTTGCCAAAAAAATAGCATTTACATCTTTATTCGGTTGCAATTTTAATTCTGTTAGTTTCCTAATTAGTCGAATCTTAATTCAATTTGCATTTCAACCCCTAGTTATTTTAATCTTTATAATATAACCTTGTGATCTAACCTTGCTTTTTAAAACAATTCTATCAATTTCAAAAAAAAATCCAGATTATATTGTGAACTTGCCAAGTCCCTGTGGATTCGAACCTCAACTTGCCACTTACATTTTTCCATGTCTCTTTGTGCAAGTAGTTGTAATGTATTTGTGTGATCTTGATTTTTCGTGGAACAACAACGACATGAGAAAATCATCATTTTAAACCGCAAAGAATCTTGTCAACATTCTACCTCAGAATTCATGTTTATTTCCAACATTTAGAAACAAACAATGAGTGTATTCTTATATCTAGGTCATAGAGACATTCTCTAAGACTAAGGGCTCTCCCACTGAAATTAACAAGTCTATCAATCCAACAGAGATTGTTGCAACAATTCATCAATATCCATGTGGATAACTATAAACCTTTAAGATCAAATTTTCCAGTCTTCTAAAACATATGCAACCTATTGCAAATGTCATCAGAAGATTGAGATACAATTATTTGACTTTATCTTATTTAATAAGCAAGTCAATATCAATGATTTACGTAGATTAATCCGATGCTCCATCCGAGTCCTTCTCTAAGGATTCTAGATAGACTTGATAGTCATACTATCAACACATCAACTTATTGCAGTATTGGCATTCATCCAACTCTTCGGATGACATATGGAAGTCATAGATGTACAGTCAACTCTTTGACCATACTTACTCAGGTCCAACCCATGCTTCCACTGCGCTCCCTTTATCTATAAGCAACCATTACTTAAGACTAAGGATCTCTTACGTTAAATTCAAAAGAACTCAATGTAAGAGCATTTCAACATTTATACATGCTTCATTAAATTCATACAATATGAATATTGAAGCTTCATGAATGACCAGAGTATAGATAGTAGAATGATGACACTCATCATCTACATCCATCTAAACTCTTAAAGCATTGGTTCAGGTAGGTATTCAAACATTTTGAATACATCATCTCTTATAGAGCCACCATTCTACATGATGTAGTGAACCATGTCATTTATGATAAATGTCAAGAGCACATATGTATGCCAGTATATCTTCTTAAGTCTTTATAAGGAATATTTTACAATTGCGATCATCATCAACATGTTACTTCCAAAGTACATCCGATGAGATTAAGACTATAGAGACATATAAACCCTAAGGTTGTAGTCTCATTATCTATTTAATTGTCATTCCTCATTATTATGAGGAAACTTGCACATTGCAACAACATACATTATGTGTTCAACTGAGAGTACAATATCTGGATCATGAGTCCAATCCATGATATTTTACTGGTTATTATTGAGTATAAAATTGAGTGGGTTTTAATGAAGGATTATCTGAAATAAGAAATTTGCATAAATATATATATATATATATATATATTATATTTTACTTTGATTTAGGAATTTTTATATCAAAGTTGTCTTGTCTTGTCAACACTGAAAGTTCATTCCCTTAATCACTTTCAATGTAAGAGATATACTTACCAATATATCTCAACAAGATATGGGATCTCCTTCCTTATCTTTGTTACATCCCAATATAATGAGAATCTGCAACTCGGATAAAAAGAAGTGGGAACACATTCCGCCTTGCAAGTCCAACTTGCATTCCCAATTCGGTCTTTAACACCCGGGCCCACCACCCCTAAGGCGATGTTGACCCGTCGTTAATTGAACCAACCGTCAACAGGAATAGTACTCGCTATACGCAATCCAATATCGCCCCAATAATATGAGGATCTGATATTGGGGTCACTACGTATACGGTCTTACTCTTTCGAGAAGTAAAGAACCCGATCCAGATGCGCTTGCATACAGGAGCTGTCACTTCGGACAGGCGTCTCCTACATACAATCCCTGGCGACGGAACCCTTCGCCTTGACGGGAGACCATGGATGTCACTTATGTGATCCTCCATATCATATTCAAATTCTAATTAATCATTATGAATCATATTCATTATGATTAATTCTTCCAAGGGAAATAACATCTCTATTCATAATAGAGTGTTTTAATTTTAATTGGATTCCAATTAATCTAATCATATTAAATTAATGATCGAATTAATATCCAACAAACAATTTTAATTGTTACTTGTATTATGGTATTATCTCAAATACGTATTATTTCGAATTTAATAATTAGAAATACATAATGATTTCTTAAGCATTATACTAACCCTACCCGTTGTCATGGCCAGTACCGACGAGAGTGGGACGGACCACATACGTTGCAACCCGCAACCCCAATGCTCTCCGACTAGTCACCATATCCACCTCGTGAAAGGATAATGCAAAATAGATCAATTTGTACTTGAGATGATCATCGGTTCTTCAACCGAAATTATACCATATAATAATAATCAAAACAATTTTGATTAACATTATAATGAGATTTGCTAAACAAATCCCAAGTCCTATTCAAGCAACATGTTTGTTGGAATGTTGATCATGTAGATCATGTAACCAATCTTGATCTAGATCACATCTAATCATTTGTTGGTTAGGGCAAAGTCATTTAAGGACAAAATTACCATCAAATATTTCACAAATATTTAGACATAATTATTCCAGGAAATTAAACAATTTAATTTCACTAATTAATTAAATGACAATCACTAGGTTCTTGATTAGGAAAGTATTTTCAGCAGTGACCCTCACTTACTAAAAATACCATATCTCAATCAATTTAAATCCAAATTAAGCAAAGTAAATTTCTAAAGTTTGCTAACTTGATTTACAACAGAATCCAAGTGATTTGCATGCATTTCAAGGCGTTTCAAATCCGCAATTAACATCTTAATTACGTCATGATCCGCAGTCCCCGAAACAGTGGATACATGTTCACTAAAATGAGCATATCTTGAGCAAACGGAATCGAAATCACGCAAACTCAGATCCTACGGTTTCCTATTTAATGGGAACAAAATCCAATTATTATTTCGTGTTTAAACAATTTAAACAGTGCCGAAAATGATATACAAACACATAGATGCGAAAATGAAATGCAAGAAACTTTCGCAAACCCTAATGAACCCAAGTCGTCCTCGGTTCATGGATCGTATCCAAAACCACCGACCTAAGGCTCTGATACCACTTGAAGGATATGGTTAAATCCTCAAGCGCATCACGGAAGCGTGATCGTCGTATCGAATACGGCGAAGAACGACTAGTCGTACTAGTTGTTCTATGCAGCAGAAATTAAATTTTTTTCATGTGACGAAACCACTGATCCAAAACACTTCTCGGATTGTTTCGTCTAAACCACAAACAAGTATTGAGGTTTACCTCTTGAAGCGTGGTTGCAATCGAGTCTCTAAACGAAGAGACCTCCTGTCTCAAGTTCGATCCGACGGAGGAGACGCTTGCGAGCGTGGGGATGAACCGCGTGCTTCTCGCAATCCATATTGATGATACAAGCGGCGGATCTCCTGATCTCGACACACGAGATCCAACGTCTTATTCACGAGCAAGGCACGCTGAAGTAGATAGAGTTCCACGAGCAAACCATCGGGCAGCATAACGACAACGCTGCGGCGATGGAGAACCTCTCTAGGGCATCCATGGTGGACGGCCATGAGAGGGAGAGAGAGAGGGCATGTAGAGAGAAAGAGAGAGAGAGAGAGAGAGAGAGAGAGAGACTTGTTGTCTCTTGTTGTGTAAAGAAGAGTAATGGGGTGCCTCTCCTTTTATAGGGTTTTGGGATCCATGGATCTCAATCCATGTGACAACACAAATCCAATGGCTCTCATTGATTGTGTTTCTTTTAATGGCTAAGATTTGTGTTGGTAAAACAAACAACAATTAATTTAATTTAAATTAAATATATGTTGATAAATCAACACAATTTAATAACAAAATTAAATCATCAATACATGGAGATAATGGAAGAGAGAAAGCCTCCTTCCATGTGGAGAGGGGGGACGGGCTCCCTTTCCTAATGGGAGTGGTGGCCATCCACCCTCCATTAGGAAGGTGGCTATTTCATCTTTTATGTAATCTCCATTATTTGCAACAACTTTTGTTGCAAATTATTCTACAAAAATAATTCACAATTATTTTGTAGACATTGCATCTTGCCATTGAAAAATTTGTAAATCATATTCACAACCCCAAATAAAATGTAAATTACATTTTCAATTCAATGTCCAATGGTGAATCCAATTCACATTAACATTTAATTAACAAATGTAATTACAAATAGCTCTCTCTTATATATTATAAATCACATTTATAATATATATGACTAATACGGATATTGCTATCCACATTATTCATATCCATGATAATAAATCACATTTAATCATCTTGGGATTTCTATTCTCTTGTTCTCAAATAAACATGAATCATATTCACATTATTTACATCTTTGATAATCAAATCATATTTAATTATCTAAGACAACTCTTTTATAATATGAATCAAATTCATATTAATCATGATAATTAAATCTCATTTATTATCCATTTTCCTCAGTGCTCGGATACATAAATCAACAATAGAATTATCCATGAACTCCTTCAAGGATAATGCGCTTCTCCGCAGATACTTGGAGATAAGGACAGGGCGATTGTATTGTTCCACGTATAGTGACATGGATATTGAGATCATATCTCAAATCCAGATCGCGGGCCTCCCATAGATTCTTGATTAAATCAAGACCGTAAATCTAATCTTCTCATTGTATCTGAATCACATTCAGATCAATGTCCAACACTTGGACCAAGATCAGATCACTTCTCTACTGAGAGGAGTCACTAAAATCCAGACCCGTTTCATCACTCCCTAGGAATTGAAGCGTCATGATTATACAATCGTTTATGATCACATCACCCGCAGGTATTCCCAATACCTGTACATCCTGCATACTGGAAGACTCAGACTAAACCCGAAGTATTGGATCAACTTTATACTGTCTACTTCATGGTTTTATCAGTAAGTTTCTCATTCGATCATTGGGAGTTGGTATCAATCATACACTTTCTAAAAGCGTATATCTTACCTAGGTCTTGATCATATACTTTCCAAAAGTATATATCAAACCTACAAATTCAGTCAAGCTTCCAAAGCGAGACGACCGGGCGCACGGAATTTGATTCTTCCCAATATCTCATGAGTAAGCTCATGTCTTCCGGTTCAGTAACTGAACCTGTATGATCCCTTTGAGAGATCTTATTACCCATATGCCCTTATATGCACACCAGCGCGCCGGTGTGTAGACCTTGATTAGGTCATCAACCTATTGGTCTGCCAAATGTACATACTTAGACATATAGCAACACATCTGTCTCCGGTTAGAGGATGCGTGCCTATATCATGACTGCATACGATATAGGACTTTGGTTATCTCGATCTCGTTAAGTCAACTCTTTGACCTAACTAATCTGACACCTCCGAATCTCTATTCCTATGCAGAGGACCTGCATCAAGAGGTCGGTCAGATATCAGCCTTACTGAGAAAGGATTGCCATCTCCTACTCAGGCTGGAGATCATCTCTTAACAATCATTTGACGGTGCTCGATGAGTCCTCTATCTAATCCTTTAGATATTCATCCAAGCACCAGCCTCTATGATTCAATAGTTGAATCAACAGCCGTATGATTATTAAGATGGCCATGGTACATAACCCTAATTGTACTAAGGGACCTATTATGCAAATTAATTATTCTTCATTTCAGATCAGGGAATGATATTTGCAATAACATTTATTGCATAATGGCTCGCCGTGGGCTCGCATTTCCAACATGTACTTCCCTTCCCTCGGGTTGACTTCAGCTTCAGGTAGGGGATGCAGTCCTTTTCCCCTTCCATCGACCATCTCAGATTCTGCTTGACTTGTTGTCTCGGAATCGGACTCTCGGTTTGCATATGAAAGAATGCCCTGGTCAGTCTGAATTGCAGCACCAGATGGAGAAAAATATTATGTGTTAAGGTCAACAGAGAACTTTGTTAAGGATGGCGATGTATAAGGAGTGAAAACAATAGCCATACAAAACAGACAGAGTTCAGGAAAAGAGTGATCCTGATTTATTAAAGAAGGCGGGAAGTCTGAAGATAGGTTCATGGAGTTCGAATCGGGTTCTCAGGAATTGCCCCGAATTATTGGAGAAGGCGAGCGGATGGAACCGATGTGGGTGTCAACAGAGTCTCTACTAAACTATCCATTCATCACCATCTTGAGGGTCACAGAAGATAGATATGGATGAAAGATATGGAGGTCAAAAAGAAACAACGGGAGTGTAAAACAGAAGAAGGCTCACAATGAGCGGGGGTCAAAGGTGAGACAAGAAAAATTGCACAAATGCGCGATGTTTTTGATCTTGACCTTAATGAAACTAATCAAACAAACCTCAAAGCAATGGATTAACCAACTCGACCCGTGAATCCGTGAAGGTTCGACAATTATCTTTGTGATTTTTAGATTTGAATTCAGGCAATTATCTTGTAATGAGTCCTTAGAGCACTACGCCTATAGGAGTAAGAGTACTGCCAGAAAAGTATCACGTACTTGTCCTCTTCCTTTGTAACGCCAGCATCCCTCCTTGGGGAGTGGATCGCTGCATCGCCTCTTCTACCTTGTTCTCTTCGTCGCCCCTTCAACGTGTATAAACGGACACCCTGACCTTCCTTCAATTCTTGATCGCTCTTCCACCCCTAAACCCTAGATCTAACACCCGAGCCTCCTTCCTGGTGACATCAGGACTGGACGTGCATCTTAGGAGGACCAGGCGGTGTCGAATCGAGGCGTATCCCTTCGTCAGAGGTCTCGTCGGAGTCATCTTCCAGCGACGCCTCGGTGAGGCTTTTACTCCCTTGTCCTGTATTCTCTTTAGCCCTTAGGATAGCTGTGAATCTTCTCTGTTTTCCCCCTTCAATGCATCTCGCTCAACCATCAACAAAACACTCGAATTTCACGTCTGGCCGGCATCGAGTTTCACCTGCCAACGACGAACGCCTCCACTCTGTCAACGACCCCTTTTTTCCCATTGGTGGGTTGTGGCAATTTGCCTGCGACCCCTTGACCCTCCTTGCAGGTACCAAGAACCACAGAGACGCCTGGAGGAGAATTTTGCGCCTCGTTGGAGCTTCCTGGGTCCACCTTGGCCTCTCTACCATAGGGGCAATCTAGACACCTCCGGCCCCTTTTCCCACCACCAGCACGCAGAGGAACCTCGCAGGAACCAATCTACGCCGTCGGAAGCATCCCAGGTGCACGGAGGCTCGATCTTTGGCCGATCAAAACTCGCCAAGCTCATGTTCTTCGCGTGTTCGTACAAATACCCCCAGCACCATCGGATCCTCTCCGATCTTCTAGAGGAATAGCTGCCGTTGGATTCGCCCTGATCTCAACCGTCCGATCATTTTAAGGCGTCTATTCTCGACTGTCCGTTGCGAAGCGGCATCATGCGCTGAGGTCACGCCACGTGCCGTAAGTGAAGCTGATGACACCGTCCACCAGCGCCTAGCTTCCGGTATTTTGCATCTCTACCCAGGCGATTTTGTGTATTTATTATTTAGTACTTAATCTTTCATCCGCCGTTTAAAAAACTTTTGTAATATTTATATTTAGTCCCTTGAACCTCAGCTAATTACTTTTCAGTCCTGGCCACGTCACCTCACGTGATGCATCACGTGTGGAGGTGATTTTGCAGCTAGGCCCTCGCGCATTTTGAACATTTTTATTCAGTATTAAAACTGAGAAACCAAGTTGTAACTTTTTGGTAAACTTACAGTTAGGCCCTTGCGTTTGTTGGAAATAACATTTCTGCCCCTACAGGTGCACGCGTGGATCTCCACGTGACCTTGGCGTTTTTGCAAGTGTAACCTTGGGTTCGTGGTGATTTATATTCGATCCTTTAAATATTTTATTAAGTTATATAATTTCTGGGAATAATCCACTTTGGCCCTGGATGTTCGGATATTTACATATATGCCCTTTCTAGTAGTGTAGTTACTCTTTGTTGTCTCTATTTATTTCATGCATTTATAACATTCGAAAAATAACCAAAAAATAGGCATACATTCATGTTAATTGAGATTCAACGCTATATTTTTATTTTGCATTTTTGTTGCATTTTATTATTTATAAAAATTCAAAAACATGCATTCTCAGCTCTGTTTGCATTAGAAAATATATAAAAATTATAAAACTTTTTTGAGAAATTCCAAAAAATTATATTTTGTTTGTTTCTATGTATTTTAACTTCAATCCAAAAATCATAAAAATACAACAGAAAGCTCCTAAAAAATAGCAAAAAACCTAAAAAATACATTAAAATATTAAAAATTCCATAAAAATCCTAAAAATATATTTTTTATGTCTGAATTTTCTTTGTTTTATTGTCTTTACTTTAAAATTAATCTGAGGAATTTTGGACTCTGTTTGAAGTTTTTCATACTCATTTGAGTTTCTGCCTTTTATTTTGCTCATTGTTTTCAGTATTTTTTACTTTAAAAATACCAGAAGAATTAGGAAAAGTATAGAAAAATAAAAAAACATTAGAAAATGTAAAAAGCATAAAAACACTTTATTTCCTCTATTTTGAGTATATTTACCTATATATACCCCTCTCTTATCTCTCTTGTGCATATATATATATCCTATATAGCCCTATCTCCTTATCAAAAATAAAAGAAAATATAAAAATACAAAATATAAAAATAAAATACAAAATCAGTAAATTAAAAAATCAAAATACAAAAATAAAAAAACAACAATTAAATAAAAAAATTATAAAATTAAAAACCCACGAAAAAAATTCAATTTGGCTAAGTGATTCACAAGACATAGGGTGCTTGACTTTTGTCTAGCCTGCTTTATTCCCTTGCTTCATGTGTTCGACCCCTACTTGCTTGCCACTATACATTCTTAGTAGGGTATAATAAGTTTTAACTCCTGCTCTTAATTGTTTGATTATTTGTGTGGGTTAATTGTTGATCAACGCAAGGATTGGAGTAGTCGCCTCAGCGATATTGAGCCCATGTTGTCAGGACATTATTTAACGACTCCTGTCTTTTCGTTTTTAAATGGCGTCGTTGCCAAGGAGCATCGACTTGTAGAGCAGAACTTGTCTTTTTATGTGCTTAACCATTTTTGCTTATCTTCTTCTATTGAGTAATTGATTGTGAACCGTCTGACATCTCTTTCTTGTTTTCTTGCGAGGGACCACGGACCGAGGAGGATCGTCAAGGAGATCCTGAGCAACCTTGGGAAGCAGAACCGGCTAATCTATCCTAGCTGGCATGAGAGAGCAGGAGGAACTTGAGAGAGAGAGGATAGTTGGTCTTTTAGTTTTGTGAGAGAGAGACTTTTGCTTATTAATTTGTAATAATACGGGTACCCTGGACTTTAGACATTCGGGCCTAATTTCCAAGTGTTTGTTCACTTGGGGGCTCACCGCAGGTTTGTCACGTTTTCATCGCTTTATTTTATTTTGTTCCCCGATTTTGGTTTTCATTATGTTGTGGAATGAGCCCTTAGACTTAAGGCTTGCTTGATCGTGTAACCAAAGGCCAAACACCTAATAACCATTGCATGCACCTATAGTCTTCTCGTTTGAGCTTAGAAATAATTAATTGTTGGACACATGGTTCGGAACCACCGCGCGGCGAGAGTCTCCATACAACGCTGGCAGGACCCACTGTGGTCGGCACCGAGGAGATTCCGAGATCGGACTTTAGGTTTCGCTTTGTGTGTTTAGCATTTGGTTCTTCACGCTAGCAGTTTCCTGCTTAGGGTGATTTCTGTGTGCATATCGGCATTTAGTATAGGTTTATAAATTTCTATTTTGCATCCAACATGGAGAGAGCCAGGAAGCACTGTAAGTCTTCTAACTGAGCATTCATCATTTAGGCACTAAGGTGAGATTTCCAGCTTAGTGTCTCCTTGCATTGCTTTGTCGATCTTCTCCCTCTGTTTTTGGATCAATTAGGAATCAAAGAAAAGACAAAATTGTTAAGCGCTTGTATTGAATCTACTCAAAACAAGTGATAACACCAAAAATTAAAAAAGAGACCTTTTATTTATTTTTTATTTATTTTTATGATTTTTATTTATTTTTTAGAAGTGTAAAATTACAAGGTACCTTTTATAGCTTATATATAGGTATATTCATATCTATATTTTATTATTATTTTGTATAGTTAATTTTATTTATTTTATTTATTATTTTGTATATTTATAAATTATTTTTAAACTCTTAAATATATTTTTATTTTATTTTTCTGATGTATTTATTACTTAATAAAATAGAAGTATTAATTATATAAGTACCTTTACATGTATTATACCAATGTATTGTATATAAGAATTTTATTTTTGTATTTTCTTTAGATTTTTATTATGCTTTTAATGTATACATATATTATAAATAATATTTACAAAATTATAAAAATATAAAAGTATAAAACTAATTATTAATAAATAAAATGAATATTTTAATCGGTACAAGTGTGCAAGAAGGGTCAAAACTCAACTTTCAAATTGCAACTCAGAAAATATGAAACCACCTTCATTAAATAGCTTATGAAAAATTGTATACAATTAAAGGTGATTTTTCTATATTTTGAGTTCTTATTTGAGAGATACATGTATGGGAAGTTGGGATTCTGGAATTTTATTCAGATCATAACTTTTTATATGTGCACTATTTTTGTATGAAATCAATTTTGTATTTTTCTTTATTTAATTATCTACAACTTTCATGTACAAAGTTTCTTTATTTGAGGTATACAAAGTGGAACCAGAAATGGGTCCCAAAAAGAATAAAGAATGAATTAAATAAAAGGGGTTTTATTATATTTTGGCTCTTATCTCCCCCTACTTTATTCCTTGTCGACCTATCCGTCAAGATGCCTAGGTCTTGGGGCTTCGGGTCATAAAATATTTGCAATATTTTATTAATTTTCTTTTCTTTTCTCTATTCTATAATTTTGGCTTTAAAAACTGCATTTTATATATTATTCACACAATGCTGAATGAATGCTAAAATGCCTAAATTAAGCCTATTTACACGCATTTACTAGGGTTTTTAAGGCCAAAATGATATAATAAAGATGATGAAACATAGATTCATCAGTTTCGAGCACTTATCAGCTCGCGTAATCTGTGAGAAGACTTGTTTGTGAATTAGCCCTAAAATCGAAAAGATAAACGACCGAACTTTTACGGTCATTACCAGGTTGAGTTTGTGAATCCGATGTTTGCCTTGTGTTTAATTTTTGTGGTGTGAGTCCCATCCCTCATATCAATTAATTCGATCAGGAGTCATCTGTCTAATCATGATGAAGGGTAGACGATCTCTTAGGCCAACTCTAACAGCACCGCTTCTAGGCGCACCTACCCGTTTATCTAGGTCGATTCGACGTCTCTTGTTTTGAACTTGAGTCGAGTCCTTCATCCTTCTTAGAGTGTGACTCTAACCTCGGAGAATCTTATCCTTTTGTTTCTTTGTTTTCTCTGTATCTTTCTACCCCTCTCTCTTCAGTTCCGTTGAGTCAGCCTTCGGTTATACCTGTGACAACTAAGTAGAGGTATGATACTCATGAGCCAAGTATTGACCAGATGAAAGATCCGGGTCTAGGAATTACTCAGACAAAAGTGTGGATCAAGTAGCATGTATCCTCTTCTGGAGCTGAGTCACTTTTTTATATCGAGATTACAGACCTTTATGATTGACTTGGACTTTGTTTTACTACTACCGAAGTTTTGTGGAAAGCCATACGAGGAACCTTATGATCATCTCTTTTAATTTGAGTAGATCCGCAGTATGAGATTCTACTCAGATATAACACACAAGTACTGAGCCACGAGATGGATCCGACGTTTGGTAGAGGAGCAAGGTTGTCGGGGTACGATTTGAGTAGCTTTTATAAGGAAATTTTACCTAACTAGCCGAGCCAACTTCATGCAGTTGTTCATCAGATAGTTTTCACATGATCCCCACGAGCCACTTTAGGATATGTGGCTCAGATTTTAGATTCTCTTGAGGAGATTCCCATATTACAGGATCTCTAGAGTTGAGCTAGCTCAAGTCTTCTACCAGGGGATGACTGAAGATCAACATGCATTGATTGATGCCTCATGTGGCGGTTCACAACGCAGTCTTGATGAGGATTCACTTTGGACTCTCTTTGGAGAGATCTTTAATGTCAAGACAACACACGAAGGAGATGCCAAACCATCTAGATGCGATTCACCTCTCGTAGATTTTAGGATCATATATAAGGCCATCGATGTGGATACTGATGAAGTCTCAAGGATGTCATTCAGATAGATATAGATAGTTCTCAGAGACTGACACATATTCCATTGAGTTTTTAGTTGGAGTATAAGTCGGTTCCGTGAATCCTATTTGAGAAACCTTGGATACCTATTCCTCATGTATTCCAGGATACCGAGCGAGAGCCAATGCTATTTCAGCTGACTTATCAGCCAATCCAGATTCTATATCAGGACCAGTGCCATGAGCAACATCCTCAGGAATATTTCTCCTCGGACTCATTCGATAGTTTTGAGCATCTTCAATAGCTCGAGATGGATGACGGACATTACTTGAAGAGTCCTGATATAGATGGTCCCACATTTGATCACTTCGTCGATTTGATTCCTGTGCAGACCGCATGTCGTAGGGAGCAGACGAATGCTTTCTGAGTTTTTATAGGCACCATTATCGCTGAGCAAGAATCGGAGTCCATTTTTCAACCAACATATGAGTTATAGATCCATCTTGATTCTCCAAGTAGAGAATGCAAAAAATCATTAAAAATTGAAAAAAAGAATAAAGACAAGACTCTAGACTTTTTTGACGGATCTCGAGTTTCTGCTTTTTATGGAGTTAGTCTCCATTTTAGGAAAAAAGCTTTTTCTCCTTCTTCTTTTCATCATCCAAGTGTACATACGACTGAGGAGGATGTGCAGATACCCTTCCTCGGTGCTCTAAATCTAGGTAAGGGAGAAAAATGGGAAAAATTTTGAAGAGAACCTAGAGTCGACATTCACGAAAGAGATGTTGGACCGAATTCAGATCAAGCTCACTCTTTCAGAGGCATTGGTCCACGTTCCTCTTCTTCAGAAATACCTGAAGCAGCATACCACATCAAGAAGGACGAATAGGCGTAATCTTTGCTACGAGAAACAAGTGTGTTTACCATTGCCACTTGTTATGCCATCCAACACACATCTCCCAATAAGAAAAAGAAAGATACGGGAGCACCATTTGTCAGATTTCAGATCACGAGTTCAAACACACATTATTGGATAACGGGTCATAACTGAATATCATACCCTTCCATCTTATCGAGACTCTTATTTGGGGCCTCTCAAGCGAGCCAGAATGATTTTTCAGTTTCTAGATCGATCAACCAAGAGGCTGAACGATATACTCCATGACATTGTCGTGATGGTACAAGGCACAAAATTCACTGTGGATTTTGTGGTCTTAGATTCTGATTCCTCAGTACCATCAGATGATACTTCCATCATTCTTGGTCAGCTTTTTTTGCATGCAATCATAATCGTTATTGATTATGGTATGCATGGTGTTACCTTTCCTCCCTCTAACATAGTGCTGAGTTCCGAGACAATAGAGACTCTGCCAGTAGATGGGTGTGCCTCCAATACATCAGATACAGAAGCAACCGGGATCACAACTGAGATTAGACACGATCATATCCCTTCTTATTCCACCGAGACCTGAGATTTCCTCTATAGAGAGGAAAACTCAGAGAGCACATCTTTTGGTGATCCGAATACACATTTCTGGACATGTGTTGATGAGATCCAAAGTATCTACATCATCGAGACAAAATCGCAGGTCGCACATGCTCCGAAGGCCAAACCCGATCCAGTTGCAGATCCTTCATTTTAGTCTTGTAGTAGCAAAGTTATTTGAGCCCTCTTTTGGTGCAGATTCATATAAGGGTCTAGTAGGTGAGGAGATTGATCATATCGCAACAGAGTTTGACCTCTTTCTTGCTTCTACTTTAGATACCATGGAACATCTTCCAGAGGTCAATTCTCATCATTTCGGCCATTTGGGCCACTCCTCACCGCTCGACACAAGTCAGGGATCCTCCGATTCAGATATGGACATCTCTGAGGATGACCCTGAAGTCGACTTGACTCATGTACATTCCATCATTCCTAGGTCACGCAAGAAGGTGCTCTTCGACTTTCTTGAGCTTGTACAATTTGTTGATCTTGTACATAAGTGTTTTTGAATTATTCATTTGTGTCCTTTCGTTCGTCTTACACCCTTAGGTATCATCTAGAATTTTGTTATACTTAGGATGTGCTTTATCCTAAATATGGGGGGTGGGGGTGTAGACACTATATTGTTCATATCGCTGTTTTCTATTACCCATGTCGTTGCCTATACCGAGGGTGAACCTTAACCTAAGTATAGGCAAGGTAATATCGTTCATATCGTTTTTGGTTGTTTTGATTTTTGTTTCATCTACTTTCTCTCTTGTTCCTCACCTGTTGTTATTCTTTTCTATACTCAGAGATATTTTACCTTAAGTATAGCGGAGACAAGCCGAGTCGTTGATTGTGTACATTCTCTTGACCTCGATCATCATCGATTTTGAATCTACTATCCTTAGGATCATTTGATCCTAAGTATAGTGGGGATGATTGACTTCTATTCGTTTATTCATTATTCTTTGAGTCATTGTAGTATATAATTCTTTTCACCGATCTATACTTAATCTGAGTTATGTCTTCCTTTGCCGCTTATTTGGTCACTATGAGGACATAGTTGCAAAGTATATGGGGTGTCATATATGTATTCTATATATACTTTACATGCCATAACTCATTATTTATTATATTTTTAATAATACGTCTCTCTAAAAGTATGGATGTATATTTTGGGTTTTTAAAAAGCGTAAGAAAACCATAAATATGACCTACTAAAAATGGTTTAAAAATTGTATATAAAAAATGTTGTAAAATTTTTGATAAAATCCTTAATTATTTAAAACTTATAAAATTCTTATATAAAATATTACATAAAATTTGTATAAAATTGTATATAAAAATTGTATAAAATCTTTGTAAAATGTACATAATTCATGTAAAACTTGTGTAAATTGAATTAATTCACTAACTCTTTTAATTAGGTCCTTAAAAATTGAAAAGTTTAAAAACTTGCAAAATTCTTTTAAAATTACTTAAAAAGTTGAGTCAGAAAATTCAATTCATAAAAAATTTGTTGCATTCATTCGCATTTTTCAGAACAAGTCTGATTCTTGAACCGAATGGATCTAAGTCTAAGAGATAGAGCTTGATTTAGGCCTTAATCTACTTAATTCTAAAGTAACTTTTTTAGAAACTAGAATTAAGACTCGTCAGGTCTTTTAGACTTAATTCTTTGGGTTTCATGAGATCATGTTTAGAATTCAACCTAAATGTGCCTAAGTAGGACACCTACCGTCATCCGTTCAACTCCTTCATTTGAACCAATTTTAAACTCATGCAATCTACACTTAGCTCAACTTGCATGGGGCTGCGAAGGGCAATCCATTTCAATGGTATGTTTCCATCTTTGTCTAGTGGTGCTAATGTTTAAAGACGAGAGAGATTGAGATTGAAATAAAGCTTCAGATGAGGGAAGGATCTGTTGACACAAATTTTCCAAGACCTCAAAAAATGGACGGAAAGAAAGGATGTTATTTCCCTCGAGGCATAAAAAGGTCTATGCAGTGCAACAATCATTGCTACCAAAAAGAAGCCAAATACATCAAATACAAATTTGACCACAATGGTCCAAGCTTCAGAAAGCCTGGATTATCTTAGTGGAGACTTGACTAAACTGTCCAGGCTTCACAGGAGATGTGATTACACTGATCACACTTCAGTTCTCTTCCAATTCTTCTATTTTCTCTCTTTATTCGATTGTGGGCACAACACGATCTAACCATAGAAGTAAATACCCCCCTCCTCGAGGATCGAGTAGCTAGATGAGGGCCCAATGGTAGTGTATTACTGGGATGGGCAGTTTCTTTGCTTCTGTAAGAAAGAAGAGCTAAAATCATTAACACACAGTACAAATTGCTTTCAAAGCTGAAAAATATACGTAATGGATGGGTGGATCTGAGCTGGCAATTGAGGTGAACTTGGATAAGGATTTGTGGAACTTGAGGGCTATCAAGGTTTAAATCCTAATTCTAATAGATTCCCGACACACTAATAATACAAAGGTCTAATCAAAGTTTTAAATTTTGGGTGAAGTGAGACTCAGTTTATAGAAACAAGCATGTTCTAAGTTCTTTTATTTTTTCTTTTACTTTTATTTTTGATTGCTCTTATTTATAGAATAAATGTTTGTTAATAGACTAGCAAAGGTAAAGTATAGAGGAATGATGAATCCGTGATTCATCATCTTTATTCTTTCATTTTGACTAAAATACTTAGTAAAATGCATGTAAATAATCACTAATTCCCATTAATTAACATTCTAACCATAATTATTAATATTATATATTTAATACTTATTTTATCTAAAATAAATGATAAAAATAAAAGAAAACGAATGATGTAGATATATAATATATACAGACTGATCCTAATCCCGAGACCGAGTCAATATTGACTTGGTCGACAAAATAAATAAGTAGGAGGCGATAAGGATCCAAACTTAAAAAAATAATAGAAAATCAAGACCAAAAACATAATAAACACATATTTTTCATCTTGTAAATATTTATCCTATTTTATTTATCACTTACAACATTTTCAAATCAAAACACTTCTTTTACAAAATAGGTTCACAAAATATATATTATTTTATAAAAATATCAGAAAATTATTTATTACAAAATAAAATACTACAATGATACAAAAAAGCCATAAAATCTGACATCTGAGGTTCATAACTATTTATAGAAAACCCCAAACGGAAGCTTCGTTTTACACTTAATACTATTTATCAAAAATATTAAAAAATATTAGAATAAACCGGGTGAGTTTTTAATTTTGGGTCCCATTGTCTATTTGTACTATATATAAAATCTTCCTGAATTTTAAATTAATTATCCATAAATCCTTTAACTTAATTTCCTTTCTAAAATTCTTCTAAAAATCATTAAAAATAGAAAAATATAACTTAAGTCAAAATAAAGAAAATCCCGAGGCCACAAAGCTCCTACCTAAATTTTTCAAACCTTACAAATCGACCGTATGAACTCCTATTTGGGCAAAAAAAATTTTGAAAATATGTTTTATTGAATTATCTACCATATGGCACTAAATTCTCTAAAATCAGAATATGCAAAATGTGGGCTTCGGGACCATATTGGTATAATTGTACAATATACCGTAATTTATATTAATACTATATTCTTAAACTAAAATAAATAATAATTCATTTATTTATTTATTTACTTATTTTTTAATTTATTAATTTAAGTAATTATTTAATTATATACTTAAATATTTAATAAGTTATTTAATTAATCCCTTGTATGTAATTATTTATTTATGTATATCATAATTAATCTAATTAGTTATTATGTAATTATTTATTAATGAAATTATTTATTATGTATTGATTTTCTCTCTATTCCTTTTCTTTCTTTCTCTTCCTTTAACCTTTTCTCTTCTTTTTCCCCATCGCCGCTCATTGCTGTCCTCTTTCCTCTCCACCGGCCGCCAGCAGTCGGTGGCCCAACTACCTCCAGTGACGATATCTTCTATCCTGGGTGACCGAACCTCTCCCTTCTCCTCCTCTATAAAAAGCTCGTCGACCCTTGATAAATCCTTGATTCCCACTCTTTATTCTTTTATTTTAGCTACTTATCTTGGCAAAACATCATGTAGATAAGTGTAAATACCATAAGTTAGCATTTGGCACACATATGTTATTGATATATATATTTAGCATGTATTTGTGCAAAAATAAAAGAATAAAAGAGAAGAAAAAGGAAGGAGGTATTTAGAATAAATACAGAGTGACCCGAACCTCAAGAGGAGGTCAAACATTGTCCTGATCGTCAAATAAAATAAGTAGAGAGATATATGGCCAACTTTATATTGTATATTTCATTTATATAGGTAAATAATTATTTTTGGATAAATTAAAAATAATATTTTCTTCTTACCTCCTTGTATATATTCCTAAAAATAAACTAGAAATCATAAAAATAAAATCATAATTAAAATTTAATCCTCTCTAACTTGTACAAAATACATGTATATATCATTCACTCTCTATTTATTATATACTTGTAAATGAAGAATAAAAATAAAATAAAAATAATTTTAAACTTAAAAATTATGTTCTTAATAAATAAAATATAAAAAATTGGAGTATTTTTGTAAAAACAACAAAGTAAAAATAATTGTACAAAACACATATGTATATTATACTTTATAGAGATTAATTTATTCTTCCTAAAAATAATTAATAATCATAGAAAAATCCCTTGAAAATAATAAAAAAAATTCATTTTATTCATTTAAATCCATTTATTATTTTTAATTTAATTATCTTTATTTAACTCGCTATTTTGTCCTCTAGATATTTTTATCCTTATCCTCGGTTGTCCTATATTGGTCCAAGCCAGCTTTGTTGACTCCGGACAACTGGCCCCCCGGATCCCTTTTTCGTCGAAACGGGTTTTGGCCGATTTTCTACAAATTTCCTAGACCTGACCCGATCTCATCTCCGCCCAAACTTTCGCTCTGATTCGAAGTGGCGGATCCCTAACCTTCGCCTGATTATGTTTTCGTCAATCAGCGCCTTGGTTCGCAGGCGCCATCCCCATCTTCCTGGACATCTTCACCTACATAGCATGCACCACTTACTCTGTTTTGCGATACCTTTGGCTGCTCCACCTCTTTGGTTGCGCCTGCTTCCCCTTTTTCAGAGTGACAGCGAGAGAAAGAGAGGATAAGGACATCATATGGAGGGTGGAAACCCTAGGTCCAACGAGGTTTACCATAGCTCCGCTACAAGGAGTTCCAGCCTCTCTTGCAACACCGACATTGAGGCCAAGAGCCCCATGGGTTGTCATCCACATTCCAAGCCTTACTCCTCCACTTACATGTACCTTATTTCCCACATATTTCCCATCGATTTGATCTTCTCCCCTCGAAACATAGCATCTTAAATAACCATACCCATCTTGTCACTTCTTCCACCTTGACCGACTTACACCCCATCTTCAACATCCTTTCGTTTCTCCGATTGCTCCGTAACCCCTCATGTAGCTCCAGCCATCGGTCTGGATCATCCACACAAGTCAAATCCCCCACTTGTCGGAGACCTGCCTGTCCATCTATCCCCCATTTTGTTTTTGAGCATTTTAGCATCCTAACCCCCACCGGAGGATCCCCTTCCGAGCACACGTTATACCTTGCATGGGTTGGATGCATCCAGACCTCATCCGGAGGTCGACTTGAGGAGGCATAATAGCTCTAGATCTTCACGCCTCGTTGGGCCCTTCTAGGAGACCTCGACCCCTTCTGAGCCCACCAGTAGCTGCGGAACGCCTATGCCGACCTTTCCTCCACCACAACAGCTCTGGAGGATGCCGGCTTAGTGCGATATAGTCGATCGAAACTTGCTTGAGGCGAGTTCTGCATCCCATCATCCGAGTGTCATCTCCACTGTTGGATCAAATCCTCCCCTGGATCTAATCATCCTCATCCACTATCAGGTAGACCCAGACCGTTGGATCCATTCAAGGATCTACTCAGGGCCTTTCATCGCCGAAGGGGTATCCAGCCATCCTGACCGTCCACATGTTAGTGGATCTCCATCAGTCGTTTGATCGCTCGTAATAAAGGGTAAATTGCACTTAGGCCCAGGCTATTTTGGCTTTTCTTATTTAGTTCTGTAATTATTTGCAGTAGTTTAAAATACTTTGAATACTTTGCATGCAGACCCCTGCACTTTTCATATTTGCATTTTAGTCCTACGTAACTGAACTCATGTCTAGTCTCACATGCTCATCTGGTGTATTTGCATATATTCCCTTGTATTTTTTACTATTATGCTTTGAATAGAACCTTTGGTATATTTGCAGTTATACCCCTGTGCATTGTTTATTCTACATGTGCGTGAATTAGTGGTTAAATTGCAAATATAGCCCTGTACTATTTACATTTGTTATACTATGGCCCAAAACTTTCTATTAATTGCAAATAGGTCTCGATAGCTTGTGTGTCTTGTTTTTAATCAATTACTTAATAAACCAACTCCAAAAATTCCACAAAAAGTACCATTATCTCCTGCTAATGTGTAATATTTATTGTAATTTTGTAACTTGATTTAATTTTATTTGATATTTTCTAAAATTTAAAAACTCCTAAAAATGTGTCTGTCTATCTTATAAAATGCCAAAAATTAAAAAAAAACTATTTTAAAAATTTTATAAAAATTCTTGTGTGCTTGTTTTAGCTTGTTTTCACTTCATTACCATTTTTATGTCGTTATATTTTATAAAAACCCTAAAAATCACAAAAGGCTCAAAATCTTATAAAAATCATAAAAAATTCTACAAAAATAAAAAAATGACATTTTAGTTTCTATAGTTAGGTATTTTTATTTACTTTATCATAAAGTTGCAGACAAGACATTTGGGCAATTTTAGCATTTTGAATTTGCCTTTTGGTTAGGGATGTACATTGTGTTTCTGTTTTGTGTTTGTTTCATTTTTATAAAATCAAATAAAAATCTGAAAAAGACTACACAATTACCAAAAATACTTGCATATTTTAAAAATATAAAAATAATTTTTTCCTTGGAGTTAACGTCTTTAACATAAATAAAAGATTGTGAAGGCTTCCTTGTGCCTTGATTTCATGCCTTGATTTCTTTGTGCATTGGTTTATTCCTTATTTTGAAAAACATAAAAATTTAAAAAATAAAAATAAATAAATTTTTAAATTTCCTGATCTCGACTACTTAGTATATTTATATGCTCCTTGTGTTCGACCCTGGTCGCTATACCAGATTAAATAAATAGCGGAGACCACTTACATTAGATTTTTATGCTTTGATTGGTTTTTGTGTGGTCTTATTTTTCTTTACCCCCCCCCCCCCCACCTCACTGGAGCTATCTGCCATTAATTTCCTTCCTCCACTTCTTGTTCTGGTCGAGAAAGGAGAGCAAGTGATAGCAATGCCCTTTTTCTGCCTTCTTGCGAGGAGAAGAAGAGTGAGTGTGATCTTTACCGAGGATTGTTTTTACCGTGAGGAGCCTCTGTGATGTTGTCGCATCAAGGCAAGAATCTCAGAGCTTTTACAAGCTTTGATCCATAAGCGATCAGGAAACTCTATCCGTATTTCACCTTCCAGGTTAGTATAACTCCCTCTTCCTCATCCTCTCTCTATTTTCTACTCTTATTCCTTCCATTCTATCCTTTATTTCATACATGCTTTCATCGACATCGTCGAGAATTTTCTCTTCATCCATCCCACCTTCATTCTCATCCAATTCCATTCTACCTCTTATCCTTTTACTCTCCAATAATGCATGGAGATCGAGGACTAGGTGCCTCATCCTTCTCTGCAGTAGCTTCCCGTTCACCTCTTATGTTAGTGTTCGAGACTGAGCCTTCAAGCTCGAGTCTAGGCATCTGTTGTAGGTGATTATTTGCAGGTGCATCAAACATATTCACAACAATTGGAGCTTCACATTTAGCGGTATCGCACTGCAACATTGTTCTCTTTCAGCGATACACCTGAAGTGACATAACTACCTCGTTGATCATCGAACATGATACAGACTGAAACCACCTTGATTGCTTGGAGATATGATATTTGAAGATGAAATCCCTAATCGAGCCTCGTCTGATCGAAGTGATTCCACAGCGAGAATGTGCAATTCGATTTGTATCGCTGGAGATTAAGGATTGTTACTATCCATACTTCTACCGAGATCAGAATGCTTGAGACAATGTTGGAATACAGACATGCACAGGTAGTGAAGCATCTGATTGCCGGCCTTAATACTTGAGAAGCTCCACCTTTGATCATCTCCATCACCGCATCGAGAATTCATATAACTCTAACTTTTGTCCAATCGAAGCTTCCATTGTATGCTTGAGAACATCCTAAGATCCAACCGCCATCTGGAGCAGATTAATTTGGGACGCTGCCTGGAGCCATGTAAAGAGTAATTTGGGGGAAGAACACCTTCTCCTTCTAGATAGAACATTACCCATTCGATCAAATTCGATTGGACTATTGAGAACATCGGCCTACCACAACCGCACGTGAGGTGTCTGATATTTTGGGACATTCTGTAAATTACCCCCGAGTTTTCTCTGATTTACTCACAGGTCCAGAACGAGTTTCCCCCATGTGATCTTCACATGCACTCTCGAATTTTCATGCAAATAACCCCATATTTCCATAGAATTATATTTATTCCCATGTCCTGTATATTATCCCTACAACAATATACTATACAATTCAAATTGTAATACATAATAAATAAAATACACAACATAAAAACCAAATACAAAATACACAAAAATACGATATACTATATTAATATTAAATAAGTTTTGAAAACATAAAATTTTTTCTATTTTTAATAAATCATTTCAAATAACAAAAAATATAACAAACATCAAGAAAACTAAAAATATAAAATTATCTATAAAATGCTAACAAAATTATCTATAATATATTTTACCATATTTTACACAAAAAAACAAAAAATAAAGTAAAAAATGCAAATTAAAACAAATAAAAATTACAAAATACATAAAAACTTTAAAAAACCATAACTAATTCATTAAAAATCATAAAAAATGCACAACATATCATTTTAAGATAATTTCACCAACTTTCTAAATAAAATAAATTAAAAATATGTTTGACCTATTTACTTTTTTAAAATAAAAAAATTCAATAAAGACTCAATTTTTCACCTTAAAAATAAATCAAAACTCATAAAAATACTAAAAATCTTCTAGAAATTCATAATAAAAGGAAAATAAAATAAAACATTAACATAATAAAATAAAAATCAACTAAAAATTACAAAGCATTTTATAAAATAATAAAAAAATTACAAAATACTCAAGATTCACAAAATAATATAAATGTCATAAAAAACCAAATAAAAATTCAGAAAAATTCTTAAAAATAAATAAAAATTAACTAAGCTAATAAATCTTAATATTCTACCGTTTAACCCTAGTTTCCAACAATTTGCCTCATTTAGTTTAACATCCCTTTATTTAATACTATACAATTGAGTTTAGGAGTACGAATAATAAAAAAAATAAAATTTCTGCAAAAATCCACCTGGTCGATACATTGACGTTTCTATCATTCAAATAATGTGTTGATTTTTCAATTCCTTCTTCCTTTTGGGTTGATTTCTTCTTCGACGTTTTTCCTTGATCATCAACCTATCAAGGTAGATCATTGCATCGAGCTTTGCATCTCTGCATCTCACTGTTTACCTCAATTTTCCTCCCTCATCCTTCACCTGTACAAAATCTCCTCCTCCTCTTCCTTCGATTTTTGAATCCCTCTGTCTCTACATTCTCCCCTCCTTTTGTGTTCCATGTCTCTAGCCTCATGACAATAATTTCTCCCATCACATAGGAGGATAGAGGAGTGGTGTCAAGGTTGATCTCACCAACTCCGATGGTCTGCCGCCATGAGGTATCCATCTCATGGCTCCCAGCCACTAGAAGTCCCTTTTCTTTTGCATCTAGGTATATTTTAGTCATACCTTTCATTACCTATCATTAGATTCAGGTTTAACTGATTACTTTAGCGTAAATTCAACTCTTTATAATTCACCAGAGCTCCACTCCGGTGAACAATTCCACCATACTTATGCCATTCCGACCACCACATCTGCCCCATTACATTTCCTAGCCATTTCTGCATCTTTTCCCCCACACCTTCCAACTAGATCGGACTAGATCTGCAAATCGAATTCCTCCCCCCCTCCACCTATCGTCGGACTTCGCTAGACTTCTGAATGATATTGAATTATCCTTAAGCGTATCATGGAAGCGTGATCGTCGTATCGGATACGACGAAGAAAGACTAGTCGTACTAGTTGTTTTGAGCAGCGGAATTTAAAAAATTTTCATATGATGAAACCACATGATCCAAGAACACTTCTTGAATCGTTTCATCTATAACCACAATAAGTATAAGGAATACCTCTTGAAGCATGGTTGATCAAGTCTCTAAGAGAAGAGACCTCCTGGCTCAAGTCCGATCGTCGGTGAGACCGCTTGCGAGCGCGGGGATGAATCACGTTGTCCTCGCAATCCAAGAAGATGATCCAAGCACGGTTGCTCCTGATCTCGTCGCACGAAATCTAACGTCTCCTTCATGAGCATAGCACAACAAGAAGATGGAGAATCGAAGAACGTCGAAGCGGCGGCGCGGTGGCGAGAGTGTCGACGGATCTCTCCTCTAGGGTATGGTGGACGGCCATGAAAATTAGAGGGAGAGAGGGCTGTCGTGTATGAAGAGAAAGAGAGAGAGCTCCAAAATTTCATGAAAATAGAGAGCATGTTATGCCTCTCTATTTATAGGGTTTTGAGTTTCATGGATCTCAATCCATGTGACATATAAAATCAATGGATGAGATTGATTTATATCAATCCAATGGTCAAGATTGTTGTTGGTAAAACCAACAAATTTAGATTAAAATATATTTGATAAAATCAAATATAAATAAATCCTAAATCACACCAATAAACAAGGAGAGAATATACATGGAGATTACATCTCCATGTACAATATAGAGGTGACGGCCACCCAGTCCATATAGGAATAGGGTGCCACCCACCTCTTTCCAAGTTGAGAGCAATCTCATGGATTTCCATGAGATTGCATATCTCCTTGAATTTCTCCTTTATTTATTTGCAACAACTTTTGTTGGATTTTATTCTCCAAAAATAATTCACAATTATATTTGAGAATATTGCAATCTTGCCGTTGAAAAATTGTGAATCATATTCACAACCCAGAACAACATATAATTTACATTGTCAATTAATTACACAATGTGTATCCAATATAAATAATAATTAATAAACACATATAAATTATAATTAGCTCTCTCTATTACATTATAAATCACATTTATAATATATCATGAATAATTTAATATTTCTATCCACATTATTCTTATTCATAACAATTAAATCACATTTAATTATATTGGATAATTTCTTCACATATCAATATGATTAAATCACATTTAATCATAATTTCTTCATTGCTTAGATCTTATGGAATTATTCTCGAACCTTTCAAGAATAATGCGATCTCTCCACAGATACTTGGAGATAAGGACAGGGCGATTGCATAGTTCCACGTATAGTGACTTGGATGTTGAGATCATATCTCAAATCCAGATCCCATGGACCTCCCACTGATGCTTGATCAAATCAAGACCGTATACCTTATCTTCTCATTGCATCTGAATCTCATTTAGATAAATGTCCAGTTCATGGACTAAGTTTAGGTCACTTCTCTAATGAGAGGAGTCACTAAAATCCAAACATGTTTCATCACTGCCTCGGAATGGAAGCGTCATGGTTATACAATCGTTTATGATCACATCACCCTCAGGTATAACCAATACCTGTACATCCTGCATACTGGAAGACCTATAATCATTCTGAAGATAAAGATCACTTTTATACTGTCATCTTCAGGGTTTGATCATTAAGTTTCTCAATCTTGGTCACTAGGATTTGGCATAGAACATATGCTTTCCCAGAGCATATATCTTACCTTCAAATTCATGTCATGATTCTAAAGCATGAATACCATGCATGGAATTTGTTCAATCCCAATACCTCATGAGTGAGATCATGTCTCCTTGTTCACAAGTGAAACTGTATGATCCCTTTGAGAAAATCGTATTACTCATATGTCCTTACATGCACACCAGCTCGTCGGTGTATAGACCTTGGTTAGGTCATCAACCTATTGGTCTGCCAAATGTACACACTCAGACATATAGAAACACATATCTCTCTGGTCAGAGGATGCATGCCTATGCTGTGACAGTATTCAACATAGGTTTTGGTTATCTCGATCTCGTTCAGTCAACCCATTGACTCAACTAACCTGACACCTCTGAATCGCTATTCCCATGCAGAGGACCTGCATCAAGAGATTAGTCAGGCATCAGCCATCTGAGAGAGGATTGCCATCTCCTACTCAGGTTGGAGATCATCACATAATAATCATTTGACGATGCTTGATGAGTCCTCTATCTGACTCCTTAGATATTCATCCAAGCATCAACCTCTATGATTCATCCAATGAATCAACAACTGTATGATCATCATGTTGGCCATGGTACATAACCCTTATTGTACAGAGGGACCCTATAGTGCATTCATTCACTTAATCTCAGAAAGGGAGTGAAAAATAATCAATAACTTTCATTGATAATTTATTCATTACAATAACATTTATTGTAGAAACGGTTCGCCCGAGGCTCACATTGCTAATAATCTCCCACTAGCCCTCAAAACCATTCAGGTACAATCCTTAAACCCATACTCATTACATGCTGGTCAAAAACCATCTGTGTTAGAGGTTTGGTAAGGGGATCAGCAACGTTGTCGGCAGAGGCCACCTTGGTGATGATGATGTCACTATGCTTTTGTATCTCCCGTATGATGTGGTATTTCCTTTCCACGTGCTTGCTCTTCTGATGCCATCTGGGTTCCTTTGCCTGGGAAATGGCTCCCATATTATCGCAGAGTAACAGGACAGGAGTATCAGAGGAAACTACGCCAAGCTCCTGGACGAACTTGCACAACCACACCGCCTCCTTTGCAGCATCCGATGCGGCAATGTATTCGGCTTCTGTTGTCGAATCTGCAGTAGTGTCCTGCTTCTTGCGTCTCCAACTCACAACACCACCATTCAACAAGAACACAAACCCTGATGTTGACTTTCGATCATCTACATCCGATTGGAAGTCAGAATCTGTATATCCCAAGAATTGGAGATCACCATCTCCATAGACCAAGATGTAATCTTGCATCCGTCTTAGATATTTGAATATGCTCTTTACTGCATTCCAATGTTGTTCTCCTTAGCAGGATTGGTAACGACTTTCCACTCCCACTACATGGCAGATATTTGGCCTAGTACACATCATGGCATACATTAAGCTTCCTACGGCTGATGCATAAGAACATCCAGCCATGGCCTTCTTTTCCTCAATAGTTTGAAGAGTCATTCCTTTAGACATGTGGATACCATGTCTTAAGGGTAGGAATCCATTCTTAGAACTATCCATATGAGATCGTTCAAGAATCTTCTTAATGTATCCATGTTGTGACAATCCCAAAATCCTCTTTTCTCGGTTTCTGAACAACTTCAGGCCTAAGATGTAAGAGGCTTCTCCAAGATCTTTCATCTCAAAGGTATGGGACAACCAAATCTTTACACGAGTCATCATCCATGTATCATTCCCAATGATAAGGATGTCATCTTTGTAAAGCATGATGAACACAATGGTGCTCCCACTAGTCTTCTTGTATACACAAGGTTCATCAGGATTCTGCACAAAATCATAAATCTTTATGGTTTTGTCAAATCTGATGTTCCCTCTACGAGAAGCTTGCTTGATCCCATAGATGGATTTCTTCAGCTTGCATACTTTTCTATCCTCAGTCATGAAGCGATGTGGCTGCTCCATGTAGATATCCTCCTCGAGGTATCCATTGAGGAAAGCCGTCTTGACGTCCATTTGCCAGATGTCGTAGTCAAGATATGCAACTATAGCTAGCAGTGTCCTGATAGATTTAAGCATAGCCACAAGAGAGAATGTCTCATCGTAATCGATGCCTTCTTTCTGTGTGTAGCCCTTGACCACTAGCCGTGCCTTGAAAGTCTCTACTTTCCCATCAAGTCCCCTCTTTCTCTTGAAGATCCATCTACACCCAATGGGTTTTACCCCTTTAGGTGGATTCTCTAGGGTCCATACACCATTCTTATGCATGGAGTCAATTTCTGACTTCATTGCTAGCATCCATCTATCCATGTCTTGATCCACGAGTGCTTCATCAAATGAAGTAGGATCAATGTCAGTCTCACTTGACATATGGAATCCATACCTTTCCAGGTGGTGCAACCACCCTCGAACTCCTTCGAAGAGGTATGAGTGTTTCATCTTTATTTATCTCTTCAGTTTCTGGTCTAGGAAGCTCAAAATCCTCAGGGAATTCAATGAGTTCCTCTAATTCAATATTTTCTTGACCTTTAAGGAAATTATTCTCCAGAAACTTCACGTCTCTAGAAACAAAAACATTTTTGGTCTCAGGGTCATAAAGCTGGTATCCCAATACCATCTTTAACATACCCAATGAAGTAACACTCACGAGAGAGAGATTCTAGCTTACTTGCATCCACGTTCTTTGCATGGAACCAAAGTAATCCCAAACCCTCAAGTGATTAACACTAGGTTTGGTTCCATACCAGAGCTCATAGGAGTCTTAGGCACGGATTTGCTAGGAATCTTATTCAGGATATATATTGCAGTCTCTACTGCATATCCCCAGAAAATAAGAGGTAAATGTGCTTTGCTCATCATTGAACGGACCATGTCCATGATGGTCATGTTGCGTCTTTCAGCAACACCATTAAGTTGGGGAAATTCCAGGAGGAGTGAGATTGGAAACAATTCCATTCTCCTTAAGGTATTCCTTGAATTCATCTGATAGATACTCGCCACCTCGATCAGATCGAATCCATTTAATCTTCCTATCGATTTTGTTCTCAACCAAACCTTGAATTCTTTGAACTTTTCAAAGGTTTTAGACTTATGATGTAATAGAAGACAAACCTGTATCGCGAATGGTCATCAATAAACGTCAAATAATATCGATATCCATTTCGAGTCGCGGTACTAAAGGGACCACATACATCAGTATGTATTGGTCATAATATCTTCGCATCTTGTAACCTTGTTACGGAAAGGCGTCCTAGTCATTTTACCCAGAATGCAATGTTTGCAATGGGCAAAGGTTCAATCCGTAGAAAATCTAGAAGTCCAACCTTTATCAATCTATTAATCCTATCAACAGATAAATGACCAAGACTTTGATGCCAAATCTCATTTGAGATGTTTTTATCCTCCCTGGATCTTTTAGGATTTTTATTAGTGTTGTAACATTCATGATACATTTATCAATGCACAACTCATAGAGTCACCAAAAGTCAAAACACCATCCGCAATATGTTTATCATAACAATTTATGACTAATTTATTACAGAAAAGGAATGAATATCCGCTTCTAACAAGCTTAGATACATATATCAAGTTTCCTTCTGACTTCGGGTACATAAAGACACTCTTTAAGTATAAGGACTCTACCACTAGATAATGATAGTCGACAAGTCCCGACAGCTACTGCTGCAACACTTGCATCAGATCCCATCTGGATGACTATCTCCCCTTCTTCAGATTCCTATTTTCCCTGAAACCAAATGTAACAAATTGCATACATGAACAGAAGCACCCGAATCTACAACCCAACTTCCTTCTCATCCGACGAGAAAGCTAATTTCAATGATGAAAGTAGATTTCATACCTGCTGGGGTTTTACCTTTGTCCGACGACTTCAGGTATTCCGGGCAATTAAGCCTCCAGGCTCCGGCTTTTTGCAGCGGTGATAGACGTCGGTTTTCTTCGACGCCATTAGAGTGGATGCATTGGAAGAAGAGCCAACACTTGTCCCTTCTTCTTTCCTTATTGCTGGGCCCTTTCGAGAACCTTGCTTCCGACCGCGCTTCCCTCTAATCTGTGTAACCATTGCACTGCCAGCGGGACCATCCTTCTTCATTACATCTTCCGCATATTTCAATGCGGCAAGAAGACGGCGCTTGTTAATTCCAGCCTTTTCATGTGGAACGACACTATAAAGTTATTGAAAGATTTGGGCAACAACAACAGAATGAAGTCAGCTTGCATATCTGCATCCATTGTTGCCTCAAGAGTCTCCATCTCCGACCAAGTACCCAAAACATTTTGCGTACATGTTCAGGGACCGAAGTCCTTCATGCATTCTGCAGCAAATGAGGTCTTTCATAACATTGTACCGCTGGGTGCGGTTAATGTCACCAAACATATCCTTAAGATACTGCAATTATCTCCTGGCAAGTACTCATCTCCACATGTTGCTTCTGCAGAACATTGGAGAGAGAACCCAGGATATAGCATCTAGCCAAGACATGATCTTCATCATATTTGTCCATTGAATGCTTTTTCTTCCTTGGATTTAGGGTTCTCATGCTTGTCCTCGAGAGCACATAACTTATAGCGCTCAGCAGAGAGAACATGCTCCAAATTACAAGATCCAAATCCGAGTAATTTGGGCCGGTCAATTGGTTGACCTCAAGAAGCCTACTAAGTGGGTCAAAGACTTCATTTTCTGAAATTAAGAATGCACTATATTAGAATATAAAAATATATTCAAATTTATAACATTTGATTAAGGTATTTTAAATCAAATTATTCTTGCATTGTCGACTTTGAAAGTTCATTCCTTAATCACTTTCAAAGTAAGAGATATACTTACCGATATATCTCTAGCAAGAATTGGGATCTCCTCTTCATCTTTGTCACATCCCAATAATACGTGGAATCTGCGACTCCAATAAAGAGAAGCGGGAACACATTCTGCCTTACAAGTCCAACTTGCATTTCCCACAATTCTGTCTTTAACACCCGGGCCCACCACTCCTAAGGCGATGTTGACCCGTCGTTAGGAACCAACCGTCAACAGAATAGTACTCGCTATGCGCAATCCAATAACACCCCAATAATACGAAGATCCGATATTGGGGTCACTACGCATATGGCCTTAATCTTTCGAAGAGCAAAGAGCCCGATCCAGATGCGCTTGCATACAGGAGCTATCACTTCGGACAGGCGTCTCCAACATGCAATCCTTGGCGACGGAACCCTTCTCCCTTGATGGGAGACCATGGATGTCACTTATGTGATCGTCCATCTCATATTCAAATTTTAATTAATTATCATGAATCACATTCATATTAATTAATTCTTCCAAGGGAAATAATAACTCTATTCATAATAGAGTGTCTCAATTGGACATAATCAATTTAATCATATTAAATTAATTATCAATCCGATTCAATCAACAAACTTGATTTTTTTACTTGAATATATATATGGTAATATCTCAAAATACGTGTTAATTCGAATTTTAATAATTAGAAAATACACCTTGATTTTCTGCGGCTTTATACAGTCCCTACCCGCTGTCATGGCCAGTACCGACGAGAGTGGGACAGACCACATACGTTGCAACCCGCAACCCCAATGCTCTCCGACTAGACACCATATCCACCTCGGGAAAGCATAATGCCAGATATATCAATTTGTACTTGAGACGATCATCGGTTTTTCAACCAAAATTATACCATATAGTAATAATTAAAACATTTTTGATTATAAGGAAATTTGCTACACAAATTCCCAAATCCTATTCAAGCATCAAGTTTGAAGATTGTGTTTCCAATTAAGATTTAGGTCACATCCAATCAATTAATTGATTGAGGCCAAGTCAATTATGTAAATAATCATCTTCCAATATTTCACAAATATTTTTCATGATTATTTCACGAAATTTAACAATTAATTTCATTAATTGACAATCACTTGGTTCTAGATTAGGACTGTAATTTCAGTAGTCACCCCTACTCACTAAAATTAACATATTCTCAATCAATTTAAATCCAAATTAGACAAACTCAATTTTCAAAGATTGCTAACTTGATTCAGGACAAAAGACATGATGTTTCACGCATTTCGAGGTAGATATAAACAGTAATTAACTCTTTAATCATGTTAAGATCTGCAGTTCCCGCAACAGTGCATACATGTTCATTAAAACAACCATATCTCGAGTATACAAAATCCGATTTACGCAAACTCAGATCCTATGGTTTTCTTATTTAATGGGGAACAAAAATACTAGCAAATAATTCGTGCTTAAATATTTTAAAACATGGCCGAAATTATTTACTAAACAGATCTGCGAAATCAAATACGATAACAACACTTTCGCGACCTTAACGAACCCAAGTCGTCCTCAGTTTACAAATCATATTTGTAACCGTTGACATAAGGCTCTCATACCACTTTAAGCATATTGAATTATCCTCAAGCTCATCATGGAAGCGTGATCGTCATATCAGATACGACGAAGAACGACTAGTTGTACTAGTTGTTCTGAGCAGCGGAATTTAAAAAAATTTCATATGATGAAACCACATGATCCAAGAACACTTCTTGAATCGTTTCATCTATAACCACAATAAGTATAAGGAATACCTCTTGAAGTGTGGTTGATCAAGTCTCTAAGAGAAGAGACCTCCTGTCTCAAGTCCGATCGTCGGTGAGACCGCTTGCGAGCGCGGGGATGAACCGCGTTGTCCTCGCAATCCAAGAAGATGATCCAAGCACGGTTGCTCCTAATCTCGTCGCACGAAATCTAACATCTCCTTCGTGAGCGTAGCACACCAAGAAGATGGAGAAATGAAGAACGTCGAAGCGGCGGTGCGGTGGCGAGAGTGTCGACGAATCTCTCCTCTAGGGTATGGTGGATGGCCACCAAAATTAGAGGGAGAGAGGGCTGTCGTATATGAAGAGAAAGAGAGAGAGAGAGAGAGAGCTCCAAAATTGCATGTAAATAGAGAGCATAGTATGCCTCTCTATTTATAGGGTTTTGGGATCCATGATCTCAATCCATGTGACATATAAATCAATGGATAAGATTGATTTATTTCAATCCAATGGTTAAGATTGTTGTTGGTAAAACCAACAAATTTAGATTAAAATATATTTGACAAAATCAAATATAAATCAATCCTAAATCACACCAATAAACAAGCAGAGAATATACATGGAGATTACATCTCCATGTACAATATAGAGGTGACGACGCCCATTCCATATAGGAATAGGTGCCTGATGAATCTGCGATTCGTCATCTTTATTCATTTATTTTAGCTTAAAATCCCTTATAAAACACCTGCATATAACGCTAACTCCATATTCTTACTAACTTGCATTTGTGTGTAAATATTGTACATTTCTTACTAATTTTAACCTAAAATAAATAAATAAAGAAAGAAAGGGAAAAATAAAGAAAAGAAAATAAAAAAAAGGAAGACTGTATACAGGCTGACCCGAACCCCGAGAGAAGGTCAAGACTTGACCTGATCGACCAGGAATAAAGTAGGGGGAGATAGGGTCCTTAACCAGAAAATCAAAAAAAAATTTGTGTTTCTCACTTATTTTGTGTATATCTGTATAAAACTAACACTAATTTATTTGTACATTAATTGACCCCAAATCAAATAACATTCAAAATCAAAGTTGTAAATAAAATGGGTCCTAATTAATAAAACTGATTGCACAATTAAATCATGTACAGAATAAAAGTAGCCACACTTGGAAAAAAACCACTAAGCACTAATTGAAAGATCAATTCCGACTCCATATGATATCAAATTAAACCAATTTCACTTCCATTGAGTTCTAAATCAAATTATCTTCAAAATGACTGTGTTTTATAATTTTGTGGAGTTACGGTTGAAAAGTTGGTTTTCTGGGGTGGTTTGTGCAATTTTCCTTGTATTTTGTGTATATTGTATTTGTATATATATTTGTAAATATTTTTTACTAATTACTTAAAACAAAAATAAAAATAAAAAATAATAAAATTCTTATAACAAAAAAAGAGGCTAATTTCCCCATTTATACTTGTATTTAATACCATATATGTGTATAGTAATATGTATATAGTTGCAATTTTTAACCAACCATCATAAAAAAATAAAAAAATAACATTTTCAAATTCCAATAAATAAAGGTGACGAAAATTCAAAAAATAGATAATTTTGTAAATAATTTATCTTTCTATTCTATCTCTCATGTTATCTCTCCCACCAAAAAATTCAAAAATCTCTCTTATCTTCTTCAAAAATTGAAATGTCTCTCTTTTCTATTTATATGGCTCCATCTCCCTCATTCCAACCTGATCAATCTTTAGAGAGAGGAGCCCGATCTCCGAGAGAAATTTCGTCGAGAATTGTGCCTAGCCTCCGAGCCGTCCGGTGACAGCGAGTCGGCCTTGTCGAGGCGATCACGGTCATTTTCCGCTCCTAAGGTGAGATCCAAATTTTTCGTCGCATTTTATCTTAGTTTAATCGTAGTATAGTTTATCACAATTTTTTTCTCTCTCGTCATTTTTTTCTCTAGATCTTAAAAATCTCCATCTCGATTTTATCCGCCACCGACTCGATTTTTCACCTCATCATTGTGATTCTCCGCCTTCTATTTCTACCTCCCACGATCTCTCAACGTCCGGCCATGTACGGTGGTCGAGATCGGATTCGAACCCTCATCTTTCGCCGAATCTCCATCCACGTCTCGATTTGTAGATAAATAAAAAAAATCATTTTTTTATCTCTAACTTTTGTTTTGCAGGAATATAAAAAAAAGAAAAAAAATTCATTTCCTATTTCTTCTATTTTCTTATTTTCGGATTTAAAAAAAAATAATAAACAAAAAAAAAGTTTGTCTTTCTTCTTTGATTTGTTCACTGTTTACATAATCAAAACAAAAAAATTATAAAAAAATATAAAAAATAAAAGATTTTTCTCTCATTCATTGACTGTTTACATAAAAAAGAAAAAAATAAAAAAATAAAAAAAAATTTGCAGCAGGCGGTGGCCGTCACCCCCCGCCGCCCGGACCTTCTGCCACAGGAACCACCACCGGCCGCGCGCCCCTCAGCCAGCGGCGCGGCCGGCCACCGCCAACCGCGCGGCGCGCCGCCGTCTTCCACGACCTCTCCTTAGGCTCGCGCCGCTCCAAGGTGCCGCGCGCCCGACCGCCATAGCCGCCGAGCCCAGCGGCCATCTCCAGGTCCATAGCCACGCAGCCACGCGCGGCCAAGCGCGCGCGACACGCGCACTCGCCCCTCCCTTCAGCTTCCGCCGACAGTCACGGGCGCCACCCGTCCGCCCTCGCCATTCCAGCGCCAACCGCCGCTTCTCCGTATCTGATATCACCGCCAGGACGCTCCTCCGTTCTCCTGCCAAGACGCCCGCCCTAGATCTCAGTCCGCCGCACGCGCCATCACCGGCTGCACCTCCGCCGCCCCCCCGCGTGGGGAGGAAGACAAGGGGCCGGCGCCGCCCCCTTTGGTGCCACTCCCTATGCAAGAGAACGAAGGAAAGCCCTAGGGCTTCCTTGAGATTTTGATAAAAAAAGGGCAAATTTGCAGACCAGTTCCCGGATATCTCTAAAATTACAGGTGCACCCAATTTTCATAAGAATTGCAGAACAGTCCCTGTCAGCCTCCAGAACACATGCTATACACAAGACATATTGGTAAAATTGCATATTTGATCTCTCTATTAATTTTTATTATATATTCGAGACAAAAACTTTGAATCTTTATATTTCAGTCCAGAACTTTTCCATATTTACTTTTTAGTCCCTGAACTGCAGAACTTGAACTTGCCTTGTGTTTTCATTGAAATAAATGTTATTTGTGATCAAAAAAATTTTGCAAAAACTGTGCTACGGTCCTGATGTTCATATCCATCTAGCATAAATTTTTGTTGCATTTTGCTTTCATTTATTATTATTAAAAAATCAAAAACAGTGTTATTTTGTCTTCCTGAAATTCCAAAATTCATAAAAAATTCGAAAATAGCTCCAAAAATTCCAAAAAAATAGAGTAGTTTTATTTTCATTGTATTTTAATTTCTGACCAATTTTCACGCATTGATCACTTATAAAACTCAAAAAATTAAAAAATAATCAAAATCTTTCTAAAAATCATAAAAAAATTCTACAAAAATCTAAAAATTGTGATTTCAGTTCCTGTTTGTAGATATTTTTTCTAGTTTGTCTTAAAATAGTAGCCAGGAGTTTTGGGCATTTAAAATATTTTTAAATCGCAAATTACTCCAGGCTGTGCACATTTCGTGTTTCCTCACTGTTTGATTTTTAGAAAAAATACAAAAAACATCTAAAAATTCACAAAAATTCTCAAAAACATTTCAAAACTTTTAAACCCAAAAATATTTTCTTTGAATTTTTCTGAGCATTTTTGACTCATTGAAAAATTACAAAAAGAGTCGGTGTGCATATTCTTGATCTTGTTTATATTGCTTCGTATTATTTTTGGAAAATAAAAAAATTGCAAACATCAAAATCACTAAAAATTTGAAAAATCAGAAAATGCAAAAAAATTAGAAATAAAAAAAATATAAAAAAATAAAAAGATTCAAAAAAATCACAAAAACCAAGGATAGTTGTCCTTTGAGATTCCTATTTTCTCTTGATTGATTTTCGATTAATTGAATAACCCTCGGGAATTGTAGCCTCCCTGAGTTCGACCCTGTCCGCTATACAGGTTAATAAGTAGCAAAATCATAAAAAATATTTTTTGTTGACGCGGGAGTTTTGGGGAAAAACAACGACCCTAATAATTTCCATTAATTTCCAATCTCTAAAATTCCGGCTCAACAAAATGGCGCCGTTGCCAGGGAGGCACGGCGAGGGTAGCTAGGTTTCTCTTTTGACCTGCTATTCTTGGGTTGTAAATATTTGTTTGCCACATTATTCCATTTCCATCATTTTCTAATACTTTGAAAATTGTGTTTCTTTACACATTCTCTTTTCTTTTTCTTGCGAGGGCCCGCGGAGCGAAGGAGGCGATCCTAGGAGAGCCGAAGCACCCAAGCGACGTGGAGGCGGCTTGATTCTTCACCAAGCCGCAGGATAGCGTGAGAAGAGGAGAGGAAGAAGTGAAAGAGCCGAAAAAAATAATATAGAAAAAAAAGAAAAGAGAGAGAGAGAGAGAGAGAGAGAGAGAAGAGAGTTTTGTTTATCATTTGAACTTTGTAAACGGACATTCATTTGTTGCGGGGTCTGTTTTGCCAAGTGCCGATGCACTTGGGGACCTCACCGGTTTTGTTTCATCGCCTTTATTTTCTTTTGTTTTTCGCGGATTTCGAAAGCCACCTATTGATTTCTTTAATTAATTTGCTTGAGCCGGGTAATTAATTAGGTCCAAACACCCTAAACAAGTATTTCTGTGCCTATAGAGTAGATCGTAATTTGGACTTAGTCAAATTAACTTGTTCTTGCCCGTTAATAGAAGTTATCAATTAGGACGGTTCACTTGCATTGCATATAGGTTAGTTTATTTTCTGTATTTAAAATTCTGCGCGGATCACTTGCATGTAGAGTGCGGGCGACAAGGTACGCATCTCTAACCCCTGCATGCATCATCGTTTTTAATCGCGCATTGGCATTTCCGATCTCCTCCCTTGGTTTTCACTCACATAAGTTAAAAAGGAAATTGGACACTCGGTAGGCGATTCTTTGAAAAATATTTAACCAAGTGACAACAGCCTAAAAACCGGGACTGCTAAAAAAAACTCGACCCTAAAAAAAAAATACAAAGAAAAATCATTGTCTTGGGGAGAGTAACCCCTCATTGTATTTGTTTTTACTTGCTCGCGCACACACTAAGGTTAGTGCCCAAATCCCATAATTCAGCCTAAGTGTTTGTACAACTTTGTAATTATCACCAAACTCTAAAATCAACAAGATAATTGACCGAACCTTCACGGTCTTCACATTGAGTTGAGTTGGTGAACTGGGGGTTTGTATTGTGTTTGCTTGTTAGTGCTAAAGATCCTTCTGCGCAATTTTGCGCCTTCATTCACTTTCACTCTTGCATTGACATTCGTGCTCTCGCATCCTGCCTATTGATTTAGAAGATGTCGGCCCGGAGTATTTCTCGTTCGTACTCCGCGAACTCATTCTACGCTCCGAGCCGTTCACCTTCTATTCGGGGAGACTCACTTCACGAATATTCCTCTTTCCCCACTTCAAAAGTCACACATCCATAAATCCTATTTGAGATTGGCTTTAATCTCAAATTAATATCTGGAGACTCCATCAATTCTGAGCACTAATCGAGTGGCATATACATTTTCAGAGTCAGAAGCCGAATACTTAATGCCACCAAAGGAAAGGAGCCATGTCGGAACAAAACGAGATCAACAGTACCATGTTAGCCTCCATTCAATCAATCCAAGCACAGTTAACAGAGCAGGCTAAGTCCAAGCCACATTGAGAGAGATGATTCTCGAGATTAAGACAAGAAAGAGAAGACAGGAGAGGGGGGATAACAGAAACCCTGGAGGTGGGAATGGAGAAGAACCTCATGTAGAGCCTAAGCCTACACTCAAAGATGCTTATAATCCAGGGGCAGGGCAGACAAATTCGTGGATACAAATCCCTGCGGTTCATGGGCATTTTGAGCTTAAGCCAACTATTTTACCTCTTCTCCCAATATTCCATGGAAATATTAATGAAGAACCTTATATACACCTCCAGCAGTTCGATCGCATTTGTGGAACAGTACACTACCCAAACGTCCATTAGAGGTAGTGCAGATGACCGCCTTTCCATTCAGCCGTGAAGGGAAAAGCCTTGTACTGGTTAAATCACTTGGGGAAGGTTGTCACCACTTGGGAAGAGTTGAGATCTGCATTCTGAACAAGTATTATCCACTTGGACGACTCAACCAAATGCGATCCCTGATGCTAATTTCTGCCCAGATGCCCCAAGAGCCTATTCACGAGGCGTGGGAACGTTTCAAAGATCTGAACGGAGAAATGCCCCCATCATGATATTCCAAAGAACAGTCTTGTACAAAATTTCTTTGGGGTTTAATGCATTGAGAATCAGAAGCTGGTAGATGTCGCTTGTGGGGGAAGCCACTTTAACAAGGACGAGGATGTCCTTTATCAAATTTTGAGGAGATGGCAGAAAGTTCAGCTCTTTCTCCTTCACGTGCTTTTCAGAAGCACCCTGTCACCGCCCCTGCAGTACCCCACAAGGATGTCAAAATGACGTCAATACAAGAAGTGGATAAGGTGGATAGCACAGACTTTGGCTATCATTGGAAACCACCTATCCAAAGTAGACCATTTGAGAAGCGATCCAAGGAGCTCGATAAGCTTCATGTGATCGAGCAGAGGACAAAGAACCTGGATAAGCTGGATGAGATAACAAAGCATTTGGAACTTCTTGTGAGTACAATTAGTGCAGTCCACAATACAAATGCACAGTAGACCCCTCTACTAGGGAGCATACTCCTTCCACTCAGCAAAATGGCAGGAGGACCATCTACAGTCCAGCATGTCTACTACGTGCAGACACCTGATCAAGCTCAGCAGCATGGCACATCAGATAGTTCCGTACCAACAAGAAGTGGCCTACATTCCTGAGCAGCAGTCTCCACCTCCACCTATCATTCAGGAGGTGAATGGTATCTGGTTCGACCGTGAGCGAAACCAGCCTCGTCCGTCAGGGCAAGGCCAGTTGGGTTCACAGCAGGGTCAGAGGCCCACCCACCAGCTTCAAGGAGGCAGACCGCAGTACCAGTACCAGCACCAGCAGTTCCAGCCTCAGTATCAGTCTCCACCTCAGTTCCATAACTGGAGACAAGGCCAGCCACAGCAGCAGTCCATGTATTTCCCTCAGCCGAACCAGCAGCAGACTGCATATTATGGACAGTATCCTTCCCCCCCTCCTCCTCATTACCAGAATCCGTATGGGTACCAACAGCCTCCGCACTATCAGTCTCAGCGACAACCAGTCAATGAGCAACCTGAGGCCCCTTCAGTCAATCCACCACTGGACCAACTTGCATTGATTATGAAGAAACATGAATGAACTGACTCAGCGGATCGATGACCTGACTACACCAAGACACTATTCCAGCACAGGTCGAAGCCAACCCCAATAATTTCAAACGCAAAGAGCAGGTAGCTAAAAGCCCACCCACCCCGAGACAGGTATGTCCCTTGATTTTACATGTTTATCTGACACAATTCATCTCAGGAACGGTAGGAATTGCAGCTGCCTACGCAGCAGTTGGGGTTGGGAGATCGATCCACTGAGAGAGCTTCATCTTCTACATCATCTCTCCACCAATAGTCGAGAGGTCCAGTATAGCAGCACCCACATCTGGAGTTTCACCGCCTTCACCACCACCTTCACCAGACAGATGCAGATCACCATCAGCAAGGGAGAATATACCAGTCGCAGAGTCTTCCTCTTCACCAGCAGCAGCATCCCGTCCTGTTTTAGATTCTGTTTTTCCTTCACCTAGATTGGACAACACTATACAGACTGATTCTAGTTGTCCTCTTGTACATGATGATTCCATTCTGAATAAAGGAAATGAACGTTTGCATGTTTATTTCTGATTCTGTGCCATTTCCTTCTGCTCTCAAAGCTAACAAAATTCAAAAATTAAAAACAACACTATCTGATCCTGGAGTGGTTGAGATCTTACAGAATATCTTTTTAAAGATGCCACTACTTAAAGCCATTGAATACATGCCTACAGTAAAAAAAGGAATGAAAGAGGGCATGTACCCAAAAAGCGTCAACCAAGGAAGAACAGACGAAAGGAAACAGAGAAACACATCCTGACCATGGCCACAGTTCATGCCATCAGCAACCTTCCGCCGAAAAAGAAAGATAAGGGAGCACCTCACATCCGTTGCATATCTTTGATCAAGAATTTGATCGTACTCTTCTCGATAGCGGTTCCTCCATTAATCTCATGCCTTCCTCTCTATTAACTGAATTCCAGTTAGGGCCTCTTAAAACTACCAGAATGATCCTTCAGTTTGCCGATAGATCGATTAAGAGGCCAAGAGCATTTTAGAGGACGTTATTGTAACGGTGCAGGGAATGAAATTCCCTGTTGATTTCGTTGTCAGGGATATGGACACCTCTGCACCGCTACTCCATACCCCGATCATACTAGGTCGACCGTTCCTCCGAACGGCCGAAGCAGCAGTTGATTATGGTACTGGAGAGATCATCTTTCACTCTCGTAGTGACAAGGTGAAAATTGAGACGATCTCTGATCCTAAACCATCACCGCCACCAGCAACAGATGATACCGAGAAAGCAATATCAGAACCAGATGACTGTGATTTTCTTGCTGAATTCAAAGAGACAGACCTTTTCACGGATTTTATAGATACACAGGAGTCTTTTCCCCCCAAAAGGATTCTCTGGAAAGCACAGTCGACATGAGCTCCCTGGTGGCCCAATTGAGATAGTTGCCGATGAGTAGTTTGAGCAGAGTTCTGAGGTCCAGATATCTGAGCCATTCATTGAATTTCCTGATTTATGCACAGATGAGAGACATCTTTCTGAGATTATTGTCGAGATATCTGAGCCGTTCGTTGATAATAATATTGAACATCCTGATGAGCCATTCCTCTCTGAGCAAAGATCATTCATCGCAGATCTATCAGATATTCTATTTGCTGAGCCGTCGATAGCAAAGGTGGATAGTCTACAGAGCATAGATCACATACCGTCTATCAGTACATTAGCAGAGGTTATCACAGAGACGATTCAGACCCAACCTGAGCTCAAGGTTTTACCATCAACGTTGAAATATGCCTTCCTTGCGGGTCCCCCCCAAATGTTTCCGGTCATCCTCAGCTCGCACCTGAACAAGAATCTCGCGTGCTAGAGGTTCTTGAGAGAAACCGCAAGGCCATAGGATGGAATATCTCGGATCTCCATGGGATCAATCCAGCGTTGTGCTCGCATCATCTCTACCTAGAGGATGATTGTAAACCTCCCGTGAATGTCAGCGCCATCTAAATCCAAATCTAAGGGAGGTTGTCATGAAGGAGATCAAGAAAATGGTGTGATGCTGGTTTTATATATCCCATTTCGGATTCCAAATGGGTTCAGCCCTTTACATGTGGTTCCAAAGAAATCTGGGATTACGATCGTAAAGAATTACCGTGGTGAGGAGATTCCGACCCGGGTACCTACTCATGGCGTGTCTGTGTAGATTACCGACGCCTGAACTCAGCTACCAAGAAGGATCACTTTCCACTGCCCTTTATTGATCAGATTATTGAGAGGTTGGCAGGGAAAGAGTTCTTTTGCTTCTTGGATGGGTACTCAGGATACAACCAAGTTGCTATCGCTCCTGAGGATCAGGAGAAAACTACTTTCACTTGTCCGTTTGGCACTTACGCCTTTAGACGGATGCCCTTTGGATTGTGTAACGCCCCCGGCTACATTTCAAAGGTGTATGTGGGCCGTTTTCACCGACATGGTGGGTAATTTTCTTGAAGTCTTCATGGACGATTTCTCGGTCTACGGGGATAGTTTTGACACATGTCTTGCTCATTTAGACCGAGTTCTTCAACGTTGTTGTGAGGTAAACCTAGTGCTCTCATGGGAGAAGAGTCACTTTATGGTGACTAATGGGATTGTATTGGGCCATGTCATCTCCAAACATGGTATGGAGGTTGACCCGGCTAAGATTGATGTGATTTCCAAGTTAGAGCCACCGCAGAATTTGAAGCAGTTGAGGTCATTTTTGGGACATGTAGGATTCTATAGGCGACTTCATAAAGGACTTCAACAAAATCGCCAGACCTTTGACGGAGCTTTTGTGTAAGGAGACTGATTTTATTGTCGATGAGAAAGTTCTCCTTGCATTCAATCAGATGAAAGAAATGGTTACTAGTGCTCCTATCTTACAGCCACCTGATTGGTCTCTTCCCTTTGAGATCCTGACGGATGCATCAGATTTCGCAGTTGGAGCAGTCTTAGGACAAGAGAAGGGATGGGGTACCCATTTGCTATACACTATGCTAGCAAGACTCTGGATGAAGCACAGCGGAATTATACAGTTAA